>OU696699.1:19633013-20143013 GCA_916050605.2 Platycheirus albimanus | reverse complement strand
CTTATTTAAAATACATAACATTCAAAGTAGGAATCCTCGCTTATAAACTTGATCTTGCCCCAAATTCCAATAATTGGCCATCAGATGTTTATGTGAGCAATTTTATTAATCGTTCAAAAAACTATGAATCAACTCGAATGAAAACTATCAGTTAACTTCTCTACTCACTGTACCTCAACATCCGCAGTCAGATGATACTCCCAAAATAATAAAACAACATGGAACTGGAACATCTTCTCAGCAACTTATTTCTCTTACACCTACACATACTAACACCAACTTATGTATGTACTATCAAAATATGGGTGGATTTTCGTCAAAATCAAGAGACCTCGCTATCTCAATCGATGCATGTGAATGTAATATTTTTGCATTCACGGAGACCTGGTTGCATGCACATATTTTAACTGAGGAGTTTTTTGATCTGTCGTCTTTCTCTGTGTTTCGTCTTGATCGCTTCGATGTCAGCAAGAAACGTGGTGGAGGAGTTTTGGTTGCGGTTTGTCGCCCGATTATTGCATCACCTGTTGATCTGAATGTGGTTTTGGAAGAGAATTGCCTTAATGTAAGACAACTGTGTGTCAAACTGTCTCTTGCTGGCTCTGGACTTCTTATTTTTCTTAGCTACATACTGTCTACAAGAAACATTTGGAAAATATTGAAAGAGTTGCCACCCTACCAGAATTTGATAATCATTACATTTGTGTTCTTGGTGATTTTAATCTTAGTGTATCGAATAGCATGAGTCCTGGCAACTCTGCATTCGATGGTCACATAAGTATAAGAAGATACAATTAAACGTAAATAAAACTTAACGTAAGAACTTAACGAAAGAGTGCTTGTTCTGCGAACAAGCACGAATGAGAGTTAGTCTTAAGCAGGATTTTGAACCGAGAAGGAATAAACGTGCTAATAAGTGGTTTTTTATAACATTTTTCCACTATAAATTATCGAGTTTTATTTCTTTTCACATATGTATTATAAGAGATGGTTATACAGTCCATTGAGCTACGATACATTGGTCCATGTCAAGCGTCGGATATTGTGCCAGTGTCGGAATGGTGCAGGTTTCGTTTTCGTAAAAAAAAAAACAATAATAAATAAAAAAAAAAAATAAGTGCAGTGATTGATTGTGGTTCATTTTATAACAAACAAAATATTGTGAATAATAAAAATGTGCTCAATTGTGTCACAAGAAATTTAAGTGTGCGCAGCAGTTTGTCGTGAGCGACAGGAGTGTGGGCAGGAAACCGTGTGTGTATCACCAGCAGGCAATGTGCAAAACGGTACTTCATTATATAATAATGATCAATATGTACCAACCAGCATGTAAGTAGTTCAATAATTATTGTTGTTGTTTTTCCCCTTTTTCAAACGGCGGCGACCGATGAAAATTCTTCGTCAAGACTCAAGAGAACAAGAGCAAGTAAGAATGTACGTATTCTCTCCTCAAAGCAAGAATACACACTTACGAGTTACGACTCATGGTCATGACATGAGCAGCGAGCCGGAGTGAAAGAATACGCATACACAAAACACATTATATGCGCAATGTATGTATATGCGCAACTGTGACAAAGAGAAGGAGAACAATGACAAATTTCGTCATTCGAAAAAAAAGCGGTCTTTCGACAGAAAACCAATTTAAAAAAAAAACAACAAATAACAACAACAATATCTATACAATAATAACAATATTAACATATTTACATTTTAAATAACATTTATTTAAAGCAAAAGAAGGATGAGCTGAAATATAGTCCTAAAACAGGACAAAGTAAATATTTGGTTGTGTGAATGGTGGTGGTTTTTTGGATTATTTTGCAACGGAGCAGGTTTCTTTTTTTCCTCTTTATCTTTTCCCGTTGCATTGAATGTGCCCCGATGTGTGTGCAGTGTCTGTGAGCGATTTTGTTTTGCTTTCGGTGAATGCAAGTGTGAATTTTGGGAATGAGCAATGAAGGGGCAGGGGGCGATCTGAGTTTATTTGTTTTCTTATGGAGAATGAGAATTTTTGAAATGAGTGAAGTGCGCAGGATGTTCTTTTTCCTCTTTTGGTGCGTGTGTGATTTACATACCTTTTTAATATCGTTTTTTTTATGAATAAGATATTTTTTCAATATCACCTAGATATATTACGGTGATGTTCCTGCTTTGTTGTTTGGTAGGGATCAAAAATTAATTTCTTTTATAGGTGTTAAGTTTTTTTTTGTGTGTCACTTTTTTTTTCTCTTGAAGACTTTGTTGCTCGAGATATAGCAGGGGCGAGTGGAACTCAAAGCACATTTGTGCGAGTTACCAAATATGAGAGAAAAGTTGTGAAGGACTCGAGATATAGCAGGGGCGAGTGGAACTCAAAGCACATTTGTGCGAGTTACCAAATTTGAGAGAGAAATTGTGGACTCGAAATATAGCAGGGGCAACTTAAAGCACATATGTGCGAGTTACCAAACATGAGAGAGCAGGTATGAAGGAGGAACTTGAGTGCAATTGCACCAGTTGACATGAACAAATTATTATTAAAAAAAAGGACACATAGCTGGGCAGGAAAAAACTCAAAGCACGACGGTGCTAGTTTTTAGAGAAGGAAAGCTTGCAAGCGGCAGGAAAAAAATATTTTAAATTCAAAAAGAATAAATATTTTAAAGCAGGAAAATGAGCCACAAAAGAATTTCGCTTCTCGATGCAACATACATACCTTACTAAACAAACTATATTTGCAACGACAAAAGCAGCAACAACTAGCCGACCTTTTTTTTATTATATCTATTATTTATTTTATTATTTATTTTTGCATCCTGGGAATTTTAGTACCTACTGCAAACTATTATTTATTTGTATATGTATGATTTTTGTGACCAATTTTTTAATGATTATTTGTAGATTTATATTTGGTAATGTGGGCTATTTTGGTCAATTGATTTTAAATGCAAATAAAAAAACTTTATTTCATCTTCTACCCAACGTTTCGTCGTTATTCACAACTACTTCAGGGGTTGTTTTATTGATCTTAAATTTAACATTATGAAAAAAATGTTTGTTTATTATTTTATAGGTACAATTTTTTTAGTTGGTTATTTTTAAACTTACATGTTGTTTTTTTGTTGTATTTTACATTTTTTGTTTTGTTTTATAACTTTTGTTTTTATTTAATTTGAAAAAAGAAAATTGATTTGAGAATATCTAAACTATTTAATAAATTAACATTGAAAACAATAGACTAATAAATTAAAAAGACAAACATAAATTATCACAGTGTAGTTCCGATACTCATTTTATTGCTAATGCGTAGCTTACAATGGTGTTTTCACGATCTTCTTGTGTGTTCATCGTTCTTCTTAATTTTTGTTGTATGCGCAAGCTTTCAAGAGTATACCTCGTCGTCATTCTCTTCTCTTTGTCTAGTACTCTCACATCATCGAAATTAGGTATATGGCCGCTATCAATTATGTGTTGCGATAGCCCTGTTGATGGTTTCTTCTTTTTTATGTCCGCTTTGTGCTCCGTCATTCTTATACCTAGTTGTCTTTTTGTTGTTCCGATGTAAGTCAAATTGCACTTCTCCCCTTCTGTCCCACCGCAGCATACCTCATAGACAATGTTGTGTTGTTGGTTCTTTTCAATCGGAGCTTTGGTGTTCGTGAAAATGTTCCTGAGCGTAGCATTTGACTTGTATGCGTATGATGCGCTTTTTTGTTTAATAATTGAATGTAAGCTTCTACCGTCTGTTAACTTTGGAATATAGCGCATGCTGAAGTACCTGATTATGTTGTTGTTGTTATTAGTTGTTGTTGTTTTATTTATCGGGTTTGTTGTTTGATTTATTTTCTTTTGGATTAGGTTGTTTATTATAAAGTTTGGATAATTATTCATTTGGAGAATGGTTTTGATTTTATTTATGTTGTCATCTATGAATTGAACGTCGCTTATATCTAGTATTTTGTTTATGAAATTTGTTGCTGTGTTCATTTTTTGTGAATTAGGTTGTGTCGATAAATAATTGATCATTCTTCCTGACGATGTAGGTTTTGAGTACCAATTAAAGATAATTTTATTATTATTTCGGTGCATTTTAACGTCTAAGTAGGGTAAGCTTTTATTTTGTTCTATTTCTATTGTAAATTGTATTTTTGTGTGATAATTATTGAGTGTATTTAGTATTGTTTCTTTATCTCCTTCTTTTATTATGGCAAATATATCGTCTACATACTTAGAAATGTGTCTAATATTTATGTTTTTTTCTTTTAATTTTTGTTTTGCATTGTCAAGAAGGTCATCGAGTATTATATCTGCTATTGTAGGAGATAAGGGGTTTCCCATCGGCATACCAAAGGTTTGATTAAAAAGTTTATTTTCATATTGGAAATAGTTATTTTCTTTTAGACAGAATTCTAACATTCTTAGGAACTGTTTTTTGGGGATATTTGTGAATTTTTCTATTGTTGTCCAGTTTTTCATTATTATTTTTATGGCAAGGTAGGTGGGTATATTGGTGAATAATGAGATGACATCAAATGAAACGAGTTTATCGTCTTCGTCTAAAATTATGTCCTGTAATTTTTGTTTAAGTTCGTAGCAATTTTTGACGTTGTATTTGTCGGAGATAATGTTTTTCAAAATATCACCCATATATTTTGACATTTGGTACCAAGGTACATTTGAAGAGGAAGAAATTGGTCTAAGTGGGAGATTGGTTTTATGGATTTTTGGTAGTCCATATAATCTTGGTGCTGTTGCTGCAGATGAATATAATTTGTTTTTTTGGTATTGGTCTATGTGATTGCTTTTAAAAAGATCATTTACGATTTCATTATTAATTTTTTGTAGTTTATGAGTTGGATCTGTTCTTATTGTTTTGTAAGTGTTTCTGTCTTCTAATAGTTCATTTATTTTATTATTATAATCTTCCTTGTACATTATTACTGTTTTATTTCCTTTGTCAGCTTTTGTTATTATTATTTTATTTTTATGAGCGTGTAGAAATTTTTGTGTTTTTTGGTATACTTTTAGAATGAATTTTTCCACTGTAGTGTTTTTTATATTTCTCTTATAATCAATGACTTTGTGTGCAATTGTTGATCTGGCTATTTCTTTTTTTCTTTCGTTTTCTATTGTTCTAATACTTTGTTCTACGTCTGCAATTATGTGTATGGGTGAAAAGTTTTCATTGTTAATGGGTATTGCAAATTTTTCTCCTAAAGAGCGAAGCCATTTAATCTCTGTTGGAAATTGAATATCAGTTTTGTTAACAAACCACTCTTCATTAAATATTATTCCCATATTGTAAATGAGAGTTTCTTTGAGCTTTGAAATTTTAAAAATATGAGTTTGTTTTATGAGTGTTTCTATTTCGTTGTACATAAAGTTTTGTTTCATAGTGAATGTATTGTATTCTGTTTCATTTATAAGAGATCGCATTTTGTTATTTGTGTGAAATATGTTGTTGCCTACTGTGTTGATGGATGTGTTAGTTTGTTTGATTTCTAGGTTTAGAATTTTTTTATGAAATTTATATTCAATGTTAGTTAATTGTTTATGTATTTGTTGAGTTGTGAAATTATTTTTTATTTTAGATGTTGTATTTGTGATATGTTTTGGTATTATTCCATACTCTCTACATTTTAGTAAAAATTTAAGTCTCTCTTTTAGTTTGATTAGCCTTCTCTTCTGTTTACTGTAATGTTTTAATGTAATGCATGTTTCTATGTCGTATTTAATTTTAATGTGTTCGAAAAATTGTTTCATAATGTTAGTGATCTATAAAAGCTTTGTCGGCAGGCCCTCCGATAATATTAATATATGTATGATTTTTGTGACCAATTTTTTAATGATTATTTGTAGATTTATATTTGGTAATGTGGGCTATTTTGGCCAATTGATTTTAAATGCAAATAAAAAAACTTTATTTCATCTTCTTCAGGGGTTGTTTATTTATTTGTGTATCTGCATATTGGGAAATTGAAGTACCTACTGCAAACGAGTATCTCTTTCATTTTCAGGGTAGGACATTTTGAGTCATAATTTCTATGATTTTATATATTTACAGAAAAGAGCAGCGAATAAAAAAGATTGACAACCAGCAGGAGAAAAATCACCAATATGTATTAAATGCTGGTGTATTTTCATTGAGCAGGATGCTTGCCTTTGTGGAGTCTCCAGCCTTTGGAACTTGCACGATGGCAGCAGTGCAGGTCAGGCTTCAGGATGCCTGGACGCAGATCAGGTTGAGCGAGAGCAGGATTGCGTTGGCCGACGATATGTTGGTCAACGTGGAGATACAACGCAGGATTGCTGGAGCGGAAGAAAATTACTTTGCTGCCCACGCAGTGTTACAGAAAAAGCTACAAAATGGCTCCAAGAACACGCATAGCAGGCATACCAGGTAGAGCAGAACAGGCATTGAGCGGAGCGATGGCAGGAAATTTGAGCAGCCATTGTCACAACTTCAGGCGCATCCGAATTTGAGCAGGTATGAGGACATGCGAGCAGCTGGCAGTAATGCCCGAAGAGCAGGAGCACCAGGTGACAAGAGGCTGTTGCCTCGCCACTCGTGCAAATTTCTGAATCTTCCAATGTGACGTTGTCCAGAGTTTGCAGTACTGACCATTCGTGCTAAGCAGGATCTCGTGAAGGAAAAGGCATTTTGCCCCGATTGTCTTAAGACGTGACATGCCCCCAAGGACTGTTTCCAAGGGCCGTGTTGTCGATGCCCCGGGAAGCAAATGCAAAATAGTGCTACGAAAGAGATTGGGAAGGGTGCAGAAACTGTTCTATATGCACAGGAAAAGTGAAAGAAGAGAAGGAGCCAGACAAGCGAAAATAAGCAAAAGGCAGATTGACTAATTAAGCCTCCCAGGAAACGCCCTCGGTTGGAGAAGGGCAGGACGGAAGAAGTAGCAGGAACAGCAGGAAGAGAGAAAGCAGGATGTGATTTGGAAGAGGTGATGTCCTGGGGGTATTTTAAGAGAGCTAGGCGTTTGCCTTCTAAAAACAAAAATAAAAGTATGATTAAAATTTATTTCGTCTTTTTATGTCTTAATTATAATGAGCAAGAGCAGGAGAGAGTTACTTTGATGCCACGGCACAAGTAAGAATCGAGATGGATAGCAGGATGTATGGGCCGGTAAGAGCATTTTAAGATACGGGCGCCCAGCCTACTCTGGTTTTGATAGAGCAGGACTTTTGGATTCTTCATAAGCAGGTTAATTGGCATCCAGTAGTGCCAACACACAACTTGAAATCGCCACTGATGAGCATTACTACAGCATCTCTTGCTGATCCACATTATTGGAAAGCAGGTACTGTAGATTTATTGCAGGTTCATAGCAGAAGCATTTACTTCTGTCTTAGAGCATCGACGAGGTGGTGTCCTTGAGATGGAAACTGTTTTCGGCAGATTAATATTGGGAGAGTATGGTAATGAGAAGGATAGCATGAACAATGAGCAGGTATCGCAGGCAGTGCGCATGGATAGTAATCAACTTCATGAATCGCTTAAGCGTTTTTGGCATAAACGGTTTAAATGACATAGAGATGTCGTTGAGCAGGTCAAAAGAGCGGGTGGAGCAAAATTTCATTAAAACAAATTCACGTGATGATTTTGGCAGGTTTGTTGTGACGATTCCTTTGAAGGAAGCAGTGAAAGAGCTTGGAAGTTCAGACCTTACAGCTAAGCGTAAGTTTTTGCTTTGGAGAGAAGGTTGGCAGGAGATCCTGAGCTTAAACAAAGTACCAGGAGTTTATGAGAGAACATGAAGACGCAGGACATATGACAACACTGACTGGCACAGTGCATGGCAAAACCATATACCACATCATTGTGTCACCAAAAAGTTAAGAGTCGTATTTGATGAGAGCTGCAGGACAAATAAAGGTACTTAATTAAATGAAGTGCAATTGCTTGGAGAAAACTAACAGAAGGATCTGCACGAAATTTCAATGTGCTTCCGCAGGCATCGAGTCGCTATTACTGCGGATATTAAAATGATGTTCAGAATAGTGAAGGTGGCGAAGGAACAATAGGATTCGCAGCGTATATTCTGCAGAGAAAACCCGCAGGACAATTTGAGAGAATACTGGCTGACAGTAGTCACTGATGGTGTGACCTCATCAGCTTATAATACTGTACAATGTGCAAGGGAGGCATAGCAGGAGTTTCCAGAAGCTACAAAGACAATTAAGCAGGAATTTTATATGGATGACTGCACCACAGGTGGTGATTCTGAAGAGAAGGAGATCAAGTCATCAAAAGATTTCGATCATGTTTTAAAAGGGGCAGATTTTGAGCTTAAAAAATGGAACTCCAATTCCAAAGCTCTTGTGAAGGACATGAACTATGAAGAGCAGGAGTCAATTATGTTCCAGAATGATGAGAAAATGAGTTTTGGGTTTGAAGTGGCTGCTTGAGAAGGATCAATTCACGTTTGTGGTAAAAACACCGGAGACTCAGCAGGCAATAACCAAGAGAAGCGTGAGTTGTGTTGACTCCCTAGAGTGATAAATGAGAGACGGAGAGATTTCTGGCAGGAAATAACATATTTAGAGAACGTGAAAATTTGGAGATGGATAGGTACTTCAGAAGAAGTACGAAAAGAGCTACATGGATGCTGGGATGCTTCTGAGATAGCATATGGAGCAGCGGTTTATCTGAGAACGATACGTAGGGCAGGATCACAGCAGATCTCATCACAGCAAGAACACGGGTTGCACCACTTACAACGATGGCAATACAGCGCTTAGAGCAAACAGCAGCGGAGCTATTGGAACGGCTAATTGTAAGCGTGATTAAAACAATGAAATGTGAAGGTATCGAGTATGAACTTAGGACAGATTTACTTGTAACGCTGCATTGGATAAATAAATTACCAAGCGATTTAAAAAAGGCTTGTAGCAAATAGAGTCTCGTCTACACACACAAACACCTAAGTCAAAATGTGGAGACATGTTGGAACGAAGGATAACCCGGCTGATATTCTAAGTAGAGGAATAAAGCCAACAGCATTGGTTGCTAAGAAGTTGTGGTTGCATGGGCCGGAATGGTTGGCAAAACCTCAGTCGAGCTGGTCATCTGAAAAGTTTGTGCCAAATGTTTCAGATGGGGGGAGGGATGAGATGAAGATTTTCGTGATAACAAAATTTACAGAGCCCTTATCTATTTATACGAAGTGCTGGAGAAGGAGTATTCCATTGATTGAATACACGTCTACATTAGAGAAGGTGTTTAATGTAATCAGCTTTGTACTTCACTTTATCAACGCAACCAAAGCAAAAATAAAGCAACGTAAAGAAGATGAAGAGATAGATGGAAAGAGATGGAGACGTTCTGCACTTCAAGCGAAAAGAAGGAATGGAGCAGATGAGAGTGCAGGAGATACAGCAGTACTTGGGCAACCATCTGAAGAGAGGATGAAATCAATCGGTCACCTGTAGACAAAAGACCACGAAAAGTATTTTGCGAAGGAAATCATTTGTATAGAGAAGGACAGGTGTTTTCCAGAAAAGAGCAGGATAGAATTCTTTAAGCCAATCTTAAATAGTGCACAGATTCTGAGAGTAGCAGGGAAATTGGAAAGAGCAGAGATGGAATACGAGAGAACGCATCTAGCTATCGTGCCAAATGGTTCTCGATTGGCTTGGTTGATCATGGATAATGCGCATACAGCAACGAATCATGGAGCAGTGCAGGTCATGATGCAGGACATTCGTCAGAGATTTTGGATTCCAAAACTCCGAAGTGAGCTGAAGAATTACTTACATACATAAGTGTTTGGTTTGCGTGCGGCATAATCCTCGTTTTGAGATGCAATTGATGGCTGATTTGCCACCAGAGAGAGTAATAGCAGGGAAGCTTTTTCTACACACAGGGGTAGACTATGCAGGTCCATTCGAAATAAAGATGATTGACAGAGCAGGTGAGCAAATAATAAGACAGAAATGTTGGGTTTCCGTCTTTGTTTGCCTCAAAACGAGAGCAGTGCATATAGATTTGGTATCAAATCTCACGTCAGTGGCTTTCATTGCTTGTTTCGAAAGATTCATAGCAAGAAGGGGCAGGTGTGAAAGGACAATGGTACATCATTTGTCGGTGCAGCGAAGGGATTGCAGAAAGCCAAAGAGCGTTGGTTAGTGAAGGATAGATTTGAACACTTAAGTTTGAAAGAGATGGAATGGAAGTTTATGACTCCTGCGGCACCACATCAAGGTGGGATATACGAAGCAGAGGTAAAGTCGATGAAATATCATTTGACGAAGATTGTTGGAGCGAAGGTTTTGGCATGTGAGCTTGAGCAGGTTTTGACATTAATTACTGGGATAGAAGCCATCTTGAATTCAAGACCGCTACATCCATTAAGCAATGATCCTGATGATTTGCAGGCGTCAACGCTGGGACATTTGGTTGGTGAACCGCTTGTTTTACCGTTAACGTTTATAACCAATGAGATGCCAAATATCAAGGGCATACAATTGTGGAAGGAGTGCAAGTGTATGCTTGCACTCTTCTCGAGCAGATGGAAGGTAGAATACTTATCTACTCTATACGAGAGAAAGAAATGGCGAAAGGAGAAATATGACTTGACAGAAGGACAACTCTACATAATCAGGAAAGAAAATTTCCCATCATCGGCGTGGGCGAGGGCGCGGATACTAAAACTAATACCATGCAGAGGAATGGACTAATAAGGAGCGTGGTTCTGAACAGCGAGCAATCAACTTACGACACCGGTACAGAAGATGTGCAGCTTACCAATCAAGGAGCTGGAATTATTTATATATTAAAATAAATTTGTATTAAGCAGAGATATATGTAAAATAAAAGCGAAAGGGGTTAAAAACCGTAGGTTTTCGCCGGGACTGTATCGAATCGCATGAGTCCTGGCAACTCTGCATTCGATGGTCACATAAGTATAAGAAGATACAATTAAACGTAAATAAAACTTAACGTAAGAACTTAACGAAAGAGTGCTTGTTCTGCGAACAAGCACGAATGAGAGTTAGTCTTAAGCAGGATTTTGAACCGAGAAGGAATAAACGTGCTAATAAGTGGTTTTTTATAACATTTTTCCACTATAAATTATCGTGTTTTATTTCTTTTCACATATGTATTATATTGGGTTGATTTTCTTTTCTCTCTAAACTTAAATCAAATAAACAATGTTTTTAATTCTATAAATAGACTATTAGATTTAGTTTTTGTATCAGATGATTTGAATGTCAATCTTTTAGAAAATCTTCCTTTGCTTTGTAACTCTGTTCATCACACTGCTGTAAAATTATCTATTTCAACTTATGTTTACAATAATTTCTCTAGATTTAATGATTTAAATAAATGTTTCCGTAAGTTTAATACAGCAAATTTGAACGTATTAAAAACCAAATTAGGTTCTATAAATTGGTTATCTGAGTTTCAAAATAATAACTTATCTGTAAACTTCCTTATTTTTCGCAATTACTGAGCGATACCTTAAATAGCTCTGTGCCTTTGGTCCTTCGAAAGTCCACTTCAAGTCCGAAATGGTACAATCACCGACTTTAAAATCTAAAAAACGCGAAAAATTCCGCACATAAAAGGTATAAAAAATCTAACTCGTTGGTTGATTATACATTTTTCTGTCGTCTAAGGAAGGAGTTTGTATTCCTATCCAAGTTCTTCATTGTAAATATGTTCAAACAATTGAATCTAATATGAAGTCTAATCCAAATCAGTTTTGGAAGTTTGTTCATTCAAAGCGCAAAAGTGTTGGTTTCCCATCAACAATGCATTTCAATCAAACTTATTCGAGTGAAGCAAATGATATCGCCGAGATGTTTGCTGACTATTTCCAAAGTATTTATGATTCCACTAGTAAAGACGGTGTGGATGATAACTATTTGAAATCAATTCCATCCTTTATCGAATCCTATAATTTAAATATCAATTTTCTCGATGTTCAGAAATTATTGTGCCAACTTGAGCCTTAACAGAAGCCAGATATTTTAGGGTTTTTTCCTAATGTCTTAAAACATTGTGCTGATACACTCTGCATCCTATCAGCTGAGTTGTTTAACCAATCGATTTGTAGTGGTATCTTCTTAGATGAGTGGAAAATGTCGGTTATAACTCCTATTTTTAAATCTGGCAAAAAAGACAACATTTCAAATTATAGGCCTGTTACAAAACTTTCCATCATCCCAAAGATGTTGGACTGTCTTGTTAAGGATATATTTGTCGATTTAATAAAGAGACACGTAAGCAAATTTCAACATGGGTTCTGGAAAGGTAGATCTACAGTCTCGAACTTGGTGGAGTTTATTAATTTCTGCATAAATTCCTTGAAGAATAAAAATCAAGTCCATGCGGCTTATACCGATTTCACAAAAGCATTTAGCAGAGTAAATATGAAAGTTCTTAGTATGAAGCTCGAGGCATATGGAATAAGCAGTCCTTTGCTAAGCTGGTTTCAATCTTATTTGTATGGTCGTAGGCAAAAAGTTGTCGTTGATGACATATTCTCTAGAGAGTTATTCGCTACTTCTGGTGTTCCTGAAGGAAGTCACTTGGGTCCCCCCATATTCTTATTGCACATAAATGATGTGCCTACTATATTGAAATTTTGCAAATGCCTTATATTTGCTAATGATATTAAATTTTTTGCGATTATTTCCAACATAGCCGATCGCTTGCTATTGCAGAACGATCTTGCTGAATTCTCTAGGTGGTGCAATATAAATGATCTTAAATTGAACACAAACAAATGTTTTTGTATTTCATATAATCGGTCGCTATATAATATTGATCCAACGTACTCATTAAATAATGTGACACTTAAGGTAGTGAACCATGTTAAGGATCTTGGAGTCATTTTTGATGAAAAACTTACTTTTGAAATTCACATTAACTTAGTGATTTCGAAAGCTAGTTCAATGTTAGGATTTTTAAAAAGAAATTTTTCTGAGTTTAAAGACCCATACACTTTAAAATCACTTTATTCTAGTTTGGTAAGGCCCTCTTTAGAATATGCTTGTGTTGTTTGGAATCCAACAACTGCAAAGGATATCTCTAGAATAGAAAGAGTGCAAAAAAAATTTCTGCGTTTTTCATTAACAGGCTTCTTTAATAATGAAAATAAAGTTCATCATTCATATCATTCTAAATGTCTTTTAGGAATGCAATCTCTTTGTTCGCGAAGGGAAATGTATAGTGTTTTGTTTGTTCGCGATATTTTATGCAACTATATTGATTGTGAAAACTTGCTTTCTCTTTTAAATCTATATGCACCTTCAAAATCTTTACGGTCAAGGCCATTGCTATTTCAGGATCCGCACAGAACTTGTTATGGTCTATGTGAACCTGTAAGCCATTGCTGTAAATTATTTAATGAAGCTTATTATTGCTTGGATATATGTCTACAAAGAAATGTTTTTAAAGACTTATTGTTGGCATTCTTAACTCATAAATGTAATACTAGAAAATAAATATTATTATAATTATTATTATTTCAAATCTGTTGATTATAAATCGTAGATAAATAAATAAATAAATAAATAAATAACCCCTTGAGTTCGCGTAAATTATAAAAAAAGACCACTATCAACTCCTCGATGGGATCCTTGAATAGTACCTCATATTTCAGGAAATAATCTTCATACGTTTCCCTCTCCAAGATTGTCCTTACTGCGCTTATCCATGGGTCTTCTCTTGATGCTCTTGATTTTTCCATTTATTACTTAACCCATAATCAGCAACAACTTCGAGGACCATTTTTAGTTTAGTTTCTCTAATCCCTCCTTTTTATCCTTAGACGGAATGATCATATCGTCCATATACAGGATCACTACACCGGCTTGGATTAATGTCCGAAACACGGCGAAGATGAATCTGGATCCTTGTTCCTTTTTGACGAATACCCTTCAATCATGTCGATTATCGATCTCTTTTGGTCGTCTTTCAGATAGCTTCGATCGATACTAAGCTCCCCACAGAATTCTCCATAATTTTCCGACTCACAAATTGCTTGGAAAACGTTCCTTAATTCAAAACTTTCTTGTGGTTCCTTTTCTACTTTGATGGTCTTCCTTGTTTTTAGTTCTTCCGAACTCTGCTTCTTCTTCTTAAATATGACGCCTTCCTCTTCGATGACCAAGTTCACTTCATGAACAACACCTGCTTCTGTCCTATTACATATATCCTCGTCTTGGATTCAGTTCAACGTATTCCAGCATCAACACAAAATCGTATCTCAATAAGCACAGATCGCTACCCGTATCTAAGAGAGCTGACACGGAGACGGAGAGGTCTCTTATCTTGATTGATTTGAAGATTCTTCTTGAGCCGTTGGCGAAACAAACTCTAGCCTCTATTTCAGGCGCACAGTCATTCGTACTCGTTGTTCCGATTTGTACGTTATTTCTTTCCACCTTCACCGTATGCTGGCTTCTCGTTCCGCATTCAAAAGCCCGATGACCTGGTTGTCCACATTTGAAGCATTTGAACGTCCTTACTTGGCATTCTCTAGACAGGTGCGTTGCATCCCCGCATTTGAAGCATTTTCTCTCCTTTTCAGGTTTCACTTGAGCCTGAGAGCTCGCTGACGGTTGGTGGCTCCCTCTAGAGTATGATGACCTTGGAGTCGGCCCACGCACCTTCTTGTACAGCTTCATGTTTTCCTTCAACTCCTTGACTGACTTTGATTGGTACAGACACATTTTGTTCTGTCGAGAATCTGATATCTCTTTGGCAAAATATTCAGTTAAGCTGTTTTCATCTAAAGCTATGGATTAAGCTATCTCCATCAATGAGTAGAGATACTCTTGCAAGGATTCCGTAGGTTTCTTGCGGGACTTTTAGCAACCTATGGACCTCTGCTGATGAGAGTTTGCAGTCAAATTCCTCCAACAACACCTTTTTTAATGTAGCCCAGTTCCTTACATTTGGAATACTCCTTAAAAATTGTTTACCCACCTCTTTTTTAAGCTGCTTCGAATAAATGAATTTCTGCAGATTATTTCATTTAACTATTACGGCATTTTCTTCAAATTCTGAGATCCACTGATTGATGTCAGGGTATCCCGAGCCGTCAAATGATAGAAGAGAGTCTTCTTATCCCGTAGAAAAAAAGAACTCCTTGCCCCTGTCGCGGGCATGCGCTCGGAGTTCGAATCCGCCTCGTAGGCGTCCTCGTTGTCCGAACTTTGTTCGTCGCCTGGCTGTGGTCGGGACAGTCCGTGGTGTTCTAATAGTCTGTCTTATAGTTTAAGTCCTGTCGTCGCTAAATTAAGTTGGTTCAGATTTGTTTTCAAGACCTCAATGGTCATTTCCAGAATCGCTTGAGCATCCATTACAATTATAAATAAATCGACTTACCGATTTGTTATTAATAATAATTTAATTTTATTTATTTTAATTTTCAATGACTAAATTTTTATTATTTTTCATTTTCAAATAATACCCAAAGACATGTTTATCAGAAAAAAGAATAAAAAAAATCTATAATGCTAATTTAATTCAAGTTATATTTTTTTCTACCAAACAAACGATCTCTTACGCTAATTTTCTGCTGTCTGCTACCTGCTTGCTGAATGCTGTCTTCTACGTTGTTACTGTCATCTCTTGTTTTTTTCTTCTTTCGTGTTCTTTTTGTTGTAGCAAACAACAACGATATCGTCTGTTTCTCGCTTTTCGCTTTTACCTTCGTTTTTCTTGAAGGGGAAACGCGGTATCGCCTTTTATTGTTGCCCTTTTGTTTTTATTTGAAATGTTTCTTTTTGCGCGCACCACACAATTGTCTTATCTCTTTTTAATATTTTCGTTTCGAGATGTATATGTTAGTTATTTACTGCGTTGTTTTTTTTTTTTTTTTTCTTCTCTGAGCTAACGCTCACACACTTGCGCAGAAAGCTTGGTGGTTCTTCTGGCGTTCGTTCTCTTTTCTTTATCGTTTTACTGATGTTCGGGGTTTTTTTTTTTTTAACTAACGCTAACACACTTGCACAGAAAACTTGGTGGTTGTTCTTGCTACTTTTTTTCGGCTTCTCTTTTGCTTTGCCGTTACAAGCTAACGCGCACTTCTTACATTGAATTTTTAGTTTTTTCTGGCTACTTTTTTTTCTTTTTCGGCTTCTCTTTTGTTGTGCCGGTACAAACTAACGCGCACTTCAGACACAGAATTTTTAGTTTTTTCTGGCAACTTTTTTTTCTTTTTCGGCTTCTCTTTTGTTTTGCCGTTACAAACTAACGCGCACTTCAGACACAGAATTTTTAGTTTTTCTGGCTACGTTTTTTTTTCTTTTTCGGCTTCTCTTTAGTTTTACCGTTACAAACTAACGCGCACTTCTTACACAGAATTTTTAGTTTTTCTGGCTACTTTTTTTCTTCACAAATCACTAGGGATGATGTCCTCTTCTTATATTGTTTTTTTTTCAACTCACTTTCAATCGCGGTTAGAGCGCTCAATTGTAGTTTTAATATTATTTCCGTTCGAATTAAACTCTTTAAATTGTTTAAAATGATCTTAATCTTTATTATTGATTTAAATACACATGGCATTTTTTTAAAATAAATCTACTTCACATTCTCGGTTAAACGTCTGGGTTTGTTGATTTCTTAATAGAAACTAAACTTTGAATACTCAAGCGAATAAGAAAAGAATTTTAGCTGCTGTATGTGTATGGGTGGGTATGTAGTGTGTGTAGGTACGCTCTGTGGTGTGTGTACGTTCTGTGGTGTATAAACGTTCTGTGGTGTGTGTACGTTTTGCGTCCTATCCCACATATATTTATTAAACTTCTTTTGTTTATGAAAAACCTGTTTATTTTTTTTGAAATAAAAAAAATATTTATTTTTCTTGATTATGGAAAACGTGAAAAAATATGCATATAGTTATAAAAGTCAGGTTATGAATTATTTTATAGAAATGATATAATTGAATTAAAATGTTAAGGTTTAAAAAAAAGAGGAAATTTTTTATACCAGCACCCTTGTGCCGAGAAAGCTCTAGTCTCCCGAAGAAAGAGGGGAGTGTGACGAAGTCACCTTTTTCAACTACCTCAACCACCAACCATTCTTTCATTCAAATAATTAACAGCCGGTTATGTAAATTTGTTAAGATCGCAGCCATCATGCTATTTCCGCTTCTTTGAATTATAACCGCCCTTTTTTTAAATACATAGAATTTGCAGCCATATGATCACTCTGCAAATAGTGTGTTCATTACACAGCGAAACCAGTTTTACATAGGAAAGTCATTTTTTGTGATAACAATTCACAGTATGTTCGTGTCAATATATTTGATATAAGAAGTTGGTTGGATACACTAAAATTCGAGAAATTATCGATGGTTACATTGTAGGAATACTACTAAGAGCCAAAAGACCATTCCCCACTACCGGAAAACCCAGGGGTACGTGGTGTACCGAGAGATTCCTAATCTTTTGCGCTGATACTCGTAAGAGCACAGCGAATATTTCCGTCCTTCCTGTTTCTCTACCGTTTCCTTACAGTAGTACTAGTTAACTATCACTTTCTTGAAGTCGAGGTCTATCTCGTCCCGTAGTACGTTTGATATTGCCGTACATTCTTTACGTTTGATAATGCCGCACATTGGTTCCGTTTGATATTGCCGTACATTGGTAACGTTTGATATTGCCGTACATTGGTTACGTTTGATAGTGCCGTACATTGGTTACGTTTGATATTGCCGTACATTGGTTACGTTTGATAATGCCGGACATTGGTTCCGTTTGATATTGCCGTATATTGGTTACGTTTGATATTGCGGTACATTGGTTACGTTTGATAATGCCGTACATTGGTTACGTTTGATAATGCCGTACATTGGTTACGTTTGATATTGCCGTACATTGGTTACGTTTGATAATGCCGGACATTGGTTCCGTTTGATATTGCCGTATATTGGTTACGTGACACTGCCGTACATTGGTTACGTGATATTGCCATACATTGGTTCCGTTTGATAATGCTGGACATTGGTTCCGTTTGATATTGCCGTACATTGGTTAAATTTGATACTGCAGTACATTAGTTACGTTTGATATTGCTCACATTGGTTAAGTTTGATAGTGGCGTACATTGATTTCGTTTGATATTGCCGTACATTGGTTACGTACAGTGGTTACGTTTGGTACTGCCGTACATTTGATAATAATTTAAGCATAAACAAACATATACTTTTGAATTATATAACGTTACTTTAAGCATATAAGACAACATTGTAAACCTGTTATACCATTTGAATTATATAACGTTAGAGTTAAGCACATATAAAATATTTTACACCTTTATACTATGGCAATTATATAACGTAACATTTGTTTTTCAACTTGTAACATTTATGAAATTACTCTATTGAATTCGAAATAGTAAATAAAACATTTAATATTCCAATCCGGAGTTTTTCAGTCTTTTCTTTGGCTGCATCCGCTGAACTACCTCAGCTATAGATAAAAAAGGACACTCTGACCTGTTTTCGATTTTAATATTTTTTGTATGTTATTGTTTGTTTTGAATGATATATATATATGGAAATTTACAGAGCATACAAACAAGAACCAAACAATTTACTAAACGATAAACTTACATTAAAAACTACCACACTTTACGACACCGCCATTAATAATAGCAACAACAACAATAGAATGCATTCACACATAATCCATATAAAAAAACTACAACAACAACAATCCAATGATAGAGCTTAATACATGCAGAAAGAGCCCATACAACTACATTAAACATCAAATAACATAAACGCCAAAGCTCCAAACTAATGCAGTCAGTCCAACTCGAAGGTACGCCTGATGATGGATGATGGAAATCCAAAACGCGTCGCAAAATCAATACTATAATCAAGTTGTGATATTAATTGTTTTTTTCAAAAATAATAAAATAAAAATAAAATTTCAACGTTACATGTGTATACAATGTTCTATTTGTTTTTTGTTTTTATTTATTATATTTTATCAAAATCATATCAAAATCAACACAACCGGAGACAACCACACCATGTAGCTAAGGGTATGGCCAGTTGTCTGGCAGGCGCCGCGCCGGTGTCAACAGTTTTCTTAATCAGCAGTACTTGGATGGCCCGCTTAGCGGGATCTAGGGGTTTAAGCTCCCTTTTTCGAGGACACAACCGTAAAGTAAAATTAATTTTTTTTTATCTTATTTTTTCTTATACATATTTGAAAAATAAAATTAAGAAAAAAATATTAAGCTTTTTTATCATTAGGAATTTTGAACATTCGGGATTTTGATTTTTCTGGATTTTGATTTTTCGGGATTTTAAACTTTCGGGAATTTGGTTTTCGGGATTTTGAACGGATCCATATTTTTATATATATAAAAAGAAGAAGAAGATTACAAAATGTGCTACTTACTTTCATAAAATAATAATTCCTGTATTTTTGGGTTCCTATTTCATAATCTATTATTAATTATTATATTTTGTATTGTGCAATTTATTAAAACTACTAAAACATATTTTAAACTATTTTCAACTGTAATTTTCGAACATTTATTTCATCTTTTGAATAAGAATATAAACTTAAAATTTAAATCAAACATTTTTCCGCAACGTAACTCTCTGTTAAATGAGCCAAATTTCTGCAATCCTCTACAGCAAACGGATCTAGGTGAAGTTTTGTTGCTGTTTTGTTCTGCTCCCTTAAACAGTACTGCTTCCTGAATCAGTAATTTAGAATTTACGATGTCTTGGGGTGTAATAAGTTCAAGAATCCGTATTTTTCCCATTTAACGTTACTAGTTCTTCCACCATATCCCTTGGAAGTATATAAGACGCCTTTGAGCCATGCATATAATATACGTTTCAGTCTCCGTACTTTTATATATACAAGGAATATTTAGCAACTCTTGCAAGAGGTTGACCTGATAAAAAAATATATCAATAAATATTGGGTAATCAAAATTTATTAAATAAAGTATACCGAATTTGTTTATTCGAATTTCGTAGCAGTTTGCAATTGCAGCTAATTTGGGTAGATCCAGCCGTTTAAAATAAGAACTCTAAAAAATTTTAAGACCTTTTCAAAAACAATTTGGAGTTTTTTATTATATGGCTTTATAAAGTGTAATTTATTTATGATATTAAGATAGACAATCCGGTAAAATAATCTTCGAAAACCTCTGATTTTTCAGTTTGTTTTCGTAGTTTCACAATTTCAAGTTGAAGTAGCTCTAAGCAGACCCTTTCTTCGGCATTGCATAGTTAAAATAACAAATCAGTTTCATGCATTGAATAAGTCTGTTTGAGTCCCTTGGAATAAAATTTCAAAATGTAAAAACATTGTGAGCATAATATGCGGTATATCTTAAAGTTTTAGAGATGAATGAACTAATAAAAAGTTTTACAAAAAAATAAAAAATTCTTTCAGTTATGTTTCAGTGGTTTTGCTAACAATCCGAACGGGAACTTATTCTGTTCTACGATTAGTATTAACACAAATTGAAATTTGTACACGCAGCAAGTAGCGTTACTCAGGGCAGAATCCAAAGTTACAAAAAACAACTCAAATAATTTCAAAGAGGGGAAGGCTGGGTAGCACGAACTTGCTCTTATGTGTGACATTGGTCTTGGGGTTTGAGATTTTGTGAAAATAAAAATAAAGTTAAAACGTTTTTTGGAAAAATTGAAGTAAGCCATCAGATTTCCATTTCTTTTACTGTTTTGAATTTTAGAGATTTTTTTTTTTTTTCAAAATCGTTCAACGGTTTTTTTGAAAAACTTTCCGAAAACATATTCCAAGTTTTTTTTAGAGTATGCCAATATTTAGCAGGATGTAGTTCTTGTCAGAAAACAAAAAATTAAAAAAATTTAAAGTTTTTTTTAAACTCAAAAAAACTTTTTTAGGAAAAATTGAAAGACTTATATTTATATTTCGTTTTCAAAAAAGCTTTTACATTAAATAATATAAGTTTTATTAAAATTGTAGGAGCTTTTGAGATAAATGCATTTTTCACAAAAAAAAATATGGCAGGTACCGTTAGTTTTAGAGCTAGAATTCTAATTCCAAAAACCCTATGTATGACGTCATAATAATACTACGTACCAAGTTTGAAACACATCGGCTCAGCCGTTTAGGCTGTAGGTACTGATACAGACAAACGGACAGACAGACAGATAGACAGAATTGTCTATCATCGTATTGACGTGTTTGACTGTCCAAAAAATTCAACGAATGCATAACTTGCCTTATAGTACCTATAATCGCAAGTAAAAATTATCTCAAGCTGAAGGGGAACTTCTTCTGTTCTACGATGTTGTAGTAACGATTTATTAAATAAAATAAAATGCATGACTGGGTCGCACGAACTTGCTCTAATGTCTGACAGTGGTGTAGGAGCTTGAGATTTTGATAAAAATACATTTTTCAAAATTCTTAAATAAATACTTAAACTAATTTGAGCTGAATAAAAAGAACGCCATTTTATTTCTTGGATAAACTTAAATTTATGAGAATAAATTTATGAGAATCTGTGGAGCGGTTTTTGAGAAAAAAAGTTCTTTTTGAAAAACAAACTGTTTGAAAATTTTTTTCAAAAAAAATTCAAAAATGCCATTTATTTATAATTTTTAGAAAAAAATTAAATAAGCAGTTTTCAAAATATTAATTTTTTAAGTTTTTTTTTTCTTAAAACTGCTTTTAAAAATACAAAAAAATATTTTTTCAAAATATTGGTATGCAATACAAATTGAGCTACCTACAGCTTTATGTGTGTGAAATTTCGAAAGAATCGGTTGAGTCATTTTCGAGATAGTCGAAAGCAAAAAAAACGGTCTTATGGAAAGTACCATTCTTAGCCATTTTTTAAAACTTTTTTTTCAGCCATATGATTGGTGGTACCTAAAAAGTAACACTGATTTTTTTAAATCGAAATCGTTAGAGCCGTTTTTGAGAAAAATAAGCTTTAACGTAACGGTTGTATGGCAGGTACCGTTATTTTTTGAGCTAAAAAAAAATTTCAATTTCCCCTCTGTACAATACCTTAAAAAGTCTATATACCAAGTTTGAAGCAATTCGGCCTACCCGTTTGGGCTGCAGGTCTCTATACATACAGACAGACAGACAGACATACAGACGGACAGAATTTTTAGACCATATTTTTTCGTCTTGGCTATCATCGTAATGTCATGTTTGATTGTTATCTCAAAACTTTTTTTTTCGACGAATGCATGCCTTATAGTACCTACCTATAATCGCAAGTATAGTACCTACCTATAATCGCAAGTAAAAATGTTAATGCATTTAATATTTACCGTTTTTTACTTGCTCTATAGGGCAAGTATTGGTTTCGTGCAGAAAAAAAAAATCGAGGTTTTAATCAAACATGACATTACGATGATAGAGAAGCCCAAAAAAGTGGTTTTCGCCATACCGTTCGTCGTTCTGTCTGTGCGGATGTGCGGATGTGCGGATGTGCGGATGTGCGGATGTGTGGATGTGCGGATGTGCGCTTTTTCACGTCACGCTACAGCCTAAACGGCTTGACGGATTTTCTTCAAACTTGGTATATAGCAGTTTGAAGAAAAACCGTTCTCGAGATTTTTTTTATTTTGTTTTAGCCCGGCTCAAACTGGTACCTTTCAAGTAACGGTTTTTTTCAATTTGGATTTTCTCGAAAACGGCTCTAACGATTTTGATTAAATTTAAAATTTAGCTAACTTTAAGCATTTCTAACAAAACTGCGTTTTTTGTTTTTGCCTAAAATGGTCGTAACGAAAATCAGGTTTTAACGGCTTTTTTTCAAATAGCCATAATTTCGCAACGGCTTGATTGAATCAACTCAAACTTTGTTTGACATAGTTTTTATAGTGTTCTATAGGATGGTTTGGTAAATTTTTCACTGAAGCCTTTCTAAACGGTGGCTTCCACACAACGAGCCGTTGAGTTTTAGCCAACCTTTTTTTGGTTTTTTCTAATTTGCTCGAAAATGGCTCTAACGATTTTGATTAAACTTTGTGTGTCATATTCTTTTAGTGTTTTGAAGAGAACTGCGTTTTTAGTTTTTGGCTTAAAATGCAAATAACGGAGATCTGCTCTTAACGGCTTTTTTTCAAATGGCCATAAGTTGTCAACGGTTGCATCGAATTCACTCAAACTTTGTTTGGTATAGTTCCTTACAGCTTCCTATCAGATGGTATTGATTTTTTTTCATTTTCTCTTTTTTAAATGGTGGCTCCAATACAAAGAGCCACTAGTTTTTGGCCAATTTTTCCATTTTTACTAATTTACTCAAAAAAGGCTCCCCCGATTTTTATGAAACTTTTTATGTAACATACATAGAATACTTCAAACAAAACTGCATTTTTAGTTTTTGGCTATACATGATAATAGCGGAAATTGCTTTTAACAGTATTATTAATTTGGCCATAAGTGGACATTTGTATCATTTATAACACCCAAAAGATAACGTCTTATTTTAAATATTAAAGGTTTCTTAACGTTAGCTCCCGTATATCGATTTTTCCAGTTTTAGCCAATTTTTTTTTGGTTTTTACCAAATTTTTCAAAAATGAATTGTTCTTATTGATCGAAAAGTTTGTTTTCATCGTACTATTGCACCAACAGAGCAAGTACGTGCGACCCAGTCGTGCATTTTATTTGTTGTTGATTTCACTGTTGAATCAGATGTAGCGTGATCGTTGTTCTAAAATCAAGGGTCTGGCTGTGTACGGTATTAGGTGATAACAATTTCTAAAGGCTATCAAACGAAACGATAAAACTGTAAAGTACCGTTATTGGGTATATTCTCAATGAAAATACAGATTTTTAACATAGGTATTTGGTTATTCTAAGTTTATGTCTAACGGTCAAGGCAAAATAATAATTATTAAAGGGAAAATACTAATGAAGATACAAATTGTTTTGTATTGATCTAAAAATTATTTTGGATATTATGCTCACCTTCCAAAGTCACGAGAATATCTTACCTACTGATAAAAAAACATTTGCAGATTTTAGTTTATACAATACTTTATAAAGTTTATCTTTCAAATTTCAATCTATCTCAATAATTCAAATACATAAGATAGATACATTCGATTAAAATGTAATGAGTTGTCCAATTGTCTCTGATTTCTTTTTATATTTTTAAGGACCATGAACTGATTCTACTTCACCAAAGGGCCGAAGTGTCGAATATTTATTATTTTATTTTATTTTATTTATTAAAAATTATAGGTAGTACAAGAAGAATAAACTTCTTATTAATAGTACTTAATGCATATACATTTTAATTACAAGAGGTCAGGAGTGCATTATAAGATACAAAATAATTCAATGAGAAAAAATAAAAAAGAAGAAAATGTGTTTGGTTTCAAAAAGTTAAAAAAAGAAAAGAAAGAAAACAGAAGAAGAAGAGCAGTATTACAGGAGAGACAAGAACTAGAGATAAGAAAGAAAATAAGCTATTATCATTATTAATTGTTATATATTTATGTATGCATATTTTGAAACTTTTATGGGCTTTACACTGTCGAATTGATAATGGTAATGAGTTCCACAGTTTTATGGAATGAAAGAAAAATAATCTCTTGCTTTCCAAATAATTGAAGGATGGCAAAATAATATTGTTTTTTTCTACTTGATGATGCGAAGCTTATCTTTTCAAAGAGATATGCTGGTTCCTTGTTTTTAATTACATTGAAAAGTAAAATACAGGTTCTACAGTTTAAATCCTCTTTAAGAGACAATACCAATATTTGTTTTACTAAAAATAGAAACATGGTCAAAACGGCGCAAACCAAATACATATCGCACAATCGTATTGGAAGCTACTTGCAATTTCCACATTGAAATAGAATCAAGACAGCAGTCGACTGCAGCACTATAATTTATGATTGGGACCAATAAGGTTTTAGCAAGTCTCATCCTAGTAGCTTGGGGTGTGCACCTAGCAGAAGCATTTAGCTGTCTAAAGCGGCCCACAGACACCACACATGTGCGCGCGAGTTACGTCAGCAGCCCATCCACCTAACGCCCACTAAGTCGCCACAAGCCATAGCCACATGCCAACCCAGTATCCGGCCATCGCCTTATAGCCACATGCCAACCCAGTATCCGGCCATCGCCCTGAGAACATCCGTAAACCCGAAATTTCATAGATGTCAGCAGTCTGCCAATTCCACCTACTTCAATATATCAATATAATAATGTATTTCCCAATAACAACCATTGCACCATATTATTTGTATCTAATGAATAATCAGCACTTTCGCTGTTTTACTTTTACTGTATTCTTGTATTCTTCATAAAATAATAATTGAATGCTAACGATAAGTCAATAATAAACTTCATGTTAAAAGTACAAGTTGGTTTTTTTTCGCTCCGTCCGAATCTCAATACTTATTTGGCGCAGTCGGTAGGATGCGGTGAACGGTCCGATTGATCAAGTGAAATTTCATTAACATTTACAAAAAAAAAAAAAAAAAAAAAAAGGAAGCTCAATCGAAGAATTCAACTAAAATAGGGCTTGTGACCGAAATTGAAAACATTTCGCGAAATATTTTTAACATTTTTTTTTAAGAAAAAAAAAACTGGAAGAATTCAATTAAAATAGTGCTTGTGACCGAAATTGAAAACATCTCGCGAAATATTATTAACATTTTTTAAGAAAAAAAAAACTGGAAGAATTCAATTAAAACAGTGCTACCTACATTCAATAAAATTCGCCGATATAATAACCGCACATAACACACTTGTGCAATGACCGTTGGGTTTTTACCCTCTATCACCGCTGGACCATCACTACACATCTGAACAATGAAAATAACTATCTTGGGGTGCATGTGCTTGTAAGTTGTGCTTCTCGTATCATATATTATAAATATATTTATTAGCATATTATATATTAAAGATATTAACTTTAGAAAAAAAAAAGAAAAACATATAAATTCAATATATACATATATCCAATACAATCCCATTATATTTAATTAATCATACTTACATGCCTAAAGAAAAAGGACCAGTCAAACCAAAACGCTCACCTTTCCCCTACAGCTTTGCTAAATTTTCTAAACGCCTCTCTAGAAGTCTTACTTCTATTCCTGAAGATATAGATTCATCTTTTTCAAGTACAGACTCCTCCACTATGGCTACTAATAATAATACCGAACCATTACCTCTACAAGATAACTTTTCCCAAACTAACACACCTATTGATCCCAATGAAATATATAATTCATTGAGGATCCCAGACGCGATTAAGGACCTACACAGATTTGACGGGAACCCACGGCTCTTATACGAATTTCTGAATAACGTTGAAGAAATTCTCCTCTACATAAGAGGAACTGATAATACACCTTATGGCCAGATACTCCTTAGAGCCATACGTAATAAAATTGAAGGACAGGCGAACGAAGTCCTCAATACGTATGGGACCCCCCTTATTTGGGACGACATAAAAAATAATCTTATCCTCCACTATTCCGACAAACGTACGGAAACGTCTCTAATCAGAGACTTACATAGCATAAGGCAACTAAATAAGACAGTAGAATCCCTCTATGGAGAGATTATCGAAATCCAATCCGCACTTTGTAACAATATTTTAATCCATGAAGAAAATATAACTGTCATACAGGCAAAAAAGGATCTTTATTCTGAAATGTGTCTCAATTCATTTTTGAGTGCCCTTAACGAACCTCTTGGTTCCAGAGTAAGGGCAATGCAACCTGGCTCCCTAGCAGCAGCCTTAACCTGTTGTATAAAAGAGCAAAACATTTCTTACCAAAAAGTTACACAATACCCCAGATTTAACCCCTACGACAACAATAAATATAGTCCAAACCAAACTAGACAAAATTATCACTACAATCAAAATAATTGGAGGCAGAATCATGCCATTCCCAGGACACTTCCGATAAGAGATACACAACCAAGATTTAATGAACCCTTATACCCCAAACCATATAACAGAAATGAAACCAATTTCAACAGGATGCAAAAATATAGGCCAAATAATAACCCACAGCCAAACAACCCAAACAATTCCTTCCCAAAAATAAAAACCAGTTACAGCCAGCAAACAAGAAACCCTTACTTTAATCTCCAAGAAATCCAAGAGGAACAACCACCAAACAAAAACCCTTTCCAACAATTAGACAGATTTTTCGAGAACGACTCCACTAATATTATAGATACCGAAAATTTTTCCAATGTAGCCTCCAAGAACCCACAGGATACTTAGATCCAAATTCTCACCCAAACGCTTTACCATACATACAAATCTCATCCCCTTTCGGTAGACCTTTGAGGTTTCTTTTAGATACGGGTGCATCTGCCTCTTTTATCAACCCCGAATACATTCCTCATGAAAAACAAATCAGTTGTGAACCTGTTAACATCACCACTGTTTTCAAAAAATATCAGCTCGAAAAACAAGCAAATCTTCCTATATTCCTCGAGTTTAACCAAACTGGATTGCTCAAATTCCTCATTTTTAAATTCCATAACTTCTTCGATGGACTCTTGGGTATGGATGCTCTTCTGTCACTCGGTGCAAAAATCGACCTTAAGAGCAAAACTCTTATTACTCAAAACTCCAACATACAAATTAATTTGAAACCAAACTACTCATCTGGCAAACTTACTATTCCAGCAAATAGTAAGATCCTTGCTAAGCTTCCCGTTAAAAATAGAAACGGAAATATTTTTATTAGTTCAACAGAACTTAAACCAGACCTTTGCATAACACAAGGATTGTATAATGCCGAAAATGGTTACAGTACTGTAGAACTGATAAATTACTCCAAAAATACGCAATCCATTATCCTAGAAGAACCACTGGAAACAGAAATATACGAATCTGAAAATTTTATTGAAATTAATAATTTCAACCATGGTAGTAATAACGAATGCGCATCTACGAAAGACATTTCAAAACTTATTCGTACTGATCACCTCAACACCGAGGAAAGAAAAGAAATCCTCAAAATTTGTAAAGAATATAGCGATATTATATATATGGAAGGACAACCACTAACATTCACCAACCGAATTAAACATGCTATTAACATGACCGACGAGGTCCCAATCTATACTAAGTCGTATAGATATCCTTTTGTCCACAAAAAAGAGGTGCAACAACAAATCTCCAAAATGCTTGAACAAGGCATAATACAGCATAGCTACTCCCCATGGAGCTCCCCTGTGTGGATCGTCCCCAAAAAACAGGATGCCAGCGGGAAACAGAAGTGGCGCCTCGTGATAGACTACAGGAAAATAAATGAAAAAACGATATCTGACAGGTACCCTCTGCCAAACATAAGCGAAATATTGGACAAGCTAGGCAAATGTCTATATTTCACCACCTTGGATTTGGCAAGTGGATTTCATCAGATTGAAATGTAAACATACAAAAAACAGCGTTTAATGTCGAAGGAGGGCATTACGAGTACCTCAGAATGCCTTTCGGATTAAAAAATGCTCCATCAACGTTCCAACGAGTGATGGACAATGTTCTAAAGGAACTAGTCGGGAAGATCTGCCTAGTGTATTTAGATGATATTATCATCTACTCCACCTCCCTCCAGGAACATTTGGCCAGCATAAAACAAGTTTTTAAGAAATTACAAGAAGCAAACTTCAAAATCCAAATGGATAAGTGCGAATTTCTGCAAAAATAAATAGCCTTTTTGGGGCACATTATAACCCCAGAAGGAATTAAGCCAAACCCTGCAAAAATACACGCCATCAAAAACTTTCCTACCCCAAAAACTCGTACTGAGATTAAGGCATTTTTAGGGCTTATTGGCTACTACAGGAAATTTATAAAAGACCTAGCAAAACTAACAAAACCCCTTACAAGCTGCCTTAAAAAGGATGCCGAAATTAAGTTAGATCACTCTTATGTAGAAGCTTTCGAAACCTGTAAACAACTTTTAATTAACGACCCAATATTACAATACCCAGACTTCACAAACAAATTTATACTCACAACAGATGCTAGCAACTTCGCTCTGGGAGCCGTGCTGTCACAAGGCAAAATTGGAGGCGATAAGCCTATCTGTTATGCTAGCCGTAGCCGTACCCTTTCTGCAAGCGAATGCAACTATTCTACTATCGAAAAGGAACTTCTCGCAATAGTGTGGGCCACACGATACTTCCGGCCATACCTATTTGGAAGAAAATTTCAGATAGTTACAGACCATAAACCTTTACTCTGGCTAATGAATTTAAAAGAACCCAATTCTAAGCTAGTAAAGTGGCGTCTTAAGTTAGAAGAATTTGATTATGAGATATTCTACAAAAAAGGGAAGGCATACACCAATGCCGATGCCCTTAGTCGAATTAAAATCCCTAATCCGGACGAGAAGGAACTCTTCAATAACAACGAAGACCTAGAAACAATCCATAGTGCCCAAGAAAACATGAACGATGGAATCCCAATATCAGAAAAACCTTTAAACGAATTTAGTATTCAAGCTGTATTGGAAACCAAAGACTCAGGTTCCCCAATGACTATAGAAACCATCTTTAGAAATAAACAACGACGTATAATACGTAGACCTGTTTTTGATGAAAACACAATGGTAACAATTCTTAAAAACTTTTTCCCAGCGAACAAGCTAACTGCAATCTATACTACAGATGAGATATTTTCTGTAGTCCAAACAACATTCTCAAAATTCTTCTCACGAAATAGAGCCTTTCACCTAGTAAGGTGCGCAGAAGTACTCAAAGATCTTCGACAACCAGAGGATCAAGAAAGAATCGTTCGTGACTATCACGAACAATCGAACCATCGAGGTATAAATGAAACATACCTCCATCTTAAACGCGAGTATTACTTCCCTAATATGAAAGACAAAATAGCGAAAACAATAAGCTATTGTGAACAATGTAAAACACTCAAATACGATCGGAATCCACCTAAAATTCAATACGCCCAACCGGAAACCCCCCTTAAACCTTTAGAAATTGTTCACATGGACATCTACAGCATAAACCATAACCAAGTACTCACGGTCATAGA
The DNA here is from genome assembly GCA_916050605.2 of Platycheirus albimanus. NCBI lineage: Eukaryota > Metazoa > Arthropoda > Insecta > Diptera > Syrphidae > Platycheirus > Platycheirus albimanus. The sequence goes on along the minus strand of OU696699.1, from coordinate 20,113,021 downwards.
TAAGTTCTCCAAATTCGCAAGCGGTTGAACTCTCAACTGTAGGAGCAGCGTAACCATCCTTAAACATGTAAAAGAATACATAAGCCTCTACGGCATCCCTAAAAAAATTATATGCGACCAAGGTTCGGAATTTATTGCAAATATATTCCAAGATTTTTGCAAACAACATAAAATCACTCTGCACCTAACATCTTTTCAACAAACGTCTAGCAATTCTCCAGTAGAGCGTCTACACTCGACCCTAACTGAGATTTATAGATTAATTTATGCAAAAAGAAAGGAAAATAAGCTCGAAACTGAGCATAACGAAATGTTATTAGAAACCCTGATAACATACAATAATGCTATCCATTCAGCAACAAAACACACACCTTACGAATTATTTTTTGGAAGGCCATATCGATTTCTGAAAACACTTCAGTTCTCAGACGAACATGATTATCTTCACAAATTAAACGAATTTCTTAACAATATCTACCCTAAAATCCAAGAAAAAGTCGAAACCATTACGAAAGCTAGAATCGAAAAATTAAATGAAAATAGAGAAGAACCAGAAGATGGTAAAATCGATGACATTGTTTTTAGAAAAGAGTGCAGGCGGAACAAAATTTCCCCCAAGGTTTTCAAAACAAATAATCAAAGAAAATAATAAATTCACAATAATAACGAGGAAAAATAAAAAGTTACACAAGAGCAAAATCAGAAGAAGAGCCAAACACAATTAACAATTAATAAACTAATTTAATCTGTACGTATCTATATCTATTCTGTTTCTTTTCCTTAATTCTAATCTTCTCGTGACGTTATGGTACTTACATCCTTAAAATTAAAAATATATATAACTATAAAAATACATTCACGGCATATGAGTGTATGGTAGTCATAATCACGGAATATGATTAAGAGACTACCCATAGTTGTAAGAAATAAAAAAAAAAAAAAAAAAAAAAATGGTATAAAATAAAAAAAAAAATACATTCACTGCATATGAGTGTAACATGGTAGCAATAATCACGGAACATGATTATACGAGGCTACCCATAGTTGTAAGAATAACAAATAATTTTTTTTTTAATTTCATATATAAAACAAAAGTAGATATATACACATAACCAACACAATTACGGCATATAATTGTGACAAGATAGTGAATCACGGAATATGATTGAGACTAGAGCTGTGTCAATCGTGATTGATTCGGTCTTTGCGACCCGTTCATTTAAAAGTATTGGTGATTGCAATCACACAAATGGAAATGATCCGATCAATCAGATTCAATACTTTTAAATGAACGACACAACTCACTCACTCTCACTCTCATTCATTGATTCATTCGATCCAATGAGTGGTGTTAGTAATGTATCATGTATGTACAATTGAAATGAGCGAACGAAACGAACCTAGAGTGAAATGAAATTGGACTGAAATGAAACACAGCGAAACCATAGTAATTATTGTTAATGTATAGGTACATGCAATTAAAAGGCACTAGCACTAGCGCAGAGAGGATATTGGTATGATATGATTTTGTGTTGTTGTTCATGCATTTATTGACAGACACGATTTCAAATAATAAAAAAAAAAAAACCGGAAATGGGTGTCGGAGGGTGATACGTACGAAAGATTTCACTCTCCTTTAGGTCCTCTGTGCACTAGCGACTAGGGAGAGAGAGAGAGATATGTACTGTGTACATGTATTGAATGTTCTCTGGCTTGCAAAGATACAAATGCAAAGACACACAATGTTTTATTCACATAATTTCCGTAACCGGTATGGGCTGGAAGTGAAATGATTGAAAAAGAATGATATAATGAAATGAATGAATGTTGAACGATTGTATCTTTGAAAATGAATGACACAGTTCTTAACCGAAACATTTCATTTTTGATTGAATGAATGATTGATTGAAAAGACCGAATCTTTCAAATGACCCATATTTGATTGATTCGATCTTTTGAAATGAACGATTGACCCAGGTCTAATTGAGACTATCTATAGTTTAAGTAACAATATATTATAACAATTTTTGTTCTTCTCTCCATTTCAATAGATAAATGTAAAATTGAACAGGACACTGCCTTCTGAAACTCTAATGATCATATTCCATTATTTCAGCCTTCCCCTCATACTAACACAACTTATTGAGATCTTCAATTCTCCAAAAGATCGTGGCATACTAACCCTTCGACTAGGACCTTCAAGAACCATTTACGATTATTATAACCTAATTCACATTGTCAATCTAGAAGATTATCGTATAAATGCTCAACAAATTGCCAACACAATCGATCTTTTCGAAAAAAGAGCAACATATTCTAACTCTGTCCATATAACGAAACTTAAACTTAAAGAGCTTCAAGAAAAAATAGCAACACTATACCCGACAAAAAGAAACAAACGGGGTCTTGTTAATGGACTCGGATCAGTTATTAAATTTATAACTGGAAATATGGATGCGCAAGACGCAAAAGATATCAATACACAGATAGAACATTTAAACACAAATCTAAACAACATTACTAACAAAATTTCAAACCAACACGCACTTAACTACCAGACAATAGAAAGATTCAAGAATATCACATCACACATTAATATAGAACAAACCAAAATTGAAGATTTCCTTCTAAAAACACATAACGCTATAAAAAGAGAACAACATATTTTTATAGAAACACAATACTTTAACCAAATAAACTATAACATCGACCTACTAACCAATCATATTTCAAATATTGCAGAAGCGGTGATCCTCAGTAAATTAAATATAATCCCAAAGTTTCTTTTAAGTGCAGATGAATTAAATAACACTAGAGTTCGCCCCGTGGTCGAAATTCGACCATTTCTCATTTTTTTTTTTTTTTTTTTTTTTTTTTTTTTTTTTTGCTTCATATATACATTCGCTGTTTCCTTATATGGTCCCCTTTCAGAATATATATAGGTTTGGCATATTTGTTTTGATTATGACAGAAAAAAAGGGTGGAAACTGGATTTTTGAACTCCGTATTAATATATATGATAGAAAACAAACTAACTAAACAAGAAATTAAAATTGAGTCTAACGAACAAATTTATGAATTGTTGGGATTACAAGCATATTACAATGGTTCTAATATTATATTTAACATACGTATTCCTAACCTGTCACCAAAAAAATTCTATCTTTACCATTTAATTCCCCTTCCTATTAATAGCAAAAAATTTATAAAAACTAAACCCTACATAAATATAAATGAAAATATTATACAGCACTTTAAAGCACCTTGCCCCAAGATAGAGAAAACATATTACTGCCAACACCCAACCCTCGAAGAAGACATCAAGGACTCCAAATGCATCGGAAAACTGATGACCAATGACGCTGCTAATTGTCCATTCATCGATACTGGGAGAATTGAGAGCATCTCTCAACCGCAACCCAACTTTATCCTTTTCTTAAATATTCCTAAATCAATAATTAACTCTACTTGCAGTACAAAAATGTCTGAAATAGAAGGTACATCACTCGTACACTACAAAAACTGTGTCGTAGAAGTCAATGGAGTATCATACGACAACAATCCTAACACTTATTGGGACGACGTGCATGTTCCACCACCACCGAGCAGCAACATCGAAGCTAATTCGACAACAGAGATACTCACCCTTCAAAAGCTTCAAGATTTCAACTTCAATACAGATGCAAAAATGAACAACCTGGAGATCACAGCAGCAGTGTATTCAACATCAGCAGCATCCGCGGTGTTCTTTATCATGGCGATCGTATTGATGATCATAGTCATCATACTAACCAAAAGAATAAAAAACCAAGCATGCACCAACGATCCTTCAATCCTTCACTCCGGCTCCAATGACATCATTGTGGCCGTCGCTTTACTCTAAGGGGGGAGGAGTTACGTCAGCAGCCCATCCACCTAACGTCCACTAAGTCGCCACAAGCCATAGCCACATGCCAACCCAGTATCCGGCCATCGCCCTATAGCCACATGCCAACCCAGTATCTGGCCATATCGCCCTGAGAACATCCGTCAACCCGAAATTTCATAGATGTCAGCAGTCTGCCAATTCCACCTACTTCAATATATCAATATAATAATGTATTTCCCAATAACAACCATTGCACCATATTATTTGTATCTAATGAATAATCAGCACTTTCGCTGTTTTACTTTTACTGTATTCTTGTATTCTTCATAGGCTAAAATAATAATTGAATGTTAACGATAAGTCAATAATAAACTTCATGTTAAAAGTACAAGTTGGTTTTTTTTCGCTCCGTCCGAATCTCAATACTTATTTCGCGAAACTGGTGCTTGATTTCGCCACACACTGCACACTAAATCGTACACACTTTAGTTGTGAAAGAGATTTCAAAGGAAAAAAAATTTTAAATAAATCTTCCGCACTCCTTACTCAATCACAATATGATGCAACAGAATATAAAATGTGCGCGCGCATCCCCATACACATCACACAGATCGAGACACCGACACCAAAAATCAAAAAGTTTTGATTTTTAGTCGCGCCGAAAATCGGTGTGCGCACCAGCCCACAGACAGCACACATTTCCTCGCACCGACACATGCGCGGCTTATGTTTTTATATACCCAGTAGGAAATTTGCTCCTCAATTAAAAAGTCCTTGGTGAAATCATTTATATGTCATTTTCATTTATGAGAAGGAGTTCACTGATTTCACACATGAATAGTCATGCAACCGCTCAGCGGTTCGCCATTAAAGATTCATCTTCTGCTTTGCTCGCCAAAACAGGTAGAGAAAACACAAAACACATCAATATCTTATTTTGGCACCTAGACCTCTAAGGAATTCAATTATGAAAGCAATGCATTTTTCCTGCACCTTTTCATCGGTTTTGGAATTCTTTTTCTAGTCTTTACTCACAAAACAACCCTTATCTTTACTTTGGCAAAACAGTGCTGATATCGCTTATGAAAAGGAATGTATCTTTTCATGTACTCTGTTCGCTTGGCAAAATATTCTACCTGAGCTGAGAGGAAAGAGGCTCTAAATTGAAATTCCTTTGGATTACTTTTTTCTGCCTGTTGAATAGATTTTGACCTCCGAGTAAAAATGTTCTGATGCAAAAGTAGATGAACCCTTTTTTTGTCTTTCCCTCCACCGGTCGGCGCTGTTAATTAGGTCCTTTTTTGTCGGGAGTCATTTCTTTTGTTCTAGAAGATTTAGTATTGATTTGGTCATTAAATTCAGCAGTCGTGTCTGAAAGTATCTCAGTTTTTAAAAAGTGTTCATAAAGTGTAAATACATAATTTAAACAAACATTAGACCAATCGAAAGATGAACAAGGAGAACAATTCACCAACGGTAATTTTAATAAATTGTTTTACATGACTTGGAAGTTCATTACAGTGTTTCTTTATTCTTTAGCTCTCTTATGAACGCCAAGATGACACGCATGAAGTGATCAGCTCTTCTCCGAACAGCAGCAAGCGTTTTTTTTTCTTTGGCATTGTTTTAAATAAATAATTAAAAATAAACAAACAAACAAAAACCATTTTTTTTATGATTTTATTCATTTTCTTTCTTTTAAGAAACTAGGTATTCCGTAGTTTTACTGCGTTTCACTACTGAAAAAAACATGTTCTAGATAACCAGACATTTCAGCAGTGAAAAATTCATATTTTCAATGGTTCTTTCACTGAGGAAGTTCACTAAAAAATTATGCATTTTTCATGAATTAATATTCTGTGATGAAAGCATCACATTCCAAAAACCAATTTTTCATCCAAAAAAAGAACTCATGAATTCAAAGATTCCATGGGTGCAGTGATTTCATCGCAAAATGTTCATCGAGAATGGGTGCAGGTACTTACCCCCAATGACAAGCCCATGTTAAATTCATCATATGATTCAGTAGAAAAATCATTGATGATACTTCTTTTCCTCGAGGAAAAAGCAACTTCTTCAGTAGTGAATATTTGGAAATTTCCTACTGGGATGGACCGAACGAAATAAAAAAAAGAACTTTTTATTTTTACTTCAATTGGGCCATAGGCCTCTAACGTTTTATTGAAAAGAAATATAATTACAAAAATGAAATATTAATTAACAAAACCAGAATAGCCCGCCGTCCAAGCGTCGCTGCGACTATTCAGGTTGTACACGTATTATTGGGCTCTTTCTGTTTGTCATGCCTTTGCTTATATAGTTAACGCTGCATCTATTGGTTTGTTGATTTTGCATGTATTGGTCGAACAAGTTGTTGACCCAATTGTGCTGGTGTTGCCTTTATTGTCAACGCTGCATTTGTTGGTTGTTGACCCTTTGATGTTGTATTAAGTTGTTGGCCTAAATGTGCTGGTGTTGCACTTATTGCTAACGCTGCATTTGTTGGTTGTTGACCCTTTGATGTTGTATTAAGTTTTTGACCTAAATGTGCTGGTTGATTGGTGGGTCCGTTTGTAGGCGCCGCTATATCATATGTAACTCCTCCTCGGTTTGAGTAAGAATTCTCCTGAATTCTATAATTTACTTGTTTTACATTGTATGTTTTATTATACATTTTATTGCAAAAATAGGTTATGCTTGCTGTTGTACAAATAATAATTATAATCATGCTGGCATTTATTACATATGATATATTTTTATGAAATTTCAACTCTTTAATTTCTTTGATATTTTCAAAATTATTTAAGACAATATCATCAAAAGTGATTGTTTTTTGAAAAGAAGTATTAAAATTATTTTCGGGATAGAAATATTTTTCTTGAACAATTGTTTGGTTATTATAAAACATTTCTTTTAACAGATGTATTTGACAATTAAAAAAATTAATTAGATAATTATTATTTAATACGATTTATCTGTTATCACAATTATGTTTTAGTTTTTCATTAACTGCATTTTTTACAATTATGGTTTCATCATCTATTATTTGAATTTGGGTTTTATTGTTATATCTCAATTTACAACTATTATTTAGGATACAATGTTTGCTTGGTTTTAATTCTTGCAAAGTTACATCATTTTGGTATATAAATGTTTTATTGTTTATTTCTATAATAAATTGGTTTTCATAATCAATTTCAAAATGGTTATCATTGGGTAAAGGTAAAATTAACTTTTGTTCTACTTTTACATAATTTCTTGGGATTTTAATGGCAATTATAAGAAATTGGTTTTTGTATTCTAATATACCCATTTTTACTAATTTAAGTTTATGCAAATCAATTTCATATTCATTTAGTTCTTCTAAAGTTTATATACTGGGGTGTGATATATTATATTTTGCTGATACAACGTTATCTTGGATTTGATTTATTTTGTTTTCTATAAACCTTAATTTGGTAATTTGATCTAAAAATAATTGCTGTTGTACAATTTTTGAAATAGAATTCTCTATTTTACCATAAGTATTTAGTATGTTTTTTCTATCGTCTAAAATTATTGTTTTTAGTGTTTCTGTTGATTCATTAAAATGTTTATTGATTTTTATTTGTTTATTTATAGATTCAATTGCATTATGACTGTTTTCTTCTGCTATATTTAAATAATTCCAAATTTCGTCCCTATCTTTATTGTCCATGGTTCCAAAGAGCCATCTTTCTACGTTTCCTACCATGTTTACGTCTTCTAAATCTTCTCTGTTCTTTAGGTGTAATTGACTTAATCTTTGCTATAATTGTTTCTATTTCAGTAAATATCATATTTTTGTTTTTGATTTGTAAGTGTTGTATGTTTGTTTGTATTAAAGTGATTGTTTTTAGGATTTCTTCTGGGTTTATAATGTGTAAAATAGTGTTTGTTTGATTAGTAATTTCTATATCTCTAATTTTTATTTTCAAAAAACCTGTTTGCTCATTTATCAAAGTTGTGTGCAACATCCCGTGTGTTGTTTGTATTAGTATTAGGAAAATTATTACCTGAAAATTTATAAGGTCTTTTGATATTACAAATGTGTACGTTATAAAGGTTTTAATTTTATATCTAGGTTGTTCTTTGTGTCGAACATTTTTATAATTTTTTATTGGCCCTACCTGTCTTTCTTCTGTGTAAGTTTCTCTTTTTTCATTAGGTTTGTTAATTTTCTTAAGTTTAGTTTGCTCAATTCTCTCACTAAGTACTAATTCATCGATTTCTTCTTTAGCTATCCTTGGTGTAGTTTTTATTGTGGAATGATATCTGTTGTTATAATTATCTAAAACTATCTGTAATTTCATTTCTATTGATAAATCTTTTTCTTCAATGCCTGTTATTTTTTCTAAAATAGTTGAATGCAATCTTTCAACATCCGAATTTCCCCTGTGGCTGTTGGGCTTTGTTAAATGTATTTCGACATCACTTTTATTAAGAAAGTCTATAATATGTTCAGATTTGAACTCGTTATCCGTTATTATTTTCTTCGGTTTGCCAAATTTTGAGAAGTGTTCTATGAGAATAGCTTTTTTGCTTCTCCAATTTCTATCGGTTATTACATATCCTACTGCAAATTTTGTGAGTTTGTCAATTATGGTTACGAATGCTTTTTTTTCGATATGAAATATATCTAAATGAAGTATTTAATTTTTATGTTCTGGGGTTTCTGTTAAGTGGTATTTTGGTTTGATGGGTTTTCTATCATATTTAATTTCGTGAAACTTTTTGCAATTATTAATTACTAATTGTATCTGTTCTTGAAGTTTAGGAAAAAAAATTTTATTTTTCAGTGTATAGTATGTTTCATTTATCCCACTATGCATGGATTCTCTTGTATGGTATAAGGAAATCTGTTTATGGACTTCCTCCTCGGTTTTGATTTCGGCTACCCTATTAGAGCATTTTATGAATTTTATATTTTCGTTCATAGAAAATAATTGAATTATAATTTGTTGAACCTTATTGTAATCATGATCTTCTACATCAGAATAAATACCTGTTGTTCCTTTCTTAATAAATCTAATTAATACATCTTTTATTTTTTCTACTCCCTCAATAGGATTAAGGTATATAATTCTACGTCCGTGTAGGATTTCTATTTCTTTTGATATTAAACTATATGTTAAGATCGATTGGGTTTTATATTTGTTAACAATTTCTTCTATAATACCTATGTGATCAAGATGTTGTTCCTCGACTGAGTGGATTGTTTCTGTTAGTTCCATATTAGATTCTGAGCTATTATTTTTGTTAATTTTTGGTGTATTTTCTAGCCTGCTAAGGAAATCCGCCACTTTATTCTCTCTACCTTTCAAATATTCGGTTTCGAAATTATACTCTTGAAGTTTTAAGAGCCATCTTTGATTTCGCTGCGAAAATTCTTTACCTTTGTACTTGCTATTAAAATATTTAATGGGAATATGGTCAGTTATAATTTTAAAATGATTTCCATACAAATATGGTCGAAAATAATTAACTGAATAGACAATTGCAAGGAATTCCTTCTCAGTTACACTGTACTTTTGTTCGTGTTTGTTCAAAGTTCTGGATACAAAGCAAATCGGATGTCCGTTTTGGGACAGTACAGCTCCGATAGCGTAATTGCTTGCATCCGTTGTGACTACAAAGGGTTTGTCATATTCAGGGTATTTTAATATTGGGTGTGAAATTATTAAATCTTTAAGGATTTCAAAGGCTGAAATATATTGAGGGTCTCTAGAATTAATTTTTTCATCTTTTTTTAAATATTTTATCATTGGATACGCAATTTTAGAGTAATCTGTAATGAATTTGCGGTAATATCCTGTCATTCCCAGGAAACCTTTCAGTTATTTTTCTCTTCTTGGTATGCTTAAATTTTCAATTTCTTTTATTTTGTTGGGATTGGGTTTAATTCCCTCTTTTGTCAAAATATGACCAAGAAATTCAGTATCTCGTTTCATAAAGCTACACTTATCTGCTTGTATCTTAAGATTGTGATATTGTAACTTTATAAATATTTTTTCCAGTGAATGAATATGTTCTTCTAAGGTTGTGGAAAATATTAATATATCGTCTTAATACACTACACATATTCTGTTTATATAATCACGTAATATGTCATTCGTCAGTCTTTGAAACGTTGCAGGTGCATTCTTTAAACCGAATGGCATCCTGACGTATTCATATAGACCTATGGAGTAACAAACGCAGTTTTTTCGATGTCCTCTTCTGCTACTAAGATCTGGTGATAACCCTTTGCTTTATCTAAAGTGCTGAAATACTGAGATTTCCCTAATTTATCCAATATACTGTCGATATTGGGTATTGGGTACTTATCATCTACTGTAACTTGGTTTAATTTTCTGTAGTCTACTACTATCCTGTATTTTTTATCCCTGAGCTGTCAAGTTTTTTCGGAATTACTATTATAACTATATAACGACTGTTACTCTTTCTAATGATTCCCTGTTTTTCCATTTCCTCCATTTGCTTACGTACCTCGGCTTCGTGTTTTGGGGGGTACCTATATAAGTACCTATATATTTAGAGTTAATTTGTTGGTTTATAGTGGTTTTTATTTCATGAACTACTGTACTTGTGTTTGTTAATTGATCTCCTTCTTTCAAAATCAATTTTTTATATCTATTTAAAAGTTTTTCTATCGATTCTTTTTCTAATTCATTGAGGTGATTTGTTTGAATGTTGCAAACTTCGCTTATTTCTAACACATTAAGTTCTTCAAATAATATGGTTAAGAATGGAAGATGCCTATCATTCATTAAAATAATTTTTTATTTTTTAAGTCTATAGCTTTTGCATTGTTTCTTATCCAATCCATTCCTATAAGGAAATCGTAGGGTTTATTTAATGCTACTTTCGTCCATTTGATTCTTGCATTGTGAGGTTGATCAAATTGAATTGGACATTTTGTTTTTACTTGTGCCGTTTCGTTAACGGTACCATGAATAGTATTTATTTGAATTGGTATATCGTTTATGTATTCGTAAAGAATTGAGGGGGCCCTAGTTGAATTAAGAAGGCTTATGGTTGATCCTGTATCGATCAATGCTATATAATCTGTTTTTTCAAAAGTTAACTGTATACAAATTTTTCTTGTATCCGAGCCTAGTTGATAAAAACTCGTGATTTTCTATTTGGTTAGTTTCTTCTCTATTACTTTAAGAGTCTACTTCCATAGGTTCTATTCTATTCTGTCTTGATCTATATTGGCCTGAGTTTTGAATGTTTTGCGGGTTGTTATTATGCCAATTATTTCTTGCTTGGCCTGATGCATTGTTATTTCTTACTTGTCCTGTCGGGCTATTTCCATTAGGTTGGTTCTGATAAGCGTTATTGTTTCTATTAAAAGGGTTTTGGTTAGTGTAATTATTGTTTCTAAAGGGATTTTGATTATTGTAATTGTGTCTGTTATTTTGGAAATTTTGAGAAGTTGTATTTTGGTATTGATTTTTATATTGAGTGTTATGTGTTTTTTCTAATCGTAAATTGTATTCATCCTGACCTATATATTTAAACAAAATTTTTCTAATGTTTGACAAATTATATTCATTGTAAATTTCTGCAGCTAAGGCTCCTGCTGTAACATCTTTTATTTTTAGAATTAATGCACTATTAAGACAATTAGCAATTTCTAAACCATTTTCATTGAACGTTGCACATTCTGTTGTATAATTTATAATATTTTGGACTTTATTTAATAATTGACTTATACCATATACCTTTATATTGTTGATGTATTTCAGAATTGTCCCTTGGTCCTTTGCTGGCCGGAAGTGTTTTTTTAATTTCTGTTTGCATTCCTCCCATGTTGTTGGGTTCTCAATCGCCAAATAGTTTTTTACTGCTCCTCCAATTTTCTCGTTGTAAATGACAGAATAACATAGATCTTGGTTAATTACGCCGAATTCTTCTATAATTTGCTCCACAGTAGCGATAAAGGAGGGTAACGTGCCCGGTTTTCCCGTAAAGTTTTCGAGATACTTTATTCGTTTTTCTATTATCACTCTTGGACTTTGAGCTGCATTTTGTCTTTCCAGAATTTGTGTTAGGGTTAACAAACACTGTTCTATAGGGGGTTGTTCCATCTTTGCTTTAAAGTCACGATTTATTCACTTTATATTAATTTTTTTTTTGGGATTTTGGATTTTGCTTGAGGTTATTAGAGGCTTAAAAAAAAGGCACTTTATTATAACCAAATTAGAGTTATGTGTATCGATTTCACTTGGATTATTAGATCCTTTAAAAAAAAGTCACTTTATTTTAATCACAATTATGTATACCGATTCGTACTTCGATTATTAGTAATTTTTGTTTTTTATTGAAAAGTCACTTTATTATAATCCCGATTATTTCGATTATTAGCTTCTTTCTAAAACAAAACACTTTATTATAATCTTTGATTTTTCGTTTATTCGTATCACTATCCTCTAGTATTAATAAGAGGACAACCGACTGCGCCACTTATGTTTTTATATGGACCGAACGAAATAAAAAAAAGAACTTTTTATTTTTACTTCAATTGGGCCATAGGCCTCTAACGTTTTATTGAAAAGAAATATAATTACAAAAATGAAATATTAATTAACAAAACCAGAATAGCCCGCCGTCCAAGCGTCGCTGCGACTATTCAGGTTGTACACGTATTATTGGGCTCTTTCTGTTTGTCATGCCTTTGCTTGTATAGTTAACGCTGCATCTATTGGTTTGTTGATTTTGCATGTATTGGTCGAACAAGTTGTTGACCCAATTGTGCTTGTGTTGCCTTTATTGTCAACGCTGCATTTGTTGGTTGTTGACCCTTTGATGTTGTATTAAGTTGTTGGCCTAAATGTGCTGGTGTTGCACTTATTGCTAACACTGCAATTGTTGGTTGTTGACCCTTTGATGTTGTACTAAGTTGTTGACCTAAATGTGCTGGTTGATTGGTGGGTCCGTTTGTAGGCGCCGCTATATCATATGTAACTCGCGCGCACAAGTGTGGTGTCTGTGGGCCGCTTAATACCTCCATAAATTGATTTGACGATGGAGTTGACATTATCAGCAGCAGACAGTTGAGAGTTAAGGTGGATTCCAAGACTCTTTGCGGTTTCTGTATATGGTATTATTTTAGAAGATAGTGAAATAGGTGGCAAAAAGGAGGTATCAATTTTATGTTTTGAAAAAACTATACTCTTCGTTTTATCTGGGTTCAGAATTAATTTATTGTAAGATGCCCAATTTCCAATTGCCTCCAAATCTTCATTCATTCTAAAAACACAGTCTTCATAAAGGCCAATGGGACACGACATATACATATATCTGCACATCATCTGCAAAGATATGCATAGAAACATTTCTGCAGACCTCTGTCAGATCATTTATAAATAAAGAGAATAATAGTGGTCCCATAATGGATCCCTGAGGAGCACTCGCGCCAACTAATAATGGGTCAGAACTGTCATTCCCTATTTGAACAATTTGTGTCCGCTCAGATAAATAGCTCTTAATCAACATGGTAGATAAATGACTGAAAACAAACATATTAGCTAATTTGCTTAAGAGAATACTATGATTTACACTATCAAAGGCTTTGGAAAAATCCAAAAGACATAAGATAGTTAAATAATTTTTGTCAAACTCAAGTCTTATATCGTCTATTATTTTTACTGTTGCAGTTAAACAGCTGTGATTGGCTCTAAAGACTGAACATCACTCAGAAGATTGTTAGCAAAAATATGATTGTTTATTTGGTTTCGAATGATGATTTCTAAAATCTTCGAAAGGCAAGGTAGAATACTTATAGGTCAGTAATCTTCAGCACTCTTACATCTATAGGTTTTGGCTACTGGGTTCACCTTGGCTCTTTTCCAAGACGCTGGAAAGAAAGAAGTCGTAATGCAAGAGTTTATAAGATGAGTTAGAACCTTAAGAATATGTGGCAAAATAATCTTGATAAACTTAAGCGAGATTCCGTCAATACCTACAGCATTTGATTTAATATTATTCACAGCCTTAAGGACGTCAATTTCCTGTACACAATAAAAGTCTTAAGGCAACACATTGGATCTTCTATTCAAAACAGTCAATGAGTTTAAATTGTTTAAATTACATATTTCATCTTGCGTAGAGGCACCATGAGAAAGAAAATATATGTTAAGACAATTTGAAGCTATAGCACAGACATTACTATTAGGTTTACCTTGAATACCAAATTTTTTTATGTTTTTCCACAGCAATTTACTAGGAAGATTCACATTTAGTTTTGAAGAAAAATATTGTGATTTTGCTCTTCTCACTTGATAAACCACAGAATTTCTAACAGTTTTGAAAATATTCCAATTCGTTTCACTTTTATGTCTTTTCCAGCGAGAATTAGATCCATCCCTTTCCTTGATTAGTCTTTTTATTGAATTGTTTAACCACGGGATACGAGAATCAATAGAAGTGATAGTTTTGATTGGAACATGATTTTCAAATAATCTACAAACAAGAGATTCAAACAGGTCAACTTTGTCATCTACATGAGCCAAGTTCCAACAAAGATTCCAGGGCAATGTGACACATTCCTGAAAAAGATCAGGGAAGTTAATATTTGTATAGTCTCTATAACTAAATTGTCCAGGAATGGAAACTCCGTTAAGGAAAATGTCATAGGTTATGAAAATGAGGTCATGATAAGAAGGGATCCCAGGTAGACTTATCTGATTAAAAAATAAAAGTTTACTTAGATCCGAAGTTATAAAAGTATAAAGTAAGCTGGGTATACAATTGGGACGAAAATGAGTGGGGTAGATTGTGTTAACTACTTGAAGTTTGAGCAGTAATCAAATAGGCTAGATGAAGCTACATTATTGATCAGTAAATCCTTATTCAAGTCACCACATACTATAATGTCAGTAAAATCAGCAGCATATTCAATCAATTTAGAAAAAAAACTATCCAAAAGTATAATTTTATGAGGATTGTAAACACACACTAAGAGACACTTACAGACGCTATCAAAAACCTCAAGGAATATAAATTCAACACTATCTGACTCCTGCGATGTGCTTACTATTCGACACGAATAAGAATTCTTACCGCAACACCACCACCCCTTTTCAATTTCCTATCATTCCGATAAAGTGTATATCCAGGAATTTCAATCAGAGTGTTATAGGCTTTTCACACTGGATCAAAAATTCAGTTTTCGTAAAAAACCTCAAAACCTACATCAACACCACGAGGTTTCCCATACATTTGCTTGTCTTCATAAACTAGTAGTTTTTGATAAAACTCCTCAAAACCTCATAGAAATTGTAAGATTGTCAAAACAAACACACCTAATATATATTCAGCTCTCAGTAAAAAAAAAAAAAACTGCCGACAAAGCATCTGTCAAATCGAAGTTGTTTTCATTTCGGAAAAAAAACTTAAAACGGTACTATGTCTGTTATAGTTGTTGTGGTAAGCTCTATTTTTCTTAAATAAAATTCTTTGTTAATATTTAATTTCATTATAGGTAATGTCTGAAGAAAAGAAAAAAAAACAAGAAGAAGAAGCACTGGTCGGCCTTAGATGAAGAGTTCCTATTAGAACTCTGGGAGGAAGAAGAGATTGAATTACGAGGAAGCCGGAAAAACGGCCACATTTATAAAGAGATGTCGGCGGCATTTGTGGAACGGCTGGTGCAATATACGGCCGAGGAAATAAAAATGAAAATACACAATCGCTATAAGTAAGAGCATTCCTATGAAATATCCAATTTTATTAATACATTTATTCCTAAAGGAAGGAAAAGGAAATCATTGGGCCATCTGGTGGCTCCCCGTCAGAGTGGCCGTTATACCTAAGAGTTCATGCCATTCTCGGGGAACACCGAGTATACAATCTTGAGTAGATTGTTAAAGAGAGTAGTCCTGGTAAAAAAAATCATTTTGTCTAAAACAAAAACGAATTTCTATTATTTTTTATAAAGTTTCAGAATCACTTTCAACTCTGCCGATTCCGGCTTCTTCAAATCATGGTGCTGGAGATTCGAGGTATTCCACTTCATACTCCGAAGTTGAAATCGAAGCCATCGATGATTCTGCTGCTCTTTCTTCAAAGTCGACGCCGAAACCTAGAAAGAGAAAACAAAACAGTACAAACGAAATACTACTGAGAAGCGACCAACGAATTGAAAGTTTGATAAAACAGGTCAACGCATCAGATGCTGAAGCTAAAGAAAGGGAAGAGAAAAAAATAGCCCTACTCGAGAGATTTCTCGCCCAGACGGAAGAATTCAATAAAACATTTTGAATGAAATTCAAAATATGTATTAATATATAATAAATACATATTTATGTAAATAATATATTTAAACTATGTGTGTTTTAATGGTAATATCGGTTTATCGATCAGTTTTTTATTTAATGTATACCTACTGATTATACATATTTGGTGGTTTATTGTGGCAAGTTTCCAAGTTTTTAAAATAAATATGAATAAATTAAAATACATGCATTATTTACTTGAAACTTACTTAAATGCATGCTGATAGTGTTTCTTATAATAGGGTGCCTATTGTTTCGTTTTTTTCAATTCGAAATCAGTTGTTCCGTTTTCATACATTATATTTTTTTTTAGTTCCCAACACCTTATTTAGTTTTTCTTTTACTTTGCCTTTCGATCACTTCGCTTAACTATCACTTTATTACAGCTTACTTCGTTTTTTGGTTATTTTGCATTTCAGTTAAAAGAGCAAAGCGTCATTAAGGCAAAGCTTATCTCGATAACGTTTTTTTCGTTTCCAGTTTATTTTGAGAGCAGTTCATTCTGCTCGAGTTCAATCGGAATCGGTTATGATAATGAAACCCTACTAACTTAATTTTAATTCATTAAAAAAGTTTTTTTAGTTTTGTAATAATTGTTGTTAATAATTGGAACTAAATTATTAGCATATCTTTTTTGTAGATGAATTTTAGTTTTAATAAATTCTTTTTTGTTGAAAAATGTTAATTTCAAAGTGAATTGTTAACATTCTGTTGGAATCCAAAGATTTTGTACAAATGTACATATATAGCTTTTTCATCAAAAGTTCTTTTTTTTTTGGTAATTTCAAGAGCCCAGACTTTTCAAATTGGGGTGAAATATTTTCGACATCATTTGTTTCGTTACTGTTTTGTTTGTAAAGAGACCAAGAGCATTACAATTTTGGTAATTTCAAGAGCCCAGACTTTTCAAATTGGGGTGAAATATTTTCGACATTGTTTGTTTCGTTACTGTTTTGTTTGTTAAGAGACCAAGAGCATTCAAATTCGCGCGAATTTTAATGCTCTTGGTCTCTTTACAAACAAAACAGTAACGAAACAAACGATGGCGAAGTAATCGAAATCGAAATGAACTAAAACCGAAATAATCAAAAAACGAAATTAATAAAACGATATAAGCCGAAGACTAATGATTTTTTATTCGAAATAAACACAAACAAAACAAACGAGAAATTAAACAACTAGAATGCGAAATAGTGAAAAAACAAAACTACTTTGGCGAAACAATAAAAATCGAGGTAAAAAAAACTAAACAAACCATACCACTTATAATAGTAGGTGTTCTTCTATAATCATCAATCTGCGTCAAATGTTCTGGTTGCTGTCTCTGTGGATTACTATTCATTTGTTGCAGCCATTGAATGTTAATCTCATCATTGTGTTCATTTAAAAAATTATGAACAACACAGCATGCTTTAATAATAGATATACTATTGTCGATTCTGTTATCAATGCCCTTTCCAACTCTTCTAAATCGTGCCTTTAGATGACCAAAACTGTTTTCAACTACTCTTCGCCACTTTGATAAGGCGTAATTGAAATTTTGTTCTTCGGCTGATGCTGTGGTGTTAAAGGGTAGGTAATGGTTTCATCAAAGTCTGCGAAAACCTGAACGCTGAGTCGCCAATGAGAACTACTGGAACATCCACACCACATAAATTCCTTGACATGTCCATAAATAAAGGTGCTGGTGCTGTTCTTTTGCATAAGAATTTTCATAAATGAAGGAATCGTTTTGAATTTGTATGTGTATTAAAGAAAAGTTTTCCATTTATTCTTATCACATCATACCGATAATCAACGACCGCCAGTAAGACAGTTGAGTACCATCCCTTCTAGTTATAACTTTCCACAGCAACCACAGCAGGTGGTTGGATTACGATATGGCAACCGTCTTCGTCAAAATTAAATGTGAAATATATTTTCGAATGGTAGAAATTATAGTTACTTACCTATAGCTCCAAAGCACTGAGGGAAACCAAGTCTGTTAAAGCCATCGACGTTTTCCCTTATTTTTTGTTCAGTAGGTGGATAGGCACATATATATTTTGGCTGAAGAACCCGCCACACCTCTTCACAAAATGTTAGCAAAATGTTGCATACCGTCGATACTCCTACGCCGAAGATAACTGCAACAGTCCAATACTCAGCGGATGATCCAAGAGCATATATTGCTATTGCAACACTCTTTTGCAATGGAATATATTTCCTTAAATTTGAGTCCTTTAAATCTAAACTCTTAAGTTCAGTGCAGAGTATTTCGAAAGTTCCACGGGTCATCCTAAAATGCTGTTTAAAATACGCATCATCGTTTTCTAAGAGTTCTCTTTCCCATAAAGTGATAGTACGTATCTATGTATATACAATGAAATAAGAAGATGCATGAATTTTGTAAACAATTTTGAATGCTTATGAAAACTTACCTTGGTCCAAATGCTTCTTTCTTGGTTTCTTCCCTCTATTGCCTTCAATAGGTTTTTTACTTGCTCTATAGGGCAAGTATTGGTTTCGTGCAGAAAAAATAAAATGCACGACTGGGTCGCACGTACTTGCTCTGTCGTTGCAATAGTAGGATGAAAACAAACTTTTCGAAATTTGACTGAAACTAGAAAAACCGATATTCAGGAGCTAACGTTAAGAAACCTTTAATATTTAAAATTAAGACGTTATCTTTTGGGTGATATAAATGATACAAATGTCCACTTATGGCCAAGTTAATAACACTGTTAAAAGCAATTTCCCCTATTATCATCTATAGCCAAAAACTAAAAATGCAGTTTCGTTTGAAGTATTCTATGTATGTTACATACAAAGTTTCATAAAAATCGGGGGAGCCTTTTTTGAGTAAATTAGAAAAAATGAAAAAATTGGCCAAAATCTAGTGGCTCTTTGTATAGGAGCCACCATTTAAAAAAGAGAAACTGAAAAAAAATCAATGCCATCTGATAGGAAGCTGTAAGGAACTATACTAAACAAAGTTTGAGTGAATTCGATGCAACCGTTGACAACTTATGGCCATTTGAAAAAAAGCCGTTAAGAGCAGATCTCCGTTATTTGCATTTTTAGCCAAAAACTAAAAACGCAGTTCTCTTAAAAACACTAAAAGAATATAACACACAAAGTTTAATCAAAATCGTTAGAGCCATTTTCGAGAAAATTAGAAAAAACCAAAAAAAGTTGGCTAAAACTCAACGGCTCGTTGTATGGAAGCCACCGTTTAGAAAGGCTTCAGTGAAAAATTTACTAAACCATCCTATAGAACACTATTAAAAACTGTGGCAAACAAAGTTTTAGTTGATTCAATCAAGCCGTTGTGAACTTATGGCTATTTGAAGAAAAGCCGTTAAAACCTGATTTTCGCTACGACCATTTGAGGCAAAACAAAAAACGCAGTTTTGTTAGAAATGCTTAAAGTAAGCTAAATTATAAATTTAATCAAAATCGTTAGAGCCGTTTTCGAGAAAATCCAAATTTAAAAAAACCGTTACTTGAAAGGTACCAGTTTGAGCCGGGCTAAAACAAAATAAAAAAAAAAAACCTCGACAATGGATTTTCTTAAAGAAAATCCGTCAAGCCGTATTAAATTAAAATTTACTTAAAGCAGAAATTTCAAATGAACTTGAGGATGCCAATGGGATCTCCCTGGACCATCAGTACTGTTGCTATTCAAATAAAATGCACGACTGGGTCGCACGTACTTGCTCTGTGGGTGCAATAGTAGGATGAAAACAAACTTTTCGAAATTTGACTGAAACTAGAAAAAGCGATATTCAGGAGCTAACGCTAAGAAACCTTTAATATTTAAAATTAAGACGTTATCTTTTGGGTGATATAAATGATACAAATGTCCACTTATGGCCAAGTTAATAACACTGTTAAAAACAATTTCCACTATTATCATGTATAGCCAAAAACTAAAAATGCAGTTTCGTTTGAAGTATTCTATGTATGTTACATACAAAGTTTCATAAAAATCGGGGGAGCCTTTTTTGAGTAAATTAGAAAAAATGAAAAAATTGGCCAAAATCTAGTGGCTCTTTGTATAGGAGCCACCATTTAAAAAAGAGAAACTGAAAAAAAATCAATGCCATCTGATAGGAAGCTGTAAGGAACTATACTAAACAAAGTTTGAGTGAATTCGATGCAACCGTTGACAACTTATGGCCATTTGAAAAAAAGCGGTTAAGAGCAGATCTCCGTTATTTGCATTTTTAGCCAAAAACTAAAAACGCAGTTCTCTTAAAAACACTAAAAGAATATAACACACAAAGTTTAATCAAAATCGTTAGAGCCATTTTCGAGAAAATTAGAAAAAACCAAAAAAAGTTGGCTAAAACTCAACGGCTCGTTGTATGGAAGCCACCGTTTAGAAAGGCTTCAGTGAAAAATTTACTAAACCATCCTATAGAACACTATTAAAAACTGTGGCAAACAAAGTTTTAGTTGATTCAATCAAGCCGTTGTGAACTTATGGCTATTTGAAGAAAAGCCGTTAAAACCTGATTTTCGTTACGACCATTTGAGGCAAAAACAAAAAACGCAGTTTTGTTAGAAATGCTTAAGGTAAGCTAAATTATAAATTTAATCGAAATTGTTAGAGCTGTATTCGAGAAAATCCAAATTTAAAAAAACCGTTACTTGAAAGGTACCAGTTTGAGCCGGGCTAAAACAAAATAAAAAAAACATCGACAAAGGTTTTTCTTCAAACTGCTATATACCAAGTTTGAAGAAAATCCGTCAAGCCGTTTAGGCTGTAGCATGACGTGAAAAAGCGCACATCCGCACATCCGCACAGACGCACAGACAGACCGACGGACGGTAAGGCGAAAACCACTTTTTTGGGCTTCTCTATCATCGTAATGTCATGTTTGATTAAAACCTCGATTTTTTTTTTCTGCACGAAACCAATACTTGCCCTATAGAGCAAGTAAAAAATCGAGGTTTTAATCAAACATGACATTACGATGATAGAGAAGCCCAAAAAAGTGGTTTTCGCCATACCGTCCGTCGGTCTGTCTGTGCGTCTGTGCGGATGTGCGGATGTGCGCTTTTTCACGCCATGCTACAGCCTAAACGGCTTGACGGATTTTCCTTAAACTTGATATATAGCAGTTTCAAGAAAATCCGTTGTCGAGGTTTTTTACTTGCGATTATAGGTACTATAAGGCAAGTTATGGATTCGTGCAGAAAAAAATTTTCGAGATAACAATCACACATGACATTACGATGATGGAGAAGTCGAAAAAAGTGGGTCTGGGAATTCCGTCCGTCTGTCTGTCTGTCTGTCTGTCTGTCTGTCTGTCTGTCTGTCTGTTCGCGCTTCTAGAGCCTGAACGGATGGGCCGATTTGCTTCAAATTTGGTATCTAGGATTTATTTGGCCGTCCCTCGGAACATATTTTTTATTTTTGCTCTAGGCCCAAAAATAACGGCACCTGCCATACAATCGTGAAGAAAAAAATTGATTTTCTCAAAAACGGCTCTAACGATTTTGATAAAACTTTCAGGATGCTATTTTTGTAAGACAATCTATCTTTTGGTTAAAAAATATTTTTCAAAATTTGTCTTATAACGGTACCTCTCATAGAACCAGTATTTTCAAATCAATTTTTCTCGTAAACTATACATTCGATTTCAATAAAATTTTGGCCACAGGAACTCATTTATAATTTTATTAATATGGCATTTCAAATTTTTCAAAAACTTTTTCTTTTGATTTTTTATAATTTTTTCAAAAAATTTTTTGGTTTTCGAAATATGTTGGAAACGGGTATATTGATTTTTTTTTAAATTATTTTTTCAAATGTAAACTACAGGTTGCCATATATTTGCATACCCAAATAAATTTCAAAATATTTTTTGGAAAAGTTTTTCAAAAATAACCTTTTTAAAAAAAAACTGGTCGGACGATTTTCAATATTTTTTTTTCCTAGATTCACGTATAGCTTTGAAATTGTATTGTATACTTTGTTTTTCCGAGAAAACTCTTAAACTAATTTAAAAAATAAAAGAATTTTCGAAATTATTTAAATTTTTTTTTAAATCCATATATGCAGCCACTAAGCAATTGCTTATCATAAGAGCAAGTTCGTGCGACCCAGTCGTGCATTTTATTTTATTTTGTTTTAGCCCGGCTCAAACTGGTACCTTTCAAGTAACGGTTTTTTTCATTTTGGATTTGCTCGAAAACGGCTCTAACGATTTTGATTAAATTTAGAATTTAACTTACCTAAAATATTTCTAACGAAAAAGCGTTTTTGTTTTTGGCTTAAATGGTCGTAACGAAAATCAGGTTTAAACGGCTTTTTTTCAAATGGCCATAAGTTCGCAACGGCTTGATTGAATTGACTCAAACTTCGTTTGGCACCGTTCTTCATAGTGTTCTATAGGATGGCTTTGTAAATTTTTCAGTGAAGCCTTTCTAAATGGTAGCTCCCATACAACGAGCCGTTCAGTTTTAGCCAACTTTTTTTGGTTTTTTCTAATTTTCTCAAAAATGGCTCTAAAGATTTTTATTAAATTTGGTGTGTTATATTCTTTTAGTGTTCTTAAGAGAACTGCGTTTTTAGTTTTTGGCAAAAAATGCTAATAACGGAGATCTGATCTTAACGTTTTTTTTTCAAATGGCCATAAGTTGTCAACGGTTGTATCAAATTCAAACAAACTTTGTTTGGCATAGTTCTTTACAACTCTCTATCAGATGGCATTGCATTTTTGTCAGTTACTCTTTTTTAAATGATGGCTCCCATACAAAAAGCCACTTGGTTTTGGCCAAATCATGTAGTTTTGTCTAATTAACTCAAAAATGATTCTGCCGATTTTTATTAAACTTTGTATGTAATATACATAGAATGTTTTGAAGAAAACTGCGTTTAATGTTTTGGCTACAAATGATAATAACGGAAATTTGTTTTAACAATTTTATTAATTTGGCCATAAACGGACATTCATATCATTAATAGCAACCAAAAGATGACATCTCAAATTTAAATATTCAAAGGCTTCTTAAAGTAAGTCCAGTTTATCGGGTTTTCCAGTTTAAACCAAAATTTTGTAGGTTTTCCCAAATTTTTCAAACATGCCCTTTTTCATATTGCTCGAAGACTTTGTTTTCATCGTACTATTGCACCAACAGAGCAAGTACGTGCGGTGGCTCCTATACAAAGAGCCATTAGATTTTGGCCAATTTTTTCGTTTTTTCTAATTTACTCAAAAAAGACTCCCCCGATTTTTATGAAACTTTGTATATACCTAACATATATATTATAGAATACTTCAAAGAAAACCGCATTTTTAGTTTTTGGGTACACATGATAATACCGGAAATTGGTTTTAACAGTCTTATTAATTTGGCCATAAGTGGACATTTGTATCATTTATAACACCCAAAAGATGACATCTTAATTTTAAATATTAAAGGTATCTTAACGTTATCTTCCGTAATCGGTTTTTCCAGTTTTAGTCAACATTTTTTAGGTTTGACCAAATTTTTCAAAAATGAGTTGTTCTTATTGATCGAAAAGTTTGTTTTCATCGTACTATTGCACCCACAGAGCAAGTACGTGCGACCCAGTCGTGCATTTTATTTTTCTTGGAGCAACATTTGTAAAACCAGCAAACCTTTTTTCCTCTCATTGGAGAATTCAGAAAACATCAAATTTGATAAAAATACCATATTTAATTCCATTTTTTTTGTTGTGTTTTGCAAATAAATTTAAAAGATCATGTTTCATTTTATAACAATTAAAATTCTTTCACAACAACTAGAAATTGGGTACCACACAATTTCAAAAGAAACTCAATTTTAAAATACAGAAATCTCACAGCTTTTGTCAAAAAGAATTGAAGTGTCAAACAAAACCTTGTAAATTATCAGTGTGAACGCTTCAAAGAGGTTTTGTAAGCTTTTAGCCAAAACCTCGGTTTATGAGCCAGTGTGAAAACCCTATTAGAGATTTCAGGTTTTGAGCCAGGTTTCTGATACACATAGAGAATCAACTGGGCCGAAGGAGAATATATCCTTGATTTCATCTATGTGTGCAGTTATACTCTGTGCATTTATGTGACAGACTTTAAAACCAGAAAATTGGCTAGAAAAAACACTTAACATTGCTCTGCAAAAGTTATAATCATTCATCCGATTCATTCTATCAGAACTCATCATTCAAATTAAAATCATAACTAATGGTTCCCGTGGGATAGATTTGATTTTATTTTTGAAATTACACAAGAATGGATGAACGGATCTGAATGAAATTTAGCACAGAGATAGATTATAGTCTGGAATAGCATATTGGCTACTTTTTATCCCGCTAAAATGTATGGTTCACGTGGGATAGATTTGTTTTAGTATTTGAAATTACACCAGAATGGCTGAACTCATCTGAATGAAATTTAGCACAGAGATAGATTGTAGTCTGGAATAGCATATTGGCTACTTTGTATCCCGATAAAATGTATGGTTCCCGTGGGATAGATTTGTTTTAATTTTTCCAATCACGCTAGAATGGCTGAACGGATCTGGATGAAATTTGACACAGAGTTAGATTATAATCTGGTGTAGCACATAGGTTTCTTTTTATCACGGTTAAATGTAGGTATTAAATTATAAAGCTATAAAAGAAGAAGAAGCTAGATGACGATAGACTACTCCTCAAGCTACAGTCTAATTCTTGATCAGCTGAAACGCGAGCGAAGCCGCGGGTTAATGCTAGTTATTAAATATTTCTTCGATGTTCTCATTTTGTTTAAAAGGAATTCCAGAAATTATAACATCCGATAAGTAACTTCTCCGATCATACCGTAGCAAGTTTAACTCCATGGAACTATTCTTTGCCGATAATTTGTAAAGTTCTTGCATAAGCGAAATATTTGTTTCAGACAAGTTCTTAACCTCAACTTCCAAATAGACCATGCGATTCTCGAATTTTTTTGTTAGGACTTTCTCCATTTCCTTGAACTTTTTATCAATGAGTTTCATAAATGATTTTTGTATGCTTTGCATGGTTTCAGACACATCACTTTCACAGTTTCTCGATCTCGTGGTTGCTCCTTCAGAATTACTTCCACCTGGCATTTTGTTTAGTGGTAATAATACTTTCTCAATCGAAACAAAAACAATTCCACAGTAATTTAATTGTTATTTTAGTTAAGTTAAACAAAAACTGAATAAAAATAAACTGTGTTAAAGAGTAAAAGATATATAGGATCTTTTTTTTTTTTTTTTTTTTTTTTTTTTTTTTTTTTTTGGATAAATGGAAACATCGAATAGTTGTATAAAAACAAGTCCGCTCTCGTTGACATCTCTGTCAAAAATATTAACTCTCTTTTCTTTTCACAGCCTTTAAATCAGGTGTGACCGATACGCTCAGTGTTAATTTGTCACGTACATATATACGATA
Organism: Platycheirus albimanus; assembly: GCA_916050605.2. NCBI lineage: Eukaryota > Metazoa > Arthropoda > Insecta > Diptera > Syrphidae > Platycheirus > Platycheirus albimanus. Next base: position 20,087,454 of record OU696699.1, on the reverse strand, counting down.
AATATCAATATCAAATCATTTAATTTTCTCAAATGTTCTATCCTCAACCAAATTTCTAAATCGTTCATGTGGCATAGACTGGTTTCATCTCTTCATTTCAAAAATGAAAAAAATAAAGTGCACTACTGGCTTGTTCGAACTTGCTCTAATGTGTTAACATGTTCTTGGAGCTTGAGATTTTGGGAAAACAGCATTGAAATAAAGTGCACGACTGGGTCGGACGAACTTGTTCTAATGTATGACAGTGGTCTTAAGTTTTAAGATTTTGGAAAAAGCACGAAAAAATAATGTGAAATTTTATTGATCACTTAAACGTTTTTTGGAAAAAAAGAAGTAAGCCATCTGATTTCGTTGACTGTTAAGAATTTTAAGAATTTTTTTCGACCGGCTTTTTCAAAAAACGGTTTTTTTCTTTAAACTTTTCGAAAATATATTAAAATTTTTTTGAGTATGCATTTTGCAGTTTTTATCAAAAAAATAAAATTTTAAAAATTGATTAAAAAGATTTTAGAAAAAAACAGAAAATTTAATTTTTTTAACTGAAAAATTAATTTTTTGAAATTTTTTTAAAAATTTATATTATTTCGCTTCTACTTTAATAATTTCATCGAAATCCGTCAGGTGGCTTACGAGAAAATCTGAATTAAAAAAACCGGTCCCATGGGAGGTATCGTCATAAGACTATTTTTAAAAAATCCATTCCAACCAAATCATAAAGTTTGCACAGAAAACACTATTCAGAAAGTTTGATCAAAATCGTAGGAGCTGTTGTTAGGATAAAAGAGTTTTTCATAAAAAATCATATTGCAGAAACCGTTAGTTTTGGAGCTGTAATGCCAATTCCAAAAATTCCTCTGTAGGACATCATAATAATACTATGTTACAAGTTTGAAGCGAATCGCTTCAGCCGCTTAAGCTATAGGTTCCGATACAGACAAACAAACAGGAAGAATTGTCGGACCCACTTTTTTCGGCTTCTCTATCATCGTCAGCGATTGTTAATTTTGAGAGTGTACGCGATAATTTGGACGTGCTTTTAAGGGTTGAATATTGTGGTGGTAGAATCTTTTCTGGTCGAAGTTGAGAAGAGTGGTTTAGGACGAGGGTCTGCAGCCGAGATATATCGAGTTGGGCTGGAAAACAAGGTATTTTTATTGCAAATAAGCATTGAAAATTTGAAATTAAAAGAAAGAAAATTTAACTTTGTTATTAAAATAAACGGTATCCGTAAAAACACTCAAGAGAATTAAAAAAGAGCGTTTTTTTATTAGAAATAAGAAAAGAAAAACTAATATGGGGACAAATCGCGTTTTTTTGTTGTTGTTTGATGTTTACATCCGTAGCTGTAAAAAATTTAAGATTTCTCCTCTGTAGCTCCTACAACGCCATCTGTCAACAAGAAGTGATTTTTTAACTCATCTTTAAGAAAAAAATCAACAGAGACGTTATACAGAAATGGAAATAACAATTAAAATATTATCAAAACTTCTTAAAAAGCAAAAAAGATGATATTGCTAAAGACATAGATGAGGCAACAAGAAAAAGTGATTAAGAACACAGACGAAAAAGTAGGAATTATATCCGAAAAAGTTGCTAGGCTGGAAAAAGTCGTGGAAATGCAATCAACCTCTATCGTTTCGAAGAGCAGGAAAGAAAAATAACGCAACTGGAAATAGAGATGAGGAAAAAAAATTTAATAATGTTTAAAGTACAGGAAACGAAAGAAAATTCATCGGAGCTTGAAAATTTGGCAATCAATAAGTTAAATGCTAGCAATGCAGAATTTTAAATAACAAGGCAGGATTTAGGAAGCTGCACAAGACTAGGCAAAAAAGTTGAAGAAAAAACTCGACCAATCCCATTGACCTTTAAAAGTTTCAATAAAAACAGCAAATACTTAAATCAAAAAAAGCAGAAGTGAACTTAGCTGAGGACTTACCGAAAAATATTTTGGATGCTAGAAAACCATTGGTGCCCAAACTTCTCGAGTTTAAGAAGAAGAGAAAAAGGTTTTTCAGAAATGAGAATTTGGTAGTCGATGGGCAAATCTGGGCAAATGAACATGATACTCCTATGAAAAACACAAGGAAAAGAGGAAGAACAAATGAAAGCCCCCCAAATCATGAAAAAGTAATCCAGCAGAAAACCCAAAACCCTAAAACTACTATAATTGGAGCCATGAATATAACTCCCAAAGCAAAAACTCCAGTGAATCCAATTAAGAAATGTTTGATGCAAAACAGTATGAATCAGGACCTCCTTAACAAGACTTTTGACCCACTTACGCCAAATGCACTAGCTAACGCATCACAAAAAAAAAAAAAAAACTCAACAATGAAAAACAACAAAAACCAATTCCGTAACTACATCAACATCACCAACAATACCATCAACTCCTATACTGGAAACAACAAAAACACCTCCAACCCCATCAACATAAACAATACCAATATTTCCAACAATACTCGCAATAACAATGACATCAACAGCAGAAATAACCCAATCAAACCCAGCAACAACACCAACACTACCAACACCAATAGTATCAATACTAAGAGCAGCAACCCTAATAACGCGACCAACAACAGTACAAAAGAACGATGATCTCTAGCAACATCAACGACAAATACACCATAAATTACAAAGAAAGCTACATAAACAACACTATTAACAGAAACAGCAATACCAATAGTAACAAGAACGCTGATAGCATCACCAAAACAAACAACGCAAACAACACTATTAACATCTGCAACACCAGCATTAATAATAACATCAACAACCTCAACTACACCGGCAGCTCCAGCAACACCCATAAAACGAACAGTGATCAAACCATCAACTTAAACACCAATAAAACCATCTACACCAACAACAACAAATAATGCATTCAACACTCAAACAACTAAATTCAGTCTTATTCCTACTAATACTAATATACAAATTTCAAAAGAAAAAAAACTTAAAATACTGTCATACAATATATCAGGATTAACTAACAAATTACTCTTTACGGACTTTTTCAAATTTATAAAAGAGCATGATATTTTTTCTTATTTGAAACTTTCGTTTCACAAGAAAAATATGAATGCTTTTCTAATTACTTCTCTAATTCTAAATTTTTTTGGGTTCCAGCTTTAAAAACAAAAAACTTTGGAGGCGCTAGTGGTGGTTGTTTGTATGGGTTTAAAACAGAAAGCGTGAAAGGTATTTTTATTGAGGGAAACAATCTAGTAGTACTTAAAATTAATTTTCAAAACACGTATTATAATATTTTACCAACCTACCTAAACTGCAATGATTGGGATATCGCCTTTGATACTCTACACGAGTTTTTAAATAATACAGCTCTAGAAAATATTATGCTTGTTGGGGACTTAAATGCGTAGTGAGCATATGCCACTGGTTATTGAATTCTTCTACAATAACATTGCTGAAAATTCTTCCATCCCACTCCCAACAAAATTATTCTGGAATGAAAAAAATAAAGACCTTTATCAAGTAAAAGTACGGAACGAAATCTAAAAAAGTTAAGTAGTTCTTACAGACCTAACATCCCTAACTAAAAAGACAGATGTGTTAACTGCAAAGAGGATATATATAGAGTTCAATCATTCCTACGTTCCATCCTCCTCTGCTAAAATTTTCGTGGTCTCTTTTCTATTGTATTCATTGTCCGTGTGAAACAACAACAAGAAACGATGAGGCGAGTTTTTGTTTATGTAACGCACACATGTTTAACAAAAAGAACAATATGACAGCTGTAGCTTGTAGGCAAAATCAAAACAAGGCACAAGATGGGACTCTTTATATATATCCTCTTTGGTTAACTGGTATAGTCCAAAAAGCATCTTATAAAAAACCAATTCAAAAAAACAATAGCTACAGGCAAAACTGGTTTGACTCAGGAGCGGATTTAGGCCTAGGTCCGTGAGGCCCAGGCCTAGGGCGCCAAATTTTAGGGGGTGCCATAATTTTGAAGACGACTTAAATTTAAAATCGATTGGGTTTTCTGTGTATGGAAATAATCGCAGTAAAATTATATTTTCTTTAATATTACTACCAAAACAAACAAAAAATAAATTTATAATATAGTAAAACACAGTCCTTATTCGTGCTTAGTTTAGCATTTTTTACTTTTTTTTTAAAGCAATATATGCATTGCATTCGTAAAAAAACATAACATTGCGATGATAGAGAAGCCGAAAAAAGTGGGTCCGAAAATTCTGTCTGTCCGTCTGTCTTTATCGGCACCTACAGCCTAAACGACTGGATTGATTAGCTTCAGACTTGGTATATAGTATTATTATGACGTCCTACAGGGGGTTTTTTGTGAATTATTATTCTATTCCAGCTCTAAAACTAACGGTGCCTGACATATTATTTTTAATGAAAAACTCATTTTTCTCAAAAACGCTTCCTATATTTTTGATAAAACTTTCTGAATGGTGTTTTTTGTGTAAACTTTGTTTTGATTTTAATAGTTTTTTTTTTGGAAAAGTCTTATAACAGTAGGTACCTCCTATGGGAGGTATCGATTTTTTTCAAATCAGATTTTTTCGTAAGCTATTTGACGGATTTCGGTGAAAAATTTAATGTAAAAGCGCTTAAATAATGTTGCTTCTTCAAATGTTCAAAAAAATGTAATTTTTTTGTTTAATTTTTGATTATGTCAAAAACGGCTAGATTAATTTTTTTTTAATTTTATTTTTCAGGTAAGAACTATAAATTCCTAGAAATTTACATTCTAAAAAAAATTTTTGAATGTTTTCGAAAAGTTTTTTAAAAACGGTTTTCTTAAAAAACTGGGCGAACGATTTTGAAAAAAAAATGCAAAATTCAAAACATTAAAAGAATCACTTCACTTTTCCCAAAAAAACGTTCAAACTAGTAATTTTTAGGTGATTAATAAAATTTCATATGATTTTTTCCCTACTAATCTTTTTTCTAAATCTCAAGCCCCAAGATCACTGGCAAGTTCATGCGACCAAGTCGTGCATAAATAAATATATAATATTAAATGAACTCCACATTCCCTGGTTAGTTTTTAAATAATAAGTATAAGGTTAAGGAACACAAATAATTTTAACATTAATATAAGCATTAACTCTAGGATGATAATGTTGACTTTAAAAAAAATTTATGAAGAAATAAGAAAAGGAATAATAGAAATGTTTGCAGAGCAGTACAACTGAAAAAGTGAAAACTGCCAACATAATAAGTTGACAAGACTTGCATGAAAGGGACAAATCTTTTTTTTTTAATGTTTGACATTTTGTTCTACAAGTACTATCTTTCAAACAAAGTCATCATAATCGCAGTAGATTGAAGAAAAGCGCTGTGCACCACCAGTAGATTTAAAAAATAACTAAGAAAAAATCGCAGTGGAACTACTGCTTTCGCAGTAAAGTCCGAACCCTGTGTATGTAAATGCATGAAGCAACAAGCACGGCCTACTTTTATTGTTTTAAACGGTTAGAATTTGAAAAAGTAATTACGTTTTCAAATTCTGTTCTTTATAGCCGTATGGTGACGCTAGCACAGTTCGGGTTAGGAATACTAAGTTTTTGAGGACTCAAGGAGTTGAAAATTACTATGCGCATGATACTCGACGTAAATCAGATTACTCAAGAGTGGCCCTACGTCCTAGCTCCCAAATCGACTAACTCCCAATGAACTAATTCCCACCGAATATGGGACTTGGTTCATGTGAACTAACTCCCATATTTTTAAGGAACTATGTCCCAAATGTAGAATGAACTTAGTCCCATAAATATGAATTAAATCCCAAGAGTTGAGTATTGTTGGTTTTTCCCAAATGAACTAACTCCCAATCGTTAGAAAATAAAACAAAAATTAATGCTTTGGAATGAAAGAAGTATAAAATTTTTAATGGAATTTTTAACAAAGTAAAAAATTGAAACTTAAGTAACCTAACAGAGTGACAAATAAAATAAAATTCGTGCAGTGTTTGGAAAATTATTTTGGTAAAAAATCGCATACCAAACAATTTAAAGTGAAGAAAATATTCTAAATTTCCGGGAAAATGAAAAACGATTTTTGAGAAAAAATTTAATAAGTTTTATTTATAAAGAAAATAACCGATTTCTATCGGGTCAAAGGAGATTTGTTAACTGACTGATAAAACAGTTTATAGAAGCTTATATAGGCAATTAAAAAACAGTAAAGGCTTTTACATAAAAGTAAATGAAAAGAGATGAATATATAATTGAGTTAGTTATGTACTAGACAATTCATTAATATGAGTGATTCCAATTTAATCAAACAACAACGAAAAAAAGGGGAAGATTAGAACCTTTTATTAATTTTTTACATCCTCCGCCCGCGCCAAGTCTCGATCGCTAATCTCCAGTGGATACAGTTGCTGTATAGCTCGTCGCAGTTTTTTACCATCAGCAAAGCGGACTTCAGCTGCTCTCACCTTACCATCTCGCCCAGGATAACAGATCTCCACGATAGCCAGTTTCCAATGTATTCTTGGCTTAGCAGCATCATAAACAAGGACCACGTCTTCTGGTCGAATTTCTTTTGAAAATGTTCTGTTTGAATGATGTGCCGAACGCAGCAAACCCAAATATTCAGATTTCCATCTTTTCCAAAGAAAAGAAGTGTATTTAAGTTTCGCAATCCATTTTGCACGAAGTAGAAACGAAGTGCTTCCATCGTTGCTTTCAGGCTGACTATTGCTCGAACTACCGGTAAGAAAGTGGTCGGGTGTAAGCGGAGAGAGGTCGAGCGGATCACTGCTGATATAGGTGAGAGGTCTCATGTTGATTACACGTTCAGCTTCCGTCAAAAGCGTATAAAGCTCGTCGCTATTAACATTCGCCTTCCAGATAGTAGCCTTTAGGATGTTTTGTACGCTTTTGACCATTCGCTCCCAAAAACCACCCCACCATGGTGCTCTTTCAACACTAAATCGCCAAGTGATACTTCGATTGCTAATAAACCCATGGAAAACTTCGCTACTAAAAATTTCTCCGATCGATTTCACATCATGGGCCGCCTTCTTGAACGTTTTTGCGTTGTCAGAGTAGATAACATTAGGAGCGCCTCTCCTGGCTATAAAGCGCCTGATAGCCAACAAGCAACTTTCAGTGGTGAGGTCAGATACCAACTCCAAATGTAATGCACGAACAGTAGCACAAGTAAAAATCATAATATATACCTTCTGACTTCTCTCTTCATCATTGGATGTATACAGTGGGCCGGCGAAGTCTACTCCAACAGTTTCAAAGGGTCGAGAAGCCATAATCCGAGCCAAGGGTAATGGAGCAAATGGTTGTGAAGCAGCTTTCCCCCGCAATCTCCTACAGAATCGGCAATTAGCTATGACCCTTTTAATATGTTGACGTCCGCCTGGCATCCAAAATTTCTCACGCATCCTGGTCAAGACGGTATTAACTCCTCCATGAAGTGTGAGTTCGTGAAAGTAGCTGGCTATTAACTTGCTCAAATGACAGCCTTTTGGTAGAATTATAGGGTTAACGACATCTAGCGGCTCGTCTAGTTGCTGTAACCTACTACCCAAGCGAAGAAATCCTGAACTATCCAAAAAAGGGTTTAGATTTAGCAGGGTCGAAGATCGAGGAATTGATTTTCCGACCTGCAAAGACAAAATATCATTAGTAAAATAAGTGTTTTGAATGTACTTTATCCAATATTCTTCAGCTTTCTGCAGTTCCATTGCACCAAGAAATCTCGATATAGGATTTCTTTTGAGAAAAATAAGGTCAACCGTTCGAAATATATAGCAAGTAATTCGTAAAAGCCTCTTCCAAGAACTTATCTTTTCATAAGAAAAAATTGGGCCTAAACCAAGCTCTGATTTTGTTGATGAAGTATCTTTAGATGCAACCAGCAAAATTGTAGAATTTCCCGCATCAAAAGGCTGATTCGATGAAGGCCAGTCCGATTTATTTCCTTTTAACCAATGCGGACCTTCTTTCCACAGCGTTGACGAAGAAAACTGTTGATGTGAAATCCCCCTAGTTATTAAGTCCGCTGGGTTTTCAGATCCAGAGCAATGTCGCCAATCCGTTTTGTTTGTAAGATCTTGGATCTCCTTCACACGATTAAAAACAAACGGCTTCCATCGTCGAACGTCTCCATGGATCCAATATAAAGCTATCTGCGAATCAGTCCATAGATAAAAGTTTTCGCATGGAATATGACATTTCTTAAAGTAGGCGCACAACCTAGCAGCTACTAGTGCAGCAGCAAGTTCCAACTTTGGTAAACTGATTTCATCTGTCTTAGTTTCTTTTAACGGGGCCACTCGCACTTTAGAACAAACAAATCTCACCTGAGCTTCATCTCCAGAACCCTCAATCCTCAAAAAAGCAACCGTTCCAAAGGCCTTTTGACTTGCATCGGCAAAGATATGCATTTCTGTGTTTTTTGAGTGGACACCTACTCCCAACCATCTTGGAAAAGAGAGATCTCCAATTTGATCAAGATCCTTCACACAAATACTCCATTCCTTGAGAAAATCATCCCCAATAGGTTGATCCCATGTTAGCTTTTGTTTCCATAGAGACTGAAAAAGAATCTTAAGGCGAATTACAACTGGATTTAAATAACCCAAAGGGTCATATATTCGAGCGATTATTTTCAAAACGTTACGTTTAGTAGCGGCTACCATACTTTTCAGATCCTCTGGATTAATATTAAGAGTAAGGTCATCGCTCAAAATATTCCATTTTACACCCAAAACAGTTTGAGTGCTGACCACATTTTTTAGGCCTAAAGAACTCCGAACATCACCATCATTGCTTACCCACTTCCTAAGGTTCATACAGGCCCGATCCATAACTTGTGTTGATTCACGATAAAACAGCTCTGCTTCGGCTCTATTGGTGACGCTGGTGACCAAATCATCCATATAAAAAGATTTTTGTAGCCGATCACATGTGTTAGGAAACGCGTCTGACATTATTTTAAGATGTAAATCTATGGTGGCCGACAACAAAAAGGGACTGGACGTAACTCCAAATGTAACACGTGTCATACGGAACTCTTGGATAGGTGGCAGGTCCCTCGAAGGCAGAACTTCATCAGCGAACCATAAAAATCGATGACTGTCACGGTCCTTATCAGCTAGAGCAATTTGTAAAAATGCCTTCTCAATGTCAGCAACGAGTCCAATTTTTCCCAGACGAAAGTGCAACAGTATTTTTAATATATCGGGGAGTAAATTCGATCCCGTCCACAAACAATCATTTAAGGAAAGTTTACCTGGAACATGCGAAGACGCATCAAAAACAATCCGAATCTTGGTTGTGGCCTTCTCGGGACGATAAACAGCACAATGGGGCATATAATATAAATTTGAGCCGTCCGTTTGATCGGGCACTCGTTCAGCGCAGCCAGATGAAATCAGCTCTCGCATAACCACATCGTAATCCAAAAGTTTTTGTGGTTCCCTGGATAATCGTCTCGTTAAAGAGTTTAGTCTGGATAACGCCATTTCTTTATTTGTCTCCATCTGATAATTAATTTGCTTCCAGGGCAGCATCGCCTCATACCTCGTCGAATTCTTCCGGATGCATTTTGTTTGGAGCTCTGCAGTAAACGCCTTCATCTCAGATTCATCATTTCGAATGCCCAGTAATTCCATATTCCACATATTTTCGAAAAGAGAAAAACTGCAAAGGGAAGAAATATTTTTATTCAATGAATTACAAAAATATTCTGAGGTATAAGGGCCCTGAAGCGTCCACCCAAATATGGTGTCAACAGCCGTCAATCCTTTGGCCAAACGCTGATACTTTCCTGTAGTGATTTCCCAAATATAATCTGCTCCGATCAAGACACTCAAACCTTCTGTTTGTTCACGACCATCAAAGTTTGTGTCAGCTAAGCGTAAACCTTCTATTTGTGGTGTACAATAATCCTTGGGGGCAGGCAGGGTGTCAATACAAATTTCGGGAACAACCACAGCTACAATTTCTATCTCGCGTTTACTAAATTGACTTTTGATCGTGAGCTTAGCCGTCTTTAATTTCTTAAAATTTGGAGCTCCTGTGCTACCGAAAGGAATGACGCTTATATTTACGAAGCCAATGATGGATAACTTTAATTTATTTGCGACGTCTTCTCTGATGTATGTCTTTTGGCTGCCACCGTCAATAATCAGTCGGACAAATAAATCGTGATCAGCTGTCTGATGTGAGCAAAGAAAAACTCGTGCCGTCTGCAAGAAAACAATTGTAGAGATTTTGGCTGAATAATTATTTGCAAATGAAGAAAATATTTTGTTGACATTAAGGTTGATGTACTGCTCGCACTTTCTGCGTTATTTGGCTTTGACGATGCTTCTCCTCTACACAAAGCAGTAGAATGCATATGCTTGCACTTTTTGCACATTAACTTAACTCGACAAAACTTCACAGTGTGGCCCTTCTGTGTGCATCTGAAACACCTGCCGTCTTTTTTGAGCATTTGTTTCTTTTCGTCTATAGTGCGAGCGCAATCGCACTCTTTGGTCGAATGCTCAGCAGATTTACAGAAGAAGCATATAGAGCTAGAGATTCTAGTGGGTGTGAGAAGACCCGCCGCCGTAGTTGGTTGAGTGTGATAAGTTTGTGATTTACAACTAGATTTTGCGACTGCTGCTCTTTCTATAGACTCAACTTCTTGTTTTAAAAATCTTAAAATGTTTTTCACTTGCTTGTCTCCGTCAAAAGACAGAGTAGAACTGCTATCATCTGATAAATCAGCCGTCTCTTTCCCTTTTTCCGCTACAGCTAATTCTTTATGAACACGGTGATAGTCAATACGTAGCTCGTTGGGCATGCATTTAAGAAGAATTGTTTTTAGCATTATGTAATAGTGTGATGAGGGTACACCTAAAGCTGTAAGTGAACGGCTAGAAGCCATCACAGTGTTGTACAACTGTCTCAATGCTGCCGCATCAGTTCTACGAGGTACAGTTGGTAAACCCATTAGTGTCTGCATCAGTTTGTCTATTAGCTTCTCCGTATCCCCGTATTCTTCTTGCAAGAGTGAAATAGCTCCATCATAACAGGCATCGGAGGGAGTAAAGCCTGCGATGGTTTTTGCCGCGTTGCCTGTTAGCACAGATTGCAAGAAATTAAACTTTTCGACGCCCGTTAACGATTCATTTTCATGCACTGCAGATCGAAAATTTTCCCAAAAAGGTATCCACTCCTGATAATCTCCAGAGAATCGTTTGAGTTGCATTTTAGGAAGCTTAGTGCACTGATTTCTCGTGGTTGATAAACATAGAGTATTGTCGCAGGGGGGCGAAGGCTCGATACGTTGTCTTATTTTTACAAGACGAACTTCAAGCCGAGCAATCATACCTGCAGCAGCATCTTCATATTCGGCAATTCTTTCCGGATTTTTGTCGTCTAGGAGTTTGGCCTGAATATCTTTATTTACAACATTTAGATTTGCTTTAGCTGTTGTAAGACGCTGTAGATATGAAGAAAGTTCTTCTTCAATTGTATCTAACGCAGACAAATCTTCTATTTCACGCGCGTTATTAGATTTTAAGTATTCTGTCGCTTCGTTGACAATCTTTGTAATTTGACTGCGAAAACCAGCACGTGTTTGAAATTCCATTTTAGCGATCGCAAAATTAATTTCGAGTATAAATAAATGTCCCGGCGATAGCGATCTATCAACTTATTAAATCTGTTTTTCCAATGACTTCCCGGGTTTCGGCACCATGAAGAAAATATTCTAAATTTCCGGGAAAATGAAAAACGATTTTTGAGAAAAAATTTAATAAGTTTTATTTATAAAGAAAATAACCGATTTCTATCGGGTCAAAGGAGATTTGTTAACTGACTGATAAAACAGTTTATAGAAGCTTATATAGGCAATTAAAAAACAGTAAAGGCTTTTACATAAAAGTAAATGAAAAGAGATGAATATATAATTGAGTTAGTTATGTACTAGACAATTCATTAATATGAGTGATTCCAATTTAATCAAACAACAACGAAAAAAAGGGGAAGATTAGAACCTTTTATTAATTTTTTACATAAAGGGAACAAAAATTATATGAAAAAAAATGAGCAAGGGTGCTTGACGTGTGGCGCAGGGGGCCCGGTCACGCCGCACCCGCACCCACGCCCACGCCGCACCCGCGTCCACACGGCCGGGCCGTGTGGATGCGGCTGTGGCGTGGGCGTGGCGTGGGCGTGGGTGCGGGGTGACCGGCCCCCCTGCGCCACGCGTCAAGCGCCCTTGCTCATTTTTTTTCATATAATTTTTGTTCCCTTTAAATTGTTTGGTATGCGATTTTTTACCAAAATAATTTTCCAAACACTGCACGAATTTTCTTTTATTTGTCACTCTGTTAGGTTACTTAAGTTTCAATTCTTTTTTAAAAATTTAATTTCTTACAGGTTTATCCTATTTTGCCTACAAACATTCAGCACGAAAACAGCGCCACTTCTTCTTTGTGCACAATGTGAACTAACTCCCACTGGTTGATAGGTTGGGCCTAGTTCATTGGGAATAAGTTCGTAATGAACTATGTCCCAACTGAATTTTCTCCTAATATTATGAACTAAATCCTACTACAAAATTTGGTAGGAGTTAGTTCATTTTGCCTCGTGGGAGTTAGTCGATTTGGGAGCTAGGACGTAGGGCCGTCAAGAGTTAATGAAAGGGAACCTTACTCTGGTCATGAAAGTTTTCGTACGAGTATTCTCGATATTTTAAGTACAGAACTAACTAGACGTAAAGAAGTGTACAAACAGCTTCACGATAATTTCAGTTTCTTCGATAATTTACCAGTCATTAATATAAATAAATTAACGGAGCTAACAGCAAAGACAGTCGCAAAATATTCGGACGATTTAGAAGAAGCATTAAGTAATGAGTGCATTCATCTGCAGTGTTACTTAAAACAACTACATATTAGGCAAGGATAAAGATACACGCTCTGCATCAAATATAAGTGCGTTTTTGCATTCACGTGAACTCTACGATATCTTTCCAAATATAGGTATTGTTTTGCATATTTATCTAAGCATTCCTACAACTAATTGATCTGGAGAAAGATCATTTTCCACCCTGAAAAGAGTGAAAAGTTATTTGCGTGCAGGTATGAAGCAAGAGAGATTCAATGCACTTGCATTACTAACCATTGAAGCACAATTGGTTCAAGAAGTTAATTATGAAGAGGTCATTGATATTTTCGCACGGACAAAAGCAAGAAAAAAAATGTATAATATGATTTATCAGATACAAATAATTACAAGCAATTTATTATTAATCCTTTACTTAATTGTTATGTTACAAAAATAAATGTTTAGTTGATTCCTGAAGTTCCTAGATTTTTTATTTTTATTAATATTTAATTATTTTACGAAAAAAAGGGCGCCACATCGTCTTGGGCCTAGGGCGCCGTCAAACCTAAATCCGCTACTGGTTTGACTACGAATGCCTGGCAGTGAAAAATTTTTCTTTTTCTCTGCTCAAGAAAATAAAGCGGCCCACAGACACCACACTTGTGCGCGAATAATATTTAAATATGAAAAAATCAACTTTTTAAAAAATATTTATTAATCCTTATTTGACAAAACGTTTTAACACGACGACGTATAAACTACAACTCAACTTAATAATGTTTTGGGCGAAGCTACGAAAGTCTTTTTTTTACTAAGTTCATTTGCCAGTCTAAGCAATTCTATAATTCTGAGAATATTAACGAGGCTAAATCGAAAGCAATTTTATAATTCTTGGAAAATTAACGCGACCAATCAACGGGCAAATGAACTTGGTTTCCCAATGTATTTATTTTAATTTTCCCAGACGGAAATTCGATCTCGTTTCCGTTGAGAGTTGCTGACTTTGATGTAACTTCTCCCTCCTTAGGTTGATAACTCTCCTGAGATGTATAAAATTTATTTCTGATAATTTTGAATTTTATGAAAACAAGTATAATGATTACAATAATTAATAAAAATATGAATATAACAATATATAGATTAATTACAATATTATTTTTATGATTCGACTTTAATTCTTTAATATTTTCTATGTTTTCAATTTGCTTAAGTACAATGTCATCAAAATCAAGTTTTTGTATGGACAAATTAGTGTTTACTTCATTAGGAATTACAAATTTTTGTTCGAATATATCTTTATTGTTAGTAAATATTTCCTTTTCAATTCTTATTTTACAATTATTAAAATTCAATAAAAAGTTTCCGTTTAGTTTATAATTCCTTTCGTCACAAGTACTATGTACATTTATATTTTTAACATTTTTTAACATAAGTAGCCCACTTTCTATTTCCATTATTTTAGTTTTTGAATTTTTCGTTTTTGTACAAATGCTTTGCAACAGACATAAATTTGATTTCTTTAAATTTTTAAAGTTAACGTTTTTTATAAATGTATAAACAGTATTATTTATTTTTACAATTTCTTCATCATCTATTATCAATTCCTCAGAGTGAACATTTGTTACAGAAGTTACAAAATATTTTGTTGTATTTATAACATTATTAGGTATTTTAATAATGAAAACAAGTTTTTCATTTTCGTATACAACCGTTCCTATCTGTATATTTTGAAGTTTTTCGAAACATATATCGTACTTTACTATTTCCTCTTTACTTAAAATATTGTTTCCCATTACTCCTGTCCTACTTGATGCTATATTATTTTGTATATTTTCAACATTATTTTTTAGAATACCGATTTTAATTAATGTTTCCAGATACATGAGTTTATTATTTAGTATAACAGTTTCCTTTTTTATATTATTAAATTGATACAATATTTTGAATCTGTCTTTTTCAATTGATGCTTTTAGATTTAAAAGAGTTTTATTAAAGTTATCATTTATCAAAATTTGCTTGTTGCTTTGAGTTATAACATTGTGGTTGTTTGCGTCAATGATTTACAAATGATTTTCAATATTTTGCCTATCATCGTCGTCCATAGTTCCATATAACCATTTAAAACCCGTTCCTACGATATTAATAAGCCCTCTTCTATGTCTGTGAGGTATAATTGTGTGTACTTTAAATTTTTGTGAATCTAACTCGCGAATTAAAACAACTTTGTTATCATTATCAACGTTAATATTTGAAATATTCTCCTCTAAATATGATATTATTTTTAGAATTTCTATTGGGTTAATAATATGTAATATTATATTATAATCTCTTACTATGTTAACATTTAACAGTTTTATTTCTGTAAATCCGTTATCTGCTTCTATTTGTTCTATGGTAAGAATAGCACTTGCATTACTCAGTAGTAGGGTCAAAACGAATATTACCCATCTTACCTGAAAATTTATTTGGTCGTTTAATGTTAGAAGGGTGTATATTTTCTAATTTTAACTTTCTATATCTAGGTTCTTCCTTATGCCTAAGTGCTTTATAGTTTTTAACTAGTCCCTCTGTTCTTTCTTCGGTATATTCTTCCCTAGTCTTGTTAAGCTTTTCGATAACTTTTTCTTTCATATTTTGCATGTTTGCTCTGACTAAATCTTTATCTATTTTACCTTCTAGAACATCTATTGGTTTACATTTATTACTGAATGTATTGATTTATTGTACCATTCTACACATTTGTATATTTTCTCTATTGTTGTGAGTTCTGATTTTTCTGTTGTTAAGACTCTCATTTTTTCACTGATCGTATTATGAAGTCTTTCTATATCGGAGTTGCCGGTGTGGTTATTCGGTTTAGTGAAATGTACTTCGATATTTTCCTGTCTTAAAAAATCTTTCACATTAATGTTTTGGAATTCATTATCAAGAACTATCTTGTTGGGTTTGCCTTTTATAGAGAAATATAGACGCAATTTTTCTTTAATGGTTATGCTGTTTCTTTCTTCTAGATGGAATATTATGCTATGTTTTGAAGATTTATCAATAAAAGTTAAGAAATTGTGTTTCGAGTTTGTGTAAACGTCTGCATGAACTACCTGGTTGTTATCAGCTGGTGTTTCAGTATGTTTGAATTTAGGTTTAATTGGATTCCTATCATATTTTGCTTGATTGCATGTATCGCAATTATTAATATATTTATGAACTAGCATTTTTAAGTTTTTGAAGTAAATCAATTTCTTTAGTCCCTCATAGTTTTCATTAATTCCTGCATGCCCTGTCTCGTATTTATGATATTTTCCTATTTGCTTATAAGTTTCTTCTTCGCTTTTCATGTTTTGTGCATTATATGTACATTTGTAAAATTTTATTTTGTTTATATCGAATAATTCAATAAGTTTTAATTGAACTAAATTATATTCATGTTCTGTTAAATCTGAGAAAATTCCTATTTTTCCTTTTCTTTTTATAAATCTTCTAAATTTATCTGCAAGTCTATTCTCTCGTATGTCTTCGTGGTTTATATAAATTATTCTTTTGTTATTTAATATTTCTATCTCTTGAGTTCCATTGTTTGTTAATATAATCTGTGTGTAAAATCTATTTACTATTGTTTCGAGTATCGGGAAGTGATCATTCTGTTCTTCTTCTTGAGAGTGGATTGTATTATTATCTACACTAATATTGTCAATTTCAAAATTTAAATTTGTGTGGGGTGTCATTTCTCCCTCCTTATGTGTGATCGTCTCGATCATATTTATTTCTCCTGTTTCATTATTAATTCGGCTCAAAAAATCCGCGGCTTTATTTTCTTTTCCCTTCAAATAATCTATATTTATATTATATTCTCCTATTTTTAATAGCCATCTTTGGAGTCTTTGATTAATATATTTTCCTTTATGCTTTGTATGCAACCATTTGAGTGGTTGATGGTCGGTTAACAAGTCAAAAGGTCTACCGTAAAGGTATGGTCTAAAATAATTTACTGACCAAACGATAGCCAACAATTCTTTTTCTGTAACTGAGTAGTTTTTTTCGTGGTCGTTTAACGTACGACTTGCATAGCATATAGGATGACCATCTTGTGAGAGGATGGATCAGCAAAATCACTCGCATCAGTTGTTAACTGAAATTTTTTATTAAAGTCGGGATATTTTAAAACTGGTGAGTCTGTGAGTATTATTTTAAGTTTCTCAAATGCACTTATATAATTTGAATCATTTAAGTTGATTCTAGTGTTCTTCTTGAGATACTTAGTCATTGGTTGCGCAATTTTAGCGTAATCCCTTATAAATTTTCTAAAATATCCAGTCATACCCAAAAACGATTTTATTTGTTTTGTAGTAGTTGGTATCTGGAGTTTTTGAATGGCTTCAACTTTTGACATATTTGGTTTGACCCCTTCTGTCGTTAAGACATGTCCTAGGTATTCAGTTTCTTTAGGGAAAAATTTACACTTGTCTACTTGTATCTTTAAATTATGTTGTTTCAACTTGTCTAATACTTTTTGGACATTAATTATATGTTTTTTGAGAGAAGTACTAAAGATTAATATGTCATCTAAGTAGACGACGCAAACTTGATTTATAAGTTGTCTCAGTACTGAATTAATTAACCTTTGGAAGGTAGCTGGGGCATTTTTGAGGCCAACAGGCATCCTTGTGAACTCATAATGCCCAAGAGGAGTCGAAAAAGCTGTTTTTTTCTATCCTCTTCCCTTACAAGGACTTGGTGAAAGCCTTTTGCAAGGTCTAATGTTGTGAAATACTGCGATCTTCCCAGTTTGTCTAATATAGTATCTATATTAGGAATTGGGAACTTATCATCGATTGTGGTTTAACATTCGATAATCCACAACAATTCGCCATTTCTTTTGACCGGAATTATCTAATTTCTTGGGTACGACCCATAACGGACTGTTGTATGGAGAGTTACTCTCTTTAATAATTCCTTGCTTTAACATCTCTTTGATTTGCTTATATATTTCCTGTTCATGTATCTGTGGATACCTATAAGTTTTAGCATAAATTGGTCTATCTGTTGTGGTGAAAATCTCATGTATAATTTCATGAGTGCAACTTAACTTTTGACCTTCTATAAAAAATAAGTCCCTATTTTTCTTAAGTAATTTTTCTAGTGCCTGTCTTTCTTCTTCCGATTAATGATTCCCGAAAAGACATTGTGGTATATCTTCATTATTTATGGGTGCTTCTAACATATGAACTTCCTCGTATATATATGGACATGCATTAATAAATTTTATCTGATTCCCGTTTATTTCTATGTGTTCTTTTTCTAGATCTATTTAAGCTTGTAAAGGCTTAAGTAAATTCTGACCTATTATTCCATCGAACTGTTTATCTCGAAATGATGTGAGTTTCCAGCACATATTACTATTTTCATTAAATTCTTGAGGCAATTCAGTTATTATCTCTGTATCAATAAAAGTTTTTCCATTAAGAGTGTTAAAAGTTGTAGTTTCCGTTAAAGGAATTCGTTTATAATCATTTAATTTTGTTTTATCTAAAAGAGTCGTAGTGGACCCTGTATCAATTAAACATTTTATTTTATGTTTCCCTACTGTTATTTCTACTATCGGT
Organism: Platycheirus albimanus; assembly: GCA_916050605.2. Taxonomy (NCBI): domain Eukaryota; kingdom Metazoa; phylum Arthropoda; class Insecta; order Diptera; family Syrphidae; genus Platycheirus; species Platycheirus albimanus. Next base: position 20,069,003 of record OU696699.1, on the reverse strand, counting down.
AAGTCTGATTTGGAGGCTGCGACTGAAAATTTTCTTCCTCCCTTTTTACTGTTTGAACGTGATCACACTCCATTGGTGTTGGGATACCATTATTTTTAAACTGCCCTGAATAATAATTGTTTCTGTTCTGTCTATATTGACCTGAATTGTTATAATATCTTTGCTGTCCTAAATTGTTATTCTTTAATTGGCCTGAATTATTTTTATATTGACCTGAAAAATTATTTCTATATCTAACTTGATCGTTTCTTGTATTGTATTGTGGACGATTAAAATTATTATGGTTATTAAAATTATTATTTGTGGGTTTTGATTGTATATTTTGTTTAGTATACCTAGTTTTTTGTAAAAGCCCTGTTTCTTCTAAAGTATAATAAGCGTCTCTAAGATTGTCTACCTGTCTGCTAATTATTACACTTGCTAAGTTAGGGTCTAACCCATCAATAAATGTTTTAACTATCATATTTTCATTCGCAGTGGGGGAAAATTCACTGGGTCTTTCAGTATCAAACTCGTATTTAGTATTTAGTTTATCTAAAATATCTTTTAACTTATCAAAATATTCACTCACGTTATTATTCTTTAGGCTAAGTGCTTGGTGATATAGGTTATAGTATGTTTCTCTCACTCCAAAATTTCTTATTAGCTCAGCTTTTATTTGATCCCAAGTTGGTGCAGGTCCTAAAGTCCTTATAGCTTGTAAAGCAGGTCCTTGGATTTTGTTCACGATATTCCTCTGTATGAAGTATTGCTCCAACGATGTATTGATGAAACTCGGCAAAATTATTTCCACTTCTCTTATGAATGAGGAGAGTGCATAATTTGATGAACCCCAAAACTCTCGGATCTTGGATGCTTCTTTTATTAAATCGGATACAGTAATTTGTACGTGTTGAACCATTGGTGGTTGTTGTTGTTGTGGTGGAGGTTGCATTTGTTGTTGTTGTATCGGCCCTAGTGGTTGTTGTTGAGGGTCGAGAGGATTTTGTTGTACATCTTGATCCATGGTTTGTCTTTCAGAAAAATTGACAAATAGTTTTGATTTTAATCACGTGAAAAACAGTAGGTGTTAAATCACGAACTGTAGTGTTTAAGTCACTGTTCACTTTAACTATTTTTTTTAAATATTTTTTTGTTTGATTTTATAGTTTCAATTCCAATCTTCGGATTGGAATCCTACCGACTGCGCCAATAATATTTAAATATGAAAAAATCAACTTTTTAAAAAATATTTATTAATCTTTATTTGACAAAACGTTTTAACACGACGACGTATAAACTACAACTCAACTTAATAATGTTTTGGGCGAAGCTACGAAAGTCTTTTTTTTACTAAGTTCATTTGCCAGTCTAAGCAATTCTATAATTCTGAGAATATTAACGAGGCTAAATCGAAAGCAATTTTATAATTCTTGAAAAATTAACGCGACCAATCAACGGGCAAATGAACTTGGTTTCCCAATGTATTTATTTTAATTTTCCCAGACGGAAATTCGATCTCGTTTTCGTTGAGAGTTGCTGACTTTGACGTAACTCGTGCGCATGTGTCTATGCGAGGAAATGTGTGCTGTCTGCGGGCTGGTGCGCACACCGATTTTCGGCGCGAGTAAAAATCAAAACTTTTTGATTTTTGGTGTCGGTGTCTCGATCGGTGTGATGTGTATGGGGATGCGCGCGCACATTTTATATTCAGTTGCATCGTATTGTGATTGGGTAAGGAGTGCGGAAGATTTATTTAAAATGTTTTTTTCCTTTGAAATCTCGTTCACAACAAAAGTGTGTACGATTTGGTGTGCGGTGTGTGGCGAAATCACGCACCAGTTTCGGTGCACATGCGCGCGCACAAGTGTGGTGTCTGTGGGCCGCTTAAGAAACTCCAAAAATACTAACGAAGCCGCATTAAAGGAGTATGTAAATGCAAACAGCGCATACAAACAACTTTGTAGAAGGAAGAGTGTAGACTTTTATAAAAATATGGCACTTGAACTAGCATCACCAACAGATAGCAAAGGTTTTTGGGGCAAATTAAAACAAGTTAAAGGTACCGGCTAAATTTGTGGAACTCACTTGAATTCGTCAATTCTAGAAAGGTATTTTATGATTTTATTAAACCCTTCCTCCACAGTGCTTAGCATCCAATATGTGGAGCCATTTATTGAAAACGGATTGCTAGACCATACAATAACCCTGTTGGAGCTTGAACGAGCTTTCTCTCATTCAAAAAACAATAAAGCTCCCGGTCCAGACCGTATTTCAAACGATTTCTATAAATACACACCATCAGAATTTAAAGACCAGCTGCTTCTATTATTTAATAATATTTTTGAAACCGGAAATGTGCCGCAAACATGAAAATGCAATTATTTACCCAGTTTTTAAAAAGGGTGATGTGAATACTACAAGCAATTATAGAGGGATTTCCTTTATGAATTCAATCGCGAAAATATTCTCCAACATACTATTGCTCCATATAAACGCATGGGTTGCAAGATATAACATTTTGAGAGAGCTTCAAGCAGGCTTTCGAAAGGGCTATTCTACCGTTGACAACATTTTCGGCCTAACTACGATAGCCAACTACTACATGAGAAATGAAAAAAAGCTTTTCCTATTTTTCGTAGATTTCAAGGGTGACGTGAAATAAGGCACAACGAAAAAAGGCCAAATTTTAAATTTGGCGTTATTTCGCTTTTAAAATGGAAATAAGGCCGAATTGGCTGTATTTCTATTTTCAAACCGAAATAAGGCCAGATTTACATTGGAAATAAGACCAAATTTCAAATTTGGATTTATTCCACTTTATTAGTGGAAATAAGGACAATGTGAAACAAAAGAATTTCCACTCCATGGTCAGCGTGGATGGAAAAGGATTTGATATAAAATGATAATTGATAGAAGGAAAGGATATTTCGTTGTGGACAAAAATAATAGTTTCTTCAATTAACAAAACAACAAATCAAATAAATAAATATGTTTTTCTGTCAAGTGTTTCGATAAATTTGTTTTTTTGTTTAGATAAGTTTCATTAATTTGTTTCTTGCATATATATTGAAGAAAATATATTTGATTTGTTGTTTTGTTAAAATACTTGACAGAAAAACATATTTTTCTGTCAAGTGTTTCGATAAATTTGTTTTTTTGTTTAGATAAGTTTCATTAATTTGTTTCTTGCATATATATTGAAGAAAATATATTTGATTTGTTGTTTTGTTAATTGAAGAAACTATTATTTTTGTCCACAACGAAATATCCTTTCCTTCTATCAATTATCATTTTATATCAAATCCTTTTCCATCCACGCCGACCATGGAGTGGAAATTCTTATGCTTCACATTAACACGTACTTCATAATATCTTTTCTACCTCAATTCCCTCCTGATGATAAACTTTGAGACCCCTAATTCGACAAAAGAAGTTTTAGTGTTTTCACTAATAAACGAAATAAAGCCAAATTGGCTTTTTTTCGTTTTCTAAAACGAAATTAAGCCAAATCAAGATTTTGGCGTTATTTCCATATTTAAAACGAAATAAGGCCAAATTTTTGATTTTCGGCTTTATTTCGTTGGCCCTTATTTCACGTCACCGATTTCAAGCTGCATTTGATTCCATTGATCGTAATGCACTGTTTTACAATTTCTCGCAGAATGGATTCTCTAAAAAAATGTTAAGGACATTAAAAAATATGTACTCAAATTCAAGGCAGGTTGTGTTGGATGGAGCAGGTTTGTCTCACTGGTTTGAGAGGAGTAAGGCAAGGTTGTGTCCTCAATACCATACTCTTCGCAATTTTCCTTGATGATATATCAGATTAAATACAGGCAGGGATAGAAATCGCAGGCAAAGCTATAAGAGAGCTTCCCTTTGCAGATGACATAGTGTTGTTAGCTCAGTCCCCCCATAGCTTGCAACTGATGATAAATAAATTAAGTACATTTTGTAAAACTTGGAATCTTACTATTAACTTAGAAAAATCAAAAATCATGATCGCGCAAAAGAGACAGCTGAAGTGGAGTATTAACGAGAAATGGTTGCTTGATCAGCAGGAGGTCGAAATTGTATCGGAGTATAGGTACCTAGGGGTTACTTTGCAATAAAATATGAAGCTTGAGTCACACTTAGAAAATACACTAAAAGCGGCAAAAGCTTTAATAAATAATTCTTGGCAAGAGTTTATAAATAATAAAGATATACCATCATCGACTAAGTACAGAGTCTATGAGGCAGTGATGCACTCTGTAATGTGCTATAGTTGCCAAATATGGGGCTTTAAGTCATATAAAGAAGTAGAGAAGCTTCAACGTTTTTTAAGTTTTAAAAGTACTCAACTATCCGCCTAACAGAATCCCATCAGTGCTCGCAAATTATGTTTTTGCCAAAAAGGTGGATTGGATTATAGACTGGTCAAATTTAGCTGCAAAAAATGGGGTTGCACTAACAATACAATGTGCTGACATTTACGTGCTAAAAAGCAACTATACGGTCTTATAAAAGCAGTGGACATTTGTCAGCGAAATGAGAGCACCCAACAAGCGATATCTTCTATAAATATAGTTATCTATCCAGAGTGGAATTACAATCTCTCTGACAATAACTACTTTAGAGATGAAAACAGTGTCGAAGCGATTTCCTTAACCCTAGTTTACGACACACAAAATACGTGAATAAAAAAACTTCGATTTCGCGCGAACCCCACAGTTTGTTACGTAGTCGGCATCGTCTCAGTTAAAATGGTAATAATGACGCAACAAAATAAATCAAATTCAAACTCACGGTCATGTAACAACTTAATAGTGTTCTGTGTATTTTGTTACACATATGATCAGAAAAACTACATCTCTGATGAAATATAGTTCCGGCCAGGAAGGTGACGTTAGTTGCATCTAAAATGCAAGGTTGGGGTAGGCCAGAACTTTGCCATCAACATCAGGCAAGCCACTTGGTTCCTCGGCGAACCACTGTGTGATGGAAACAGTGCGGTCTGATTGATTTCTTCGGAACTATAATGTAATTAAAAGTTTAGGTTTAGTTTAGATTTAGGGTAGGAAATAAGTTAATGCGTACCATATCTTGTTCGCATGCAAAGATAGATGGTAAGCTTAGAATTAGTTAAGGGTTAAGAATAGAACTTTGTGGTCCCCATAAGAGATCATCTCGGACTTCAACCTTTCTATCATACAGTGGCATAGGTACCTGGATCTGTGCGATTCCTTATTCTTTCCTTTTCTTACCCCATTCTACCTCCATTTCCCTTCCTGATCCCTGATATAGGCATGATTTCTTTGTTTGTTGAGCGGGAGGTACATGGAAGAGGGGCAAGAACCACCCCAACCTTCAAGCTGAGCAGAGCAATGCAAGCATGCCGCTGTCCCTTTCCTTGCACCAAAGATGCCTCTGTGGCCAACTTAGACTCACAACAAGTTTTTAATCACTTCTAATTGTTTATTATTTAGTAGGTGATACATTTTTCTTCTTCATTGACTTGTCAGTTGAGGTGTGTTGCACTAAAAAACGTGTTTGGTTTTCCCAAAATTTAGTAAATATTGTTTAAAATTGTGCATAATAAAGTTTGAAGATTAGTAAAAAGTAAGTTGTAATAATAAAATTTCAAGTTTTATTATTTTTATTCACATTGTTTTAATTTGTCAGTGTCTTATTTAGATAGATTCTTGAGACAATACAATAGTGGCAACGAAGATGAAAGGGCAACGGCGTTTAGGGCAATGCTAGACATAAAATCTGATGAAGAGGGCGAGATTGATAATGATCCAGACTATGTGTAAAATGACGCATTTGACGACTGACAGTATTTTATGTTATGATGTTTTGTATTTAGTTAGGTAGGTACATATATGGTTTTACTTCTTAGTGGATTATGATGACTTTGACGAAGCTGCGGCAGAAGCATTAGGACCATTAGAAAATTTGCCTGAACCAGATGAATTTGGAAGTGAGCATGATCAGGAACCTTCGACGTCGGCGTCAAATGAAGAGTTTTTTCTTGCCATCAGTGGTCGAAAATGGACGAAAGAGCCGGAGGCAGAAGTTTTGTCTCGTATCCAAGGTAGTTATATCTTCAGACCTGGTGGAACTATTGGCCCTCTGGCAAATTCGCAAAATGCGTCTCTTCTAGTTATTTTCAATCGCACTTTTTGTATACTATTTTCAGCCCCGCACGAACCCCAAGTTTGGTTTGTGACTTTTTTTCAGAAAAAAATTTCGGAAACCGCTGTGATGGAAAAAAAACAAGAAACGTAAAGAAAAATGAATATCGTTAACTGAGTTTTTGTCCCAGGTCGAAAATGTGATTTGAAAAAAAGATATAAGCACTCAAACGTGTGCTGGGGTTCGCGCGAAACCCAATGTGTAAACTAGGGTTAATTTGTAGGGCAAGAGGCGATTTGCTTTATCTAAACGGAACACCATACAGAAATGCTGCCACTAATCCTTGCACGGTTTGCAACCCAAAGGTTAAAGAAGATTGCTTCCATTTTGTAGCTGTTTGTCCAGCGTATAAAGAATTCAGGTTTTTGCATTTTGGTACCTTAACTTTGAACATGGAAGAAACAAAAAATATACTGAACGGATCGAATTGGGGAACTCTTTTCTAGTACTTAAAAACAGCAAAAAACTATCGTTCAAATATTTTGAATGGGTGCCAATAATGTTTATAAAATGTATCATGCTCTTTTAAACTTTGAGATTAAAAAAAAAAAAAATATTGTAATCAATGATCCCAATTGTATAAAAATAAATGAATCTGGCTTTATATATCTTTTGTTTTAGCTAAGCTAAAAGCGAATTTATGTAAGTTAAGTATTAAACTTTGCTTTGTTTTTTTCTCTTAAGATTAACTTTATAAACTAAACATATCTTAAATTTATTTTAAACACAACTCTGTATTGTTTTTTTATGCTAAAAATTTGTTTGTTAAGCAGCAGACGGCTCATATGCCATGCTTGAATTTCTTTATTGAAATTGTATTTATGTATATTAATGTAATTTCTATAAATTGTAAATAAAGATCTGATCTATCTATCTATCTATCTATCTATCTATAATCGTAATGTTATGTTAGATTGTCAAACAAAATTTTTCTTCTGAATGCATAACTTGCATACTGTGCTCGTCGGAATTGGGGGTTTTGTTTCCGGTAACCTCACAGCGGACAAAATATATCAGGCCTACATAGCACATATGTATGTACATATATATTATATACCAAGTTTATTAAACATCCGGAAGGAAACGAGTTCTAACGGACATGTTCACTACGCCCGCCAGGTCGCTGCTGATGGTTGCGCAGCGGGGCCTCGTAACCTCGTAGTGCTTTGGCCTTGGTTTTAATTTGCCCTAACTTATTTTTAACGCATCGCCAGATCAAGCCATCTTCACCGCAGTAAGGCACTCACTTTTCAAACCCCTGAAAATAAACTTCAATAGTGAATATTTGCCGATTTAAATAGCAAATAAAAATGATTAATGTTTTTCATGAACAGGTCGGAATTTTTATTATGATCCATCATTGAGTGTATATACATAGAGGAACAACCATCACGACGAAAACAAAATAGTGAGTCGCTTCATCACTGGTGGTGCCAAAATTAAGCCTAAACATGAACCAAATTTGGATTCCATGTGGAATGTGGATGAATTGTGTGCAGATTTAGACTGCATCCCATATATGGGTATATATAGAAGTGGGCTGCAGCTGAATAGGTGATCATCCTCGTTTTGTGTGTCTTTAAGGGTTCCCTGTTATTTGACGAATACCTTTAAAATTTAAATTGTTAGTGGAAAGGGATTTTACTTATTTTTGCAAGGATACGAGATACGTTTTAACTGGCTGAGCACAATGGTGTAGTTGCAGCAAAAGTACGTTGAACTGTCAGCGTTAAATGTACGCAAATCGTATTGCACGGCTAAAATGTGAAGTAGCACCTTCAGCACAGAGAGTGGCTGAAGTACAAGTCGAGCCTATTAGTCCAGTCGACAGGTAGGTACATTAAGGTAGAAAAAGGCCGAAAGTTAATGAAACTTGGAGGGTTTGTTAAAGGATAGTAAACTAACATTTTGCTAAGTTTTTGACCTCGAGGGCCCTGTGCTAAAAGAGGGTCGTGGGGAAAACTGGACATTTTTGACGTTGTTCCATTTTTAAATTTTAAAAAATTACCTGTTTTTTGTAACAAATTGACATTTAAAGATGTTTGTATTAACAAAATTGTAGTAAATTGTATGCTCTACAAAAAAGTAGAATAAATGTTTTTGCCATAGGGCGTAAGGAAATAATATGCACGACTGGGTCGCACGAACTTGCTCTTATGCTAAGCAATTTCTTTGTGGCTGCATATGTATATTAAAAAAAATTAAAAATATTCTCGAAAATTAGTTTTTTTTTAATTAGCTTAAGAGTTTTCTCGGAAAAACTAAATATGCAACAAAATTTCAAAACTATATGTATATCTAAGAAAAAAAAAATATTGAAAATCGTTCGAACAGTTTTTTTTAAAAAGGTTATTTTTGAAAAACTTTTCCAAAAAATATTTTGAAATTTATTTGAGCATGTAAATATATGGCAATACGTAGTTTACATCTGGAAAATAATGTCAAAAAAACAAATTATACCCGTTTCCAACATAATTCGAAAACCAATTTTTTTTTTTGAAAAAATTATTAAAAATCAAAAAGAAAAAGTTTTTGAAAATTTTGAATTACCATACTAATAAAATTATGAATGACTCTGTGTCCAAAATTTCATTGAAATCGAATACAAATGTAGTTTACAAGAAAATTTAATTTGAAAATACTGATTCTATTCTAAGAGAGGTACCGTTATAAGACAAATTCTGAAAAATATTTTCTGACCAAAAGATGGACTGTCTTAAAAAAATAGCATTCTGAAAGTTTTATCAAAATCGTAAAAGCCGTTTCTGAGAAAATCATTTTTTTCCTCACGATCGTATGGCAGGTGCCGTTATTTTTGGGCCTAAAACAAAAATCAAAAATATATTCCGAGGGACGGCCAAATAAATCTGTAATACCGAATTTGAAGCAAGTCGGCCCATCCGTTCAGGCTCTAGAGGCGCGAACAGACAGACAGACGGACGGAATTTCCAGAACCGCTTTTTTCGACTTCTCCATCATCGCAATGTCATGTTATCTCAAAATTTTTTTTGCACGAATCCATAACTTGGCTTACAGTACCTATAATCGCAAGTAGAAAGGTTAGTGAGGGAAAACCGAAGCAAAGTCGAAAAATTTGCAGTTTTCCCCCCTCCCTCTTTTAACAGAGCCCTTGAGGTCAAAAACTTAGCAAAATGTTTGTTGAACGAAATCTCCAAGTTTCATTAACTTTTGACCTTTTCCCACCTAAACCCACTTTTTCCGACCTGTCGACTGGACTATATTCCAACTTCACGAACGTGCAAAAACAACAACAGACCAAAATGGCAGACATGATTTTTGTTTGAGTTCAGTGGTGTGTTCGTTTTCTCCAGATTTTTGTTATGCCTAAGATAAGTGTTGAAGTGTCATGTTAGAGATTGTTGGGATTGCAACAATTTCATTTAAGAACGACAAATGTTGATCAGTCAAACGAAATTAAATGATTACTTTTATAAAAGGCAAATGGATTCAGTAAAAAGACTTTTCCTTGAGAAAAAAAAAACACAAACAATGCAATGAGAGTTCACATTAAAATATAAGCAAATCACTTTATTACCATGCAAACTATCAAGGCACAAAACTGAACTGTCTTGCACAATTATTTTACCTTTTTCTGATCGAACCGGTATAAATTCCGTTTTAATTTTATTTTATTTGAAATTATATGTATAACAATATATCAAAACAGATTAAAATCTCTCGCAAACTAAAGAATCAAATTCAATTTGCAAACAAATTCTGCCCTTTGCTACTTTGACAAATCAACACTCTCAGCTCATGTCGTGAAGATGAGTTGGATATTGTTACAGAATGTAACATGTATTGTGCATAAAAGAACGACGAGAATGTTATACATCGTTGAAATTTCGGAATTTAAGAACGACAAAAATTTAATATTGTTGACAATAGTCAATTAAGTCCATTAAATGAACACACTGTTACTGCTGGAACACAATAGTGACGGAGACGCAGACGCAGACGTATCGTATATCAAAATATTAAATAAACACAAATTTAATTTTGTGAATACAATATGACGAATACGCAAACGCAGACATGAACGGCAACGGACGAGTTGGTTATCTTTTAATAAATACGTGCGCATTTTTGACATTTGACTTTGAAAACTGAAATGTACCTAAATATGTAGGTTATGAAAAAACGTGTCTTTGTGTCATGCATTTATCGCCTTTCCTACATTTCTGTCCTCGGGCGAAGAAATGTTTGCAATGTTTGATGACCATTTCAATGGGGATCCGGACAGAAACGCCAAACAAAATGCCGTCTTGTCTGTCATATATGCGTGGAGGGCAAACAAGAAAATTCAACTTCGTTTGCGCCTATTCTTATTCTTTAAAGAAGCGCCAAATATACGAAATGTTGCTGTGTAAAAAATAAAAAAGTTATTATTTATTAAAGGTAATAGTTTCAGACTGTTGTGCTGTGCTTTCCTTTAATCTTATTTGTTTGTTGGTTTTGTAAAAAGTGTGCAAATAATGCCTTTGTTTTAGGTGCTGTGTTATTGTTTTTTCCAAAAGAGCAGAACGTGATCAAACTTTCAGTTTTTATTTTTTGGTTCGCGGCCGTCCACACAAAGCCAACCGAGATTGAAATCTATAAAAAAAAGAGAACAGCATTGTGCCCAAACGGCCGGCATCTAAGTAATTAACACAACATACGTTCGCGACACCAAATGTCGCATAAGTATTTAGTTGGTACCTACTACTTGTTATTATACCCTATTCCATAGAATGGGTATATTGTATTTGGTGTGGAGTTTGTAACATAGAGAAATAATACCGTTAGGTATAGAAAAGTATATATATTCTGACTCAGAATCAAAAGCCTAGTCGATTTAGCCATGTCCGTCTGTCCGTCCGTCCGTCCGTCCGTCCGTCCGTCCGTCCGTCCGTCCGTATGTATACTCTCTAGAGGTCGCAATTTTTGAGCTAGAAAGCTGAAATTTGGTATATATAATCTTTGGTTCAAGAGTAAGGCTAAGTTCTTGAACCGGTAAAATCCGCCCACAAACACGCCCACAATCGCCATTTTTGTTGAACAACCTCAATTTAATAAAATTAAATTATGTTTTTTTGTACAGTTACGATAAAAGCATAACGCTAAAATTTTGCACACGTAAGTTTTAAGTATACTCTCTTCCAATCAAACAAAAATATTTCAGTTTGGGCGTGGCTTACGCCTATTTTTCATACAAAACCATCAATATTGTTTTTATAAAATAACAATTGTTATATTAAAGCGAAAAACATTAAATTTTGTGGGGCTTACTGGCACATAAACATCTTGTGTATGAAATCAAAAAAATTGATTTTGGGCGTGGCTGACGCCCACTTTTCATTAGAAACTATAAAAAACTAGTTTTTGTAAATAAACGGTATTTATAATTAATCCGCAAGCCAAAATTTTGCGTCTCTTAATAGAAACGAAAAGGTTTGTGTATGAAAAGAAATTTTTGAATTTTGGGCGTGGCTTACACCTACTTTTCATGAAAGAACGAAAAACGTAGCCTTAAGAATTTAAGGCATTTCCAATGTTTAATTTAAACCTTTTTCCTTCCATTCGTTATTTGAGAAATATATCTCTACATTTTCTTTTGTAAATTTTTTCAAAACGCCCACTTTTAAAGGCGTGATTTTGGTAAAATACCTTTGTTCAGGTAAGATTGTTTAAAAACTACTCGATTCAGCTGTAGTCTTACACATATGCCTAAATACTGAAAAAAGTGCAGTTAGTGCTTCAAATTTTTAAGACACGCCCACTTTTAAGGGGCGTTTCCGTCAAAAGTCGTATAATGCATTAATTTTTTTAACGTTTTTTAACTATCGGTCGCAGTTTTGAAGTAAACAGATGAACACTTGGATTTATATTCCTTGGTTACGTACCAGAGTGTGGTCCAATAATTGTTAAAAACACCCATAATCGCTATTTCCATTCCAAATCTAATTTTTAAAAATTTAAGTTTTGTCTTGTTTTGTTCGAATCGATCTGCAAGAATAAAATTGAATGTTACTGAGCTCATAACAATTGCCTTGGCAATAAAACGTTTTAACTTTTGGCGTGGCGCACTCCTTTTTTTATTACGCCAGCACTAATTGAACATAACACCGCATAAAATTAATGTTATTGAATTTTTTCTGTCTGCTAAAGAAGAATTTTGTTTCTGAAACATCGGCTGTTTGCGGGAGGCAGACGCATGCACATACAAAAATATGGGGAATAGGGTATCCAACAGTTCGTTGCAAACGTACTGTAGCTCTCGCTTATGTTTTTTATACTTGTTTGATTTATTTTATTTTAATTGTTTTTCGTTGCTTTTAAATTCTCAATCAAATTAAATTCTGACAAATATAAAATTACTAGCTGAAAACCCGTCGAAAACGACGGTGATTTATGGCGCCTACTTTTAATAAGGTTCACATAGTTTGCACTGAAAGGTGGCGGATAGTAATAATGATGGTAACTATTGACTTTTCTTAAAAAAAAAGATGAAATCACATCAACTCCAACTGAGAAATAGATTTTTTTTTTTTAGGTGAAAATCTCAAAAGACACTATGTAGTCCTCCAATTCCTACAATTATAGTAGTGTGAGATTTTAACGCCACTAAAAACAACTTAAGCCAATCCTACTAAATGAGTTATCTATCTCGAAGATGATTTAGTACCAGTTGTGCAATAGCGGTTCAGAACTGAATCTTGTTTTTAACTTCTTAATCAGTTGGTCAACTTTATTTAATCCACGGAAATCGAAGGGTTTACTCTTGAACCACACTTGAACCACCGTCTTCACATTAATTTTCCAAACACGAACCGAAGTAAATCGTCTTTAAATTTTGATCCGAGGATAAACCACTATTGTACCTACAACTGGACCTTAGTATAACTATGTCGTCAAAGCCTACAATTATGTGCAATCAGCTGAATATTTCCTTATAAACTATATTTTTATTAAAACACATTTCATAAATTTTTTAGCGGTTTGAAACATCAGCGAAAATTCCGGAATGGCCGCGATCGGGTCGAAGACAAACAAATGCAGGCTTTAACCAAAAATATTTTGTATCCGCTAGCATTGAAATGAAATAAATAAATAAATAAGTTTTGTTACACTATAAATAAGTGTTTTTTGTGCGTAGTAACGCGAGCTGGGTTCCGCTACTGCCTAATAAAAAACGTTGATTATTCAAACAAAAACAAAAAAGCAAATACGAAAATCAATAGGTTAAGTAATTTAAAAAAAAATTAGGTAATACGTTACAAATCATTTTTTCCTGTTTCCTGTTTATACACATTTGCGTTTGCGTTAACAACTCAGTAACTTGACGTGAGGTGAGGCTGGTAAACAATTATCTAAAACAACGTTCCAAATAAAAAGACACTTAGAATAAGATGTACCTATTCACTTTATGTTCCAATAAACTCTTTGAATAACTTTTATTAAGACAGCATGAACAATTTAAAATCAATTTGCTTGGTTTTTCAATAAAAACTAAAATTTTACACTCTTATAAAAAGTTTGGCACCGAAAAGTGGTGCTGCTCTGTTGAAAAAATACATTATCTATCATACGCACATCAAAAAAAATATAGCTATTATCCGGCAGATGTCACTTTTTCTATGTGCATATGATACGGCGTATCGGGTTGTAAGCTTTGGCAAAGCTATTATACGGCAGATGTCATGCTTTTTCTTTGTGCATTGATATGCATTTATTTAAGCATAGCAAAAACATAGCTATTACTCACTAGGGGTCTCTGAAAATAAGAACATAGGACCATTCTATTCGAAAAAACATTGCATACAACCGGCTATTATTATATAGGGGATTATTATTGTATCGATACTTGCAGTTAAAGAATATTAATAATTAATAAGTTTGCTTTTGAAACAAAAAGAATAAATAAAACTAAAAGAATGAAAATACAATCTTAAATTTTATAAATCTTGGAAACGTAATGACTTCCTTAAGCGGCATATACACTGGTCAAAATCTCATCAAGCACGTGAGAGTGTGTGCAATACGTATACGTTGAATGCTTGAAGAAAAATCAAAAAATTTTGATTTTTCATCAATCATGACGCACACACTCTCACATGCTTGATGAGATTTTGACCAGTGTATATGCTGCTTTAACAAAGGAAAGGGTAAGTTTTTTCCTCCACGCAGTTGTCTCTACCAACTGAACTTTCGACATGGTCCTAACGAACCGGATGTAATCAGATTGCGTTTGTGAATCACAATATGCGTGATTACAAACATGTGCAGAGCGGCTTGAATCTGCTTGGTCATAATCAATGAAGACTAATGTCAGTATTATTTTGCAGGAAGGAACAGAAAGTTTTCGAAGCCGAAGGAGCAAAGCAGTTTCAAGAACTTTTCGGAATCTAACATTGAAGATGAATCAATAGGGCCTTCATATGGTGGACCATGGGCTCCTCACATGAACCTGAACAGAGCCAGAATGATGACGCCTCGTCCAACTGGAATGGAATTAAACTTTCTGCACTTCGTCGTATATTGAATTTTACGAAAGAAACGGAGTTCTAAGATGCCAATCAGCATGCAATTCAGACTAAACTCGAGATTCTAGAGAATTACTGGAAAGAGTTCAACAACGCGTGTCTAAATGGGTTGTCAATAACAAACACGGCTGGCAGTTATCTGGAGCAGGGTGAAGACATTTATTTCACTGCCAAGGCATCATTACGATCGCATTTAGCTATAGTAGTGCCTCAAGTTGTAGAACAAGAAAAACTGTCAGATAATGTATTGCGGATTCAGTGGAGCAACATGCCAAATGAGTTTAAATTGCCGAAATTTTCTGGAGATTACGCTAAGTGGGCACCTTTTCGGGATGCCTTCATAGAAGAGGTGCACAACAATATAAATTTATCAAATGCGCAGCGTTTGAGGAAGTTACTAGCTGCTTTGGAAGGCCCACCTAAACGTGCAGTTGGTAAATGGTCAATTGCCAGTGATGAAAATTATCTGTTGGCATGGTCTTCACTGCGACAACAGTTTGACAACAACCACCAAACCATTAGAGCCCACATGCAAGAAGTAAATGCTTTGCTTCCAGTTCGTCAAAGATCCTTTGAGGATTTGCGAAGGATTTTGGATACAGTACGGGTAAATCGTCGGCATTTGTTGTCATTGCTGTCATCAGAGCAGTTGGTTGACTTTCAATTTATGCATCAAATCGAATAGCTGTTGGACCCAGAGGGAAGGCATGAATGGGAGATGCGACACCGAATAAATGAGCTACCCACATTGGAGGAAATGTTTGCGTTTTTGGAACAGCGTGCAAATTGTCTTGCAAGTTTGGAAAAGGGGGCAAGCATTCCTCGGATAATAGCAGCTAGCCCACCAGAATATACGCGCAGTAATTTTAGGTCGGCAATCAGTACAACGGAGCGATTTTCAGGTCAATTACAATTGAAATTACTATATGGCCAAGGTCGACCCCCAGTGGAACAATTCATTGAACGCAAGCGTCCAACTGACACCCGCAAGTGTTTTAAATGTGATTTTCCTGGACATGCACTGTTTCACTGATAATGAAATAAACGGAAGACGGGAATTCGTGCAGAAGAAGCGGTTATGCGAATCGTGCTTCAGTCCAAACAACTTGGCAAACAACTGTTCTCGATGTCCAGGACAAAGGCATAACAGCATATTATGTCTACTAAATGATCGATTGAAATCCGATCATTCAAGTATTCAGACAGGTACTTTCGCAAAAACACAATAGCAACCAACACAATTGGCCGGACACAATGATCTCAGTATATCTACCACTCTGCTTCTAATTCACTTATCACAAAAATTAATCCACGCGAAGACCCGGGCATCAGTCTGGCTTTGCTGGCAAGAGCTCAAATTCGTTTGAAAATTGGTCCATTTACTACAAGGCCGATCCGAGCATTGTGTGGTTCCCAAGTTAATATTATTGCTAGATCAGTTGTGCAGACAGAGCATCTGCCAACAACACAGTGCAGTATAAGAATCGCGGGAGATAACAGCGTGTCTAAGAATCCAATCACAAGAAAGATTTGCTCTCAATTACTTTCACGTTTCAGCGAAAATCCAGTTGCAGAACTCGAGTTGCTTGTGGTGCCCGTATTGTCTCTTAACTCACTCTCCAAATCACCTTTAGATACCAATATAATTCCAAAAGACATTCAAGGTGAATTGGCTGATCCGGTGTTTTATATACCAGCAAATGTAGACATGCTGCTTGGCGCTGGAGTTTGGGCAACTGTTTTAAATAAAATAGGTCCAATTAACAAGCTTGGTATCACTGCACAAAGCTCCCGACTTGGATGGTGGCTTTATGGCGGGGGTGTATGTCCTTTAGAAGAGGCACAAGTGAGTTTGGTGCATGCGCGGGATGACCACCTTTCAACCATACTGCATAGATTCTGGAAAGTTGAAGAAATTCGAGCTCAAACATAGGAACAGGAAGAATGCGAGAAATGTTTTATGGATCATCACTATCAAAATTCAACTGGCAGGTATGTGGTTGGTATTCCATTCCGTAGCGACATCGACGAAATAGTGATCATCACGTGATATCGCACTGTGCCGTCTGTATGCTTTGGAGCGTCGCTTTGATCATGAACCAGCGTTGAGTGAAAAGTACATTGCTAGTATCAATGAGATGTTGTAAGCATTCATTTGCGTCAAGTGGACCGCGAGCCGAAAGGATAGTGCTACTATATTCCACACCATGCAGTCACACGTAAGTTTCGCGTTGTGTTTGATGCATCGTGTAAGACAAACTACGGAATTTCTTTGAACGAGGCACAGATCATTGGAGAGAAGTTGCAAAAAGATTTGTTCGACTTGATACTGCGATTTCGCGCGCATAGAATTGGAATAACGACAGATAATAAAATGATGTATCTGCAGGTAGAGGTTATTGAGAAGCAGTGGGATGTTCAAAGAATAGTTTGGCGACCAGATCCAAAAGCTGATGTGAAGGAGTACTGGTTGACAAGAGTGATTCAGTGTGCGGGAGACCAACAAGATGAATTCCCACAAGGAGCACGAGTAATAGAGAGAGACTTCTATATGGACGATGGGATTACAGGTGCTGATAATGAAGAAGAAGCACGCGCACTGTGTATCGAGATGTCCACGATTCTTCACAACTTACTTAACGTTTCCGTTAAGTAAATGGCACTCTAATGGCGTGAACGTAGTTTCAAAGCAATCATTGCAGTCAACAGAAGCAGTCAATTTAGGAGAATTCAATGACACAACCGTGCTGGGGTTGCGTTGGTTACCCGTTACTGATGAGCTTACTTTCAAATTTAAACCACAGCCGCCAGGAGAGAAGCAGGCGATGACTATGAGAAATATTTTTAGTCAAATAGCACAGCTGTTTGATCCAAACAGATATTTGGGCCCAGCCATTGTTAGGGCAAAGATTTTAATGCAGTGCATATGGAAGGCAAGAATTGGTTGGGACGCACAAGTACCAGATAAGATTGGTTATGATTGGATACAATTTCAATCTCAATTACCTAAGCTTACTCGAATCCGAATTCCACGTTGGCTGGGAATCGCACCTACGCACAGCTTCACTCTTCACGGATTTGCGGATGCATCTGAGTTAGCTTATGGGGCTGTGATTCATGTTAGAGTTGAACATAGTAATGGAACGATATGCACATTGCTAACCTCTCGGTCTCGAGTGGCACCAGTCAAGACATTGACAATACCACGGTTAGAGTTATGCGCTGTGATGTTGCTAAGTGAACCAATGCAAGTGGTAAGGAAAGCATGCAAGTTTGAATGCATTCGTACAGTACTGTGGACAGATTCATCAATAGTACTGCACCGGATGGAGAAGGAGCCAGAAACTTTAAAACCATTTGTACATAACCGAATCCAAACCATCCGAAAATTGAAAAATAATTGCGAATGGCGGCACATAACAACTGCTGACGAACCAACAGATGCACTAAGTCGTGTAATAGCACCAGAAGATCTGGAATCATTAAAAATATGGTGGAAATGCCCATCATGTTTAGTAGAGAATGGCTCCGAATGGCCAGTACCTCGGGCAGAATTGTCAGTTCATATCGCGAAAGAGATTCACGCCGAAATGAAATGAAATTGGCTTGAAATAGCCAACGATAAGAAGCTACGTCCCATCCAAGAGGCTTTCATCAGTGTTGCCGTTTTTGGGATGCGTGGCGAAAATACTTCAAAACATACTAAGGCTGATATGCTTTCTCTAACTTCAAGATTGGAGAATGCAGAATTGTAATATGAGCAGAAGCATCCAATAATAATGCCTGATATAAGCCATCTAGCTAAATAACTGATACGTGAAGCTCATGAGCGAACTTTGCATGGTGGTTTTCAGCTGATGGCAGCTGCGCTGAGACAACGATTTTGGATCACCAATCTCCGAAGAGCAATACGTACCCAAATTTCACGTTGTATTCCATGCGTGCGACAAAATCAGAAGCTTTGTGAGCAATTAATGGGAAATCTTCCTGCGGATAGAGTGCGCCAAAGTCCACCATTTTCACATACAGGTGTTAATTATGCTGGCCCTTTCGAGGTAAAGGCACGCGGTGCCAGATGTAAGATCATGGAAAAGAAGTATGTTGCAATTTGTGTGTGTATGTCGACAAAAGCAATTCATATCGAACTCGTTGAAGATTTCACGACATTAGCCTTTATGGCGGTATTTCTCCGTTTTACTAGCATTCGTGGCAGCTGTACGAATTTGTGGAGTGACAATGGAACATGTTTTGTCGGTGCGGAAAAGGAATTAGCGAGAATGGTGAATAGCTGGTCGCAGATGGATTCGGACGCGTACAAGGAGATGCGAGAATTAAGATTAAAGTGGCATTTCATCACTCCATCCGCTCCACATCAAGGAGGTCTATGGGAATCAAAGATGAAGGCCATGAAGTTTCACTTGCGCCGAGTTGTTGGGCAGCACAAACTGACCAGCACTGAGTTTCAAACAATACTGGCTCAGATAAGTGCCATATTGAATTCAAAACCACTCACGACTCTAACTGATGACCCGGATGATTTGAATTTTTTATCACCTGGACATCTTATTCATGGTAGACCATTGAAGCAGCTTTTCGGAGAACGAATGGATGAATCACCTAGGAGTGCACTTCGAAGATATGCACTCACTCAGCATATGTCACAATCGTTTTGGAAGCAGTGGCACCAAACATATTTGAACGAGCTACAACAACGTCCAAAATGGAAAACTAAACGAGAAAATTTTAAGATTGGTGATTTAGTGCTGATCAAGGATGAAAACGCAGCACCAACATTTTGGCCAACTGGTAGAATCACACAGATATTTCCTGGAAGTGATAGCCTTGTCAGGAACGTAGAATTAAGGGTGGCTGGCAAGAAACGACGAATGATGCGCCCAGTCCAAAAATTAGTTTTGCTGCCCTTGGACCACATTGAAAAATCTGCCGACTCATCAAGGGGGAGTGTGCCCACACGGCATCTAAGTAATTAACACTACATACGTTCGCGACACCGAATGTCGCATAAGTATTTAGTTGCTACCTAGTTGTTATTTTTATACTTGTTTGATTTATTTTATTTTAATTGTTTTTGGTTGCTTTAAAGTCTCAATCTAATTAAATTCTGACAAACATAAAATTATTATTATTATATCGATACTTGCAGTTAAAGAATATTAATAAGTAATAAGTTTGTTTGTGACAAAAACAAAAAGAATAAATAAACTAAAAGAATCAAAATACGATCTTAAATTTTATAAATCTTGGAAATGTAATGACTTCCTTAACAAAGGAAAGGGTAAGTTTTTACCTCCACGCAGTTGTCTCTACCAAAATGATTTAAAGGAGAGCTCAATAAATTACACAAGAATTTCCACATTCTATTACAAGTAAGGTCGTATTTAACTTTCAGTTATGTAGTAAAAATAAAACAAAATTTTTGAAGGTCCTACAGCTTAGCTTATATACAAGCTATATCCAGATTGGATACCATCTTCTATAATGGGATATCCTCAGTTTTCGAAACATATAGTGGTACGTTACCAAAGGTTGCAAAATCAAACGAAATTGAAAGATGCTGTTATCCCTGAGGTAGAACCAATAGTTGCACCAACAGTTGCAGTGGAAATAGGATTTAGTGAGCTGGAACAACTAAGACAAGAATTCAAATCTATCAGAATATAACTGATTTTCAAAACAAAGACTAAGGTTCTGTAAGCAGCAACATTGAACAAGGTGATACTATACTCTCTGATCGAGGTGAATCGTGTAACTATGGAAAAAGGAGCAAAACTTTTAATGCCCGCATTCCGAGACGGTAGACCAAATAGATGCTGATGACCTTGATAGGACAAGAAACCTTGCCAAGGTAAGAGTTCATGTAAAGAGAGTGATTAGTCTTCTCCAACAAAAGAACCTGATTTTAACATATCGTCAAAAATAATCAGCGATGAAATGTACTTTGACTACATTGTCAAAATAGGTTGTGTTTTGAACAATTTAAGTCCATCCATAATAAATACTATAATTAGTGATTTTTTTTTTTTATTTAATCATAAATTCAAAAACGAACAGAAAATAAAGTGCACGACTGGGTCGGACAAACTTGCTATAATGTGTTCCAGTGTTCTTGATGTTTGAGATTTTGGAAAAAAAACATGGAAAAAGTAATATGCAATTTTATTCATCACTTAACAATATCCATCCTTCTACATCTCATCAACAACAAGAGATAGAACCTCCAACGCACCGCTATCCCTTGAGTAGCCAAAATCATATATAACATTTTACTAGCAGTTTCCCGGTGACCATGCTCAATGTAATTTGTAGCGATACGTTCGGGGTAAGTACAGAATTGCACTCACTAAATATTTAATATATTTTTTACGCGGCTTATCCTAAAAACTTTAAAATAATGTCCAACAACCGCGAAAACCTTAAAAGTTATTTATAAGTTAACCCTAGTTTACAAATTGGGGTTCGCGCGAACCCCAGCTCACGTTTGTGTGCTTATATCTTTTTTTCAAATCATATTTTCGACCTGGGAAAAAAACTCAATTAACGAAATTCATTTTTCTTTACGTTTCTTGTCTTTTTTCCATCACAGCGGTTTCAGAAAATGTTTTGGAATTTTTTTCTGAAAAAAAGTCATAAACCAAACTTGGGGTTCGTGAACCCCAATGCTGAAAACGGTATACAAAAAATGCGATTGAAAATAACTAGAAGAGACGCATTTTACATATTTGCCACAGGGCCAATAGTTCCACCAGGTCTGAAGACATAACTACCTTGGATACGAGACAAAACTTCTGCCTCCGGCTCTTTCGTCCATTTTCGACCACTGATGGATTCGACGCCGACGTCGAAGGTTCCTGATCATGCTCACTTCCAAATTTATCTGGTTCAGGCAAATTTTCTAATGGTCCTAATGCCTCTGCCGCAGCTTCGACAAAGTCATCATAATCCACTAAGAAGTAAAACCAGGGTTGGGGTCGAAATACTGTATGGTCAAAATTCTGTATACAAAATACTGTATCTCAAAATACTGTAAATCAAAATTCTGGTTACACAAAATTCTGTATTTCAAAATTCTGTATTTTAAAATTCTGTATTTCAAAATTCTGTATTTCAAAATTCTGTTTTCAAAGTTCTGTATTTAAACAAAGTTTGTTTTGATAATGTACAAAAGTGCGCACTTTTGTACATTATCAAAACAAACTTTGTTTAAATACAGAACTTTGAAAACAGAACATCAAAATGAATTATATGAACAACATTAAAAACATTATCAACAAAAGCAACACTAACAACACTAACAACAACAACAACAACAACAACAACAACAACAACAACAACAACAACAACAACAACAACAACAACAACAACAACAACAACAACAACAACAACAACAACAACAACAACAACAACAACAACAACAACAACAACAACAACAACAACAACAACAACAACAACAACAACAACAACAACAACAACAACAACAACAACAACAACAACAACAACAACAACAACAACAACAACAACAACAACAACAACAACAACAACAACAACAACAACAACAACAACAACAACAACAACAACAACAACAACAACAACAACAACAACAACAACAACAACAACAACAACAACAACAACAACAACAACAACAACAACAACAACAACAACAACAACAACAACAACAACAACAACAACAACAACAACAACAACAACAACAACAACAACAACAACAACAACAACAACAACAACAACAACAACAACAACAACAACAACAACAACAACAACAACAACAACAACAACAACAACAACAACAACAACAACAACAACAACAACAACAACAACAACAACAACAACAACAACAACAACAACAACAACAACAACAACAACAACAACAACAACAACAACAACAACAACAACAACAACAACAACAACAACAACAACAACAACAACAACAACAACAACAACAACAACAACAACAACAACAACAACAACAACAACAACAACAACAACAACAACAACAACAACAACAACAACAACAACAACAACAACAACAACAACAACAACAACAACAACAACAACAACAACAACAACAACAACAACAACAACAACAACAACAACAACAACAACAACAACAACAACAACAACAACAACAACAACAACAACAACAACAACAACAACAACAACAACAACAACAACAACAACAACAACAACAACAACAACAAAAACAACAGCTATACATTTTCACAAAATTTGTACTGCACGTAAAAAAAGACCTGACTTGAGTCACATTGCTTATTTAAAACGAATAGCCAAAAATTTGATTTTGTTTTAAACAATTCATAAAAAGTGGACTTCATTTTTTTGAGTTTAATTTGTTATATTATTGATTTCTTTCACAGTTCTATCGAAAGATATGTTAAGTTTGATGTTAATTATTCTGTATTATTTTTCTCTTTTTTCTTTAATAAATACAGAATTTTGAAATACAGAATTCTGAAATACAGAATTCTGAAATACAGAATTCTGAAATACAGAATTTTAGTCATACAGTATTTTCAAAAAAAAAAAAAACAGAATTTTGGTCATACAGAATTTTGACAACCGGTATTATGACCCGGTCCCGTAAAACCATATGTACTTACCTAACTAAATACAAAACATCATAACATAAAATACTGTCAGTCGTCAAATGCGTCATTTTGCACATAGTCTGGATCATTATCAATCTCGCCCTCTTCATCAGATTTTATGTCTAGCATTGCCCTCCACGCGCGCCGTTGCCCTTTCATCTTCGTTGCCACTATTGTATTGTCTCAAGAATCTATCTAAATAAGACACTGACAAATTAAAACAATGTGAATAAAAATAATAAAACTTTAAATTTTAATATTACAACTTACTTTTTGCTAATCTTCGACCTTATTTTGCACAAGTTTAAACAATATTTACTAAATTTTGGGAAAACCAAACACGTTTTTAGTTGCAACACACCTCAAATGTCAATTCAATGAAGAAGAAAAATGCGTCACCTACTAAATAATAAACAACTAGAAATGATTAAAAACTGTGGGGTTCGCGTGAACCCCAAGTTTTTTTATTCACGTATTTTGAGTTTCGTAAGCTAGGGTTAAAAGGTTTTTTGGAAATATGAAGTAAGCCATCTAATTTCGTTTACTGTTTAGAATCTTATGACATTTTTTTTAAGATCGTTCGACCAGTTTTTTTCAAGAAACTTTTTTTTTGAAAAACTTTTCGAAAAAATATTCCAAATATTTTTTGAGTATGCCAACTTCTAGCAATTTGTTGATTTTATCAGAAAAATAAAATTAAAACAAAAATAGATCAAACCGTTCTTGGAAAAAACAAAAAATTAAATTTTTTTTTTAAGCTAAAAAAATTTTTGTTTGAAAAATTTAAGAATTAATATTATTTCGTTTTTAAAAAGGCTCCTATGTTAAAAATTTCATCGAAATTCGTCAAGTGTTTTACGTGAAAATTTGACTTAAAAAAACCGGTCCTATGGGAGGTACTGTTGTAAGACTTTTCCTGAAAAATCTATTCCAACCAAAACATAAAGCTTGCACATAAAACACTCTTCAGACTGATGAATGATGACTTTATCTAGGAGCGTCTTGATGGTTTTGTTGCCTTATATGAAATTCATTCATATACTACAATTTGTAGTACCTATAATCGCGAGTAAGAGTCCTAAATCGTTCGGTGTAAAAAAAAAGACAAGTCCATTGACTCTTGCATAAGCAAACTTGGGTTTTGAGATATCACTCTATTCAAAACGGAGCAAGACTAAGACATCTCCTGGATTTCTTGTTTTTGAGATAGTTTTTTTTTAATTCGCTCAACATTTCAAAAAGTGGAGTTATCTGGTTGTTGCACTGGCTGCTTCAATTGGGAAACGTGCTTTGTACTGGAAGTTACAGTTTTGGTTAAACCTGCAAGCAAAGGTATTAAAAAAAAATCCGTTTGCGAGGATAACCTCTATGTCATTCGTTGGATTATTTTCTCCTTCTGCTGGGTGAGTTTCTTTATTTTCGGTTTTTCCTTTTCATTGAAGGTGTATATTTGTTCGTTATTTCATAGCAAAATGACAGTTTTGGATGATTTTATCGTTGCAACTGATGACTTGGTAATATTTCAAACCAAATACCAGGAAATCGTACTGAGCGATGAGACAGAAAGTAGATTAGAAGTGTATAAGATTGAATTAAATAATCTCTGGTGTCAAATTAAACGTTGTTATGCCTTATGACTCTAGCCCACTGCGGACGTAGGCGCAGACGAGGGAGATTATTTAGAAACACTTAAATCAAAGCATCCGTCTTCGTCTACTACATACATTTATTGTTTAGCGAAAATAATAGATAACATTAAAAAACTTCACATATTTAAGAATTATAGTAACACGTGCCTTCCTTCGAACCTTAACTTGTCCTAGTCATCGTCTTCATGCATTAAGGTTCCCGCATGCGACACTGAAACTTTTGCTGGCGATTATTTGTCCTGGCCGTCATTTCGTGACATGTTTACGGCTGTATATATTAATCACCCCAAACTATGCTCAGTGCAAAAACTTTTTCACCTTGGTGCAAAAACAAAAGGCAACGCCTTGAACATAGTTTCCAAATTCCCACTCACCGCGGATGATTTCGAACTAGCTTGGGCCATTGTATTTATATTTTATAGTAATTTCATGGAACATTTTATTTTAGTTCTGAACGTCGTCAATGGCGGCACTAGTTGTATTATCTACTTTACATATATTGTTGTTTTTGCTTCCCATGGAGTTTAGACAAAAACCACTCAAATTTCTCTCCAATTCAAGCTTGTGAACGTCGTCGCTAGATGCCGCACAAAACGTTCCGCTTCTTGGGAATACTATAAAATATAAATACAATGCTTGGGCTGCTTTGGCAGACCAATATGAAAACACGCGAATTTTAGTCAACAACCAACTTAAGACCCTGTTTAATTTGCCCGTAATCGACAGTGAATTCAGCACACAAATCAAGAACATTCAACGTCACATAAATGTTGCGATTTCTAACCTCAAAACCGATAAGGTGTCCACTGAATCTTGGGATTCCATTCTGGTTTCTTTATGTTCCAGTCGGTTGCCAGAAGTAACGTTATTTTTGTGGGAACAATCAATTGAAAATCCACGTGATATTCCTACATGAGAAGCTATGGATGCGTTTTTGACTAGTCGCTATCGTATATTGGAAACCGATTCAGACATCAAATTTGACGGAAGTGTCCACACCTGCGAAAGCGAGAAAGCAACAACATAAAGCATTTCATGTGAAAATAAATAAATATTCTCTAGAAGAAAGGCTTTCAACGGTCAAGTCAATGAAGTTTTGTGAAAATTGTTTATCGCCAACACACTCAGATATTGACTGTCGAAGTAAATATTCCTGCACAGAATACTCACAAAGACATCATACATTATTGCATATACGTAGTTCTACAGCTCTTTTCACTAATTCTAAGCCATATAAAAATAATTCTTTGAATAATTCACCGAATTTTGCTTCACATTCCACAGAAACTTTCCAACCATCTGCTAGTTTTTAACAAAACAAAAACCCTTTAATACAGTCCACTCCTAGTCCTGTTAAAATTCAAACTAATGTTTCTCGACATAAAAATAAGATACTTTTGGCAACTGCTTTAGTAGATGTTTATCATTTAGGGGATCGGTTTTCTCTACGGGCTTTAGTTGATCCTGGTTCTCAGGTAACATTTATAACGGAAAATGCTCAAAAACGCTTAAATCTTCCAATGACACCAGTTAAAGCTTCTATCTCTGGCATGAGTGATGTAGTTACAGCCATTTCCTCTAAAATGTGTTCTCTTGTTTTAGGTTCAAAATACGAAAATATATCTGTATTGTATGCAAATTGAAGAAGAGTAATTCTTATCATTAAGTATGAAGATGCTCCTACAGATCCAGTCGTGCAGAATGCGCGATCACTCTCTCGAGCGCATGTACAGTGACACAGTGTACATACAAGTACGAGTATACAGAGATCTTCGAGTCAGTCAGTCGTTGACTGGAATTCTATCTGTGCAGGTGCGTGCGTTGGCGAGACTGTGAATGTTACAATATCTATAACAGCTATAGCATACGTTTTGAATCGCCT
Organism: Platycheirus albimanus; assembly: GCA_916050605.2. Classification (NCBI taxonomy): domain Eukaryota; kingdom Metazoa; phylum Arthropoda; class Insecta; order Diptera; family Syrphidae; genus Platycheirus; species Platycheirus albimanus. The sequence goes on along the minus strand of OU696699.1, from coordinate 20,042,125 downwards.
TACAGGTAAACTCCCTTCGTGTGACATAAATTCATCGGAAATAGGTCATTTAGACGTTAATCTCGCGGACTCTGGATTCTTTTAGGACGTCTACAATCTACAGTTATCAAAAGTTTTTTGACTATTATATCCAGTCTTAACGAAACTTCAATAGATAAACAAATTTCAGTGTTTTGGAAGGTGGAAGAAGTGCCCGAATCCAAAATTCTTTCCTCATTTAAGCAATACTGCGAAGAATATTATGCTGCTATGACTGGTAGAGATTTGAACGGCCGTTATATTGCCAAACTTCTGTTTAAACACCCAACACCATCACTTGGCCGATCAAGAGACATCGCACTAAGACAGTTCAAATACAACGAAATTTGTTTATCTAAAAACCCTGATTTTCAGACCCGATGCAATAATGTCCTTCAAGAATATATTGATCTTCAGCATAATGCATTATCTCCCTCATCATCACGCGGTCTCAAAACCAGATAGCATCACAAAAAGACTAAGAGTGGTTTAAAATGCATCTAATGCCACTAGTAATAGTACCAGTCTCAACGACATTCTGTATCCCAGGACCTGTTTTACAATCGGACTTGATGACACTCATTTTGCGATGGCTTTTCTTTCGATTCGTTTTAAATGCGGACATCGAAAATATGTACCATGAAATAAAAATTCACTCTGATCATTGCACCATTCCAACGAATATTATTTCGCAAAACTGAAAATGGTGAAGTACATGATTTGGACTCAATACGGTTACGTTTGGAGTAAATTGCGCACGCTACCTTGCTCTAAAAACTCTAAAAACGCTAGCTGACGACGTTAAAGAGCCTTTTCCTCTTGCTTCTTCGGCGTTGAAAACCGACTTTTACGTGACGATGTTTTATCAGGGGCTCATGACCTTGAAACAGCCTCAAAAACTCAGAGCGAACTTATGATGGCCTTGAGCTCAGCGGGGTTTACACTTCGTAAATGGACAGCGAACCATAACGAACTTATAAGTAATTTTCCGCTGAATGTTCTCTATAATCACGAACTTCTGAAATTCGAAGACAAAAGTAATACAAAAACCTTTGGTATACAATGGAATGCGAAAACGGATTCATTTCATTTTTTTGTGGAGAAGATGGACTTTGTAATGACGAAGAGAGCTGTGTTTTCAGTCATAGCTCGACTATTCGACCCTGCAGGGTGGTTATCCCCGATAATCATCACTCCTAAAATTATAATGCAGCACATACGGAAATGTGGGATAGCAAGAGACCAAAGTCTTACGTCCCTGACGCTTCGTCGCTGGCAAGAATTTTTTGATAATCTTAAGGAAATTGCGTCTATCAAAATTCCGATATGGATTAGGTACACTCCCAACTCAAACTCTATACAAATCCATGGATTTTGTGATGCGTCCGAGAGTGCTTACGCTGCTAATCTATGTCTTCGTATCGAAGACGATGCTTTCAATTGGTCAAATCATCTTCTCAGTGCAAAAACTAAAGTTGCACTGGTGAAAAATCTCTCACTTCCACGATTGGAACTTTGCGGTGCTGTGCTTCTCTCCCATCTTGTAAAAGGGTTATAAACTCTTCTTGTGGACCGACAGCTCTATTGTCTTATGTTGGTTAGAAAAACCTTCAAGTACATGGGCTATCTTTGTTGCCCACAGGGTATCCCTCATACAAGAAAATACCTCCAACGCTCAGTGGATGCACGTCCGGTCAGGTGACAACCCAGCCGACCTTGCTACTCGTGGGTTGACTCCGATTCAACTCAGAGCAAGCAGCCTTTGGTGGAAAGGCCCTTCGTGGCTTAGTCAGGCTGAGAAATTTTGGCCTAGGTCCTTTTTACCTGCCCGAAAGAACAAGATTTGGAAAGAAGACCAATCTAGGTGAATCACACCATTGCTAACTTAAATGTTCCCAACATCGAAAATATAATCACAAAATTCTCGACTTTGACAAAAACAGTAAATGTAGTCGCTTACATACTACGGTTTTTCCATCGAACCCATCCAATATTAAAATCTGAGTTTAATTATATTTAACCTATAAGGAACATGTCCGTTCGAGAAATCTTATCCTAGGATCAACCCAATTCAAGTATTATCCTGTCGAGTACAGCGTGCTTTTAAAAGGGCAACAAATTCCTGCTAGAAGTGTCTTAGCAAATATCTATCCTCTCATGGATTTTAACAAAATACTTCGAGTTAATGGAAAATAAGCCCACTCATCGCTTACGTATATCGAAAAGTACCCTGTAGTTTTGCCTTACAATGCCGTTGAATTCATTCATAAAGTCTCGCTTCACGCTGCAAAATCAACCAGTCTTACGTTTCACACGATGTGAATTTTGGATTCCGAGGCTAAAAAATCTCGTAAAGAAAGTAATTCGTTTTTGCAAAGTTTGCACAATTCATTGTGAAATGAGACACCAAATAATGGCTGCTCTGCCAATTGAGCGGACTCAAATTTCATTATCATTTATAAATACTGGGTTAGACTTTGCGGGTCCATTTACGCTCAAAACATTTTCAGGTCGTAACTGCCACTTATCCAAATGTTATTGGTGTTTATATATATGCTGTTCTACGAAAGCCATTCACTTGGAACCTAGCAGTGATCTTTCAATTCAATCTTTTTTAGGAGCCTTAAGCCGCCTTATTGCACGTCGAGGTATGCCCAAAACCATTTTCTCTGACAATGGCACAAATTTAGTCGGTGCTAGTAAGATCATTGCAAACGATTTCAAAACATTTAAACGATCATTCCATCTATCACTTCTGAAATGTATAATGATCGCAACTTAGGATGGCAATTCATTCCACCCGGTGTACCTCATATGGGTGGTTTTTGGGAAGCTTGGGTCAAAAGCTTAAAAAAAAACATTTTCGGAAGGTTGCTGATGATCATAAATACACATTCGAAGAGTTTTCTACTCTCTTAGCTAAGGTTGAGGCTTGTCCCAACTCTCGGCATATTTCTCCGATGTCAGACAACTCGGAAGACCTTTTACCACATACTCCCGGTCATTGCCTTCGCGGTGGACCCCTTTTAGCTCCACCTGAACCAGACCATACCAACTCGTCTTTGAGTTGTCTTAACCGATGGACAAAACTTAAAATACTCAACCAACAATTTTGCGTCAGATGGAAAAAGGAATATTTGTTAGAGCTTCAAAAGCGTCATAAGTGGAAATTCCCTGAGCAGAATGTAAAGGAAAATGACTTGGTAGTTATACAAAATGAGAATTTGCCTCCAAACGAATGGCGTTTAGGTCGTGTCATTAAAGTTTATGCGGGAATTGATAACTATGTTCGCGTTGCCGATACAACATGGAGCTATGACCCGTCCTATTGTTAAGCTTTGCGAACTTACCACTGATTAGAAAACCTATTCGTATGTCGTCACTTCCAGCTTTATGGCTCTGTTCTCTTGTTTAACCGATAGTTAAAATGTAATCTCAAATCTCTCGAAAAAATTACTTAAAATGGAAAACAAAATCTTAAAAAAGAACAGCAATACTTACAATGAAGAATCATACCGGTTTCCAAATCCAGAAATCTGTTCTTTAATTTTAAATTAAAATGAAATTATGATGTCAATCGATTTAAAATTATTTGCAAGAAAACTCAAAATTTTGATAAAAAAAATAAAAAAAAAATTTTACACCTATTTCTTTCAAAATTGTAAAATGCAGTAAGTTGGCTTTTTGTCATCAGTGCCAATATCAATTCTTAATCGAATACAAAAAACTGAATGGTTTTATGTCTTCTAGTTATTGAGAAAATTGAAAATTTCCAAAATAACTTTTGTAATCAAGTTGTATTATTCTTGGTATTTGTGTAAACTTGCTTACCATATAGTGCTAACACACATTTCAGACGTCAGGCAGACGGACTCAAACAGTTTATGGTATCAACAGTACCTGGGTGGCCCGCTTCGGGTCTAGGGATTTTAGCCCCCTTTTTCGGGGGCACACCCGCTCACGCAACTTCGTTGCTCCGCTAGCTAAGGGTATGTCCAGTCGTCAGGCTGGACATACCTGACTGACTGGGACATGGAACGCAATGCAATTCTACCTCCACGTGGTGCATTCTGGGCAACGCTAAATGAATTGTTGTACTTTAATAACAAAGATGACATCAATCCTCAAAGCGAGATCACCGTAAATACCAAAAAACAAAAACCTCATAAGAAAGTAGTTTTAGTAATTTTCAATTTTCTCAAAAACTAAAAGATACAAAATTATTTGGTTTTTTGCGTTCAATTCGAAATTAATATGAGCATCGAACATGAAAAACCAATTCAGCACTTTTTTTTCACAATTTGGCAAAACTTTTTTTTCATTTCATTATCAAAATTTTGAGTTTGAATGCAATTTTTTGAAAACTATTGGCATAAATAAAAAAAAATTAAAGAACAGAATTCTGGCTTTCGAACCCGGTATAGTTCTTTATTTTAGGTGTTGCCGTTGTTTTTTAATATTTATTTTGATTTAAAATAATTTTTTTAAAAATTGCCCCTACCTTCTAAATGGAGTGAGATAGACCCCCCTCCCATAACAAATTTTTTTTGTATTTAAATCCTTTATACAAAACTGTTATCAAATCTTGGCGCCAAAGTTATCGTACTCTCCCCCATAGATGTCGCTGTAGATGTCATTTATATTCACCATACTTAAGTTATTTTTGTTCTTATACCGGGTTATCTGGTAATTTTTTCTAAACTTCCTTCCTACTGTATTATTATTATTTAAACAAAACCTTCATCGAACTAAGTTCATTTAAGTAATTAAAGAGTTTTTCTAAAAGAAACCATGTTTTTTTGGTACACAGACAACGTCGGAGCATTACTGCTTAAACAGCGCCTGAGGGTTCGTTTCCTACGCATCCGAACACATATATTACGAATATATTGAGTTTTACCCATTGCATTTATAAACTATAGTATTCCCACCTGAGGTGCGCCATCTATCGACGAAAAACTAAGCTCTAGAATACAATGGGAAGCAACAACAACAATTTCCACCATTTTAATTGTTGTTGTTGCTTCCCATGGTATTTGTAAACGATTGTTCTATCGTCTTATGCTGTCCAGATCACAGTTCTTGTACTGTGACTGGGGTGGAGTATATAGTGCAGCACTATAACTCCTTGAGATGACACAAACAGCTTCAAGCAGACTCACTTGAAGTAAATAAAAGTCTTGGGTACTGTTTCGTTGCTATCTGAAATCAATTTTATTTCCTACCGATATTTATACTTAAAAATATGCTTAGTCTATATTTATTTACAATTTGGTTGGTGTGACAAATAATGCCGAATTAACAAAAAAGTGAATTTAAAAATAATTAAAGTGTGCAAGGTGTTTTGTTACATTATTGGTTGAAACCTAAATTAATGCTGAAAATGCAGAAGGCACTACAATTGAATATTATGAAAATGCAAAAATCATTACAGTATGTAAAAAAAGAAAAAATATTTGAATATGAACTTTATACTTTATGACGATTGTTCTGTGGAACTGAACATCCTGCCCCGCGCTGATGATCTGTGGGTTCATCAGGATGATATCTTAGATACTTATGGTGTAGCTTGATGAACGTGTTCTCCGTGGGGCCGGAATAGGCGGAGGGTGTTTCTGACAGTATCTCTTGTAAACTAAGAATCCCACTATTGCAATGGTGATGAGTAGTCCAAGTGAACTCACGATGCTGTGGGGAATGTTATGATACCGGATATGATTGGGTAATTCCAGCTGCAGACGTCTGATCTGATCTCGCAGTTCATTCAACTCTTGATTTAAAGAGCTGGTATTTGACATGTTGTAGTGAAGTGTGGCTAACTGAATCGCCCTTTGAAACGGAACATCTTGAATTAATCTGGTGTATGAAGCTTGAACCTTAGATGAATAAATTTGTTGGCCTTGAAGTGTCAAATGCTTATTTTTTGCCACACAATACGGTTGAAGTTTCAGCAAACCATTTCCTTCTAATGCTATAAATGATGTTTGTTGCTTGCAAACGACATTAAGCATAGTTTCTTCGTTAACTGCAAATATCCATTGATTTAATTCAGGAAGCTTGGTCCACACTGAATTAGCCTTGATCATTTTTAGTTCGCATGTTGACAGATCTGATTTATTGTTAAGCAAGCTGATTTCGCACAAACTCAAATTAGTTCCAGCTTGATATACCGGATGGGTTTGTCTACATAAATGATGATCTTCGTTAGTAGTGGTACATCTAGAAAGTTCATCTTCGGTTATGGGATAATATTGATCATGGTGAGCACTCACAGCTAGGACGTCTGTTGACAATTGTATGGTTATGTAGCTGTTATTAATTGCTGCTGGGATGGGAATTAGCTTGTATGCTATGAATTCTTCTAACCCGAGTAACGGCAGTTCAATGTTGAATACGATATGATTTGAGCTAACGTGTCCCTCGACATTCATTAGCTTATAGAGTTGTAGGATTTGGTCAGGTTCTACTGGAATCCGAAGACCTGGTGGAAGATGACTTCTTATTTTACCTACTTCAATTTTAAGTTGTTGATAGGTGATCAAAAGATGATTTACTCGTCCTTGGTGAGTATCTGCCAAAACATCTGTTATGGATGTCTGCATTCTTTGAATGTTAATGATTATAAGGGTAGCGTGGGTGCACCAAGACAGAAATAATTCTTTCAGTTTGGATTGGTATAGTTCTTCAGTGACATTGTTTACACGATTGAACAATTGACTCAGTTGATTATCAAGCGCATGTTGTCTTTTTGACATATCGTCTTGGCTTAATTTCATGATGTTGACTGTCGAGTCTAGAATGGAAGTGTGATTTTTTAACAGGTTCATAAGTTGATCCTCGTTTGATTGTATGCTTTCTAAACGTTGCGACATTTCATTAGCGTATTTGGAGTCAAGCACTCCGAAGAGTGAATTAGCTATGTTTCCGACAACGTCGATGGCACCTCGTTTAATTCTTACAGAGGACTTGTTTGATGGAATAATATTATCTTCATCTAATTCGTGTGTTATAAGCCGCAGCTGTTGTATAACTTGGGAGCAGAGTTCTTTGGAGGAAAGTTTATTGCAAATATGATCCAATATTGTAGTACTGTTGTCTAATGCTTGGAATTCCTTCATGTATGGCTCGAGATTATAGTACACTACAAGGTTCCATCTGTGATGAATCAGACTTATTGTTCCATGTCGTTGAAAATGAATTCCAGGGGAAGCATTGTTGAATTTTATAACCTCTATGTCACTTGCAATTACAATTGGAAGAATTAGACCAATTAACAATAGTGTAGTGAAGAAGTTTGGGTTTGTTGAGTCTGCCCTAGTTTGAGTTGTTGTTTTTCTTGCTGCCTTTGATGACGATAATTCACTAGGATCAGACTTATCATTTCTTCGCTTCCGTTCGGATGATGGCACGTTTGTTTGAGGTTCAGGCGCAGCTTCATTATTTTCTAACAAAGGTGCAAGTTTGTGTATTGGACGCCGAAAAACGCCTGATTTTGTTCGTACGTCTGCGACACGTACCAAACCGTCGTTTCCATAATGCACCTTTTCGATTCTACCTAGCGGCCATTTCATAACAGGAGTGTTGTCTTCTTTCATAATTACCACGGTGCCAGTTTTAATGTTTTTGGATTGCGTTTTCCATTTTGTTCTCAGTTGGAGTTCATTTAAATATTCTTGAGACCATCGATTCCAAAATTCTCGTTTGATGTGAGATACTAGCTTCCATCTGGTTAATAAGGTACCCTTGATCGGTTCAGCCTTGTTATCAACGACTGCCTTTAAGGAATCCCCAATCAAAAAATGACCAGGTGTTAGTACGCTTAGGTCGTTTGGATCATTGGATAGTGTTGTAAGAGGTCTCGAATTTAAAATTGCTTCTATTTCTGTAGTGATAGTACAAATCTCCTCGTAGGTTAATGATGCTGTGGCTGTTTTGCATAGTAGCAAATGTTTTGCGGATTTGACTGCTGCTTCCCACAATCCTCCAAAATGTGGAGCTCGTGGTGGAATAAAATGGAAATCAATTCCCTTCGAACTGCATGAATTAATGACTTTATTTTGTGCTTGCTTTGAATATATGCTTGTTTTGAGCTCTTCCAGTTGATTTTTGGCTCCGACAAAATTGGTGGCATTATCGCAATACAGATTTTTAATGTGGCCACGTCGGCTCATAAATCTTCGCAGGGCTCCAAGGAATGCATCTGTAGTTAAATCACTGACGACTTCGATGTGAACCGCCTTTGTGGCGAAGCAGCAAAATATTGATAAGTAACATTTTTGAGCTCGACTCCCTCTCGTTCGGTAATGAACCCATAATGGACCGCAGAAGTCCACTCCTGTGTTGATGAATGGACGTGATGGTTGCACTCTTGGCGCTGGCAAATTTCCCATTATTTGCGAGTACATTTTCGGTTTCGCTTTGACGCAAAATATGCAGTGCTGGACAATAGAGCGGGCAATGTTCTTGCCCTTGATTGGCCAAAATCGCTGCCTCGTGATTGCCAATAGGCCTTGGGGTCCAATATGATTATTATTGAAGTGAAGATCCGTCATGAGCATTTTTACGAGTGGGTGAGAATATGGCAACAGCATTGGATGCTTGCTGTCGTATGGTAAATTTGATGCTTGAAGTCTGCCTCCGACACGCAAAAGATCATCTTGGTCTAAAAATACAGCGAGTCCCTTCAATGGACTTTCCTTATCTAGTTCTTTGTGTGCCTTTAGGAAGCGTATGTCTTTATGGAAACCGTGATTTTGGACTTCCTTGATAATAAACTGCATGGATATTTCTAGTTCCGAGGTTGATAATGACCATGCCGTTCTGTCGCCTTTTTTTGGGGGTTGTCTGACGGATTTAAGTGCATCCTTGAGTTTACCTGACTTGCATAAATGGACAAATCGAAAACAGTAGGCTAGGATTACATTAAGTTTGTTGAATGAGTTGGAATGCTTTATTCCTTCCAACATACTTTGTACATGATCGTCGTCATTAGTGGTCAATAACGCAACTTCCTTCCTTTCATCTGTCCAAATTTTGCTGAGTTTGTAAGGGGGTGGCCAAATTGATTCCGATCCATGCAAAAATCTCGGACCATACTTCCATAGTGTATGATCCTGCAGTTTCTCTGGGGATATGCCTCTGGATAAAACATCAGCTGGATTTTCAGCTGATTTCACATATCGCCATTGATTAGTGCTGGTTAGAGATTGGATGTTGGCAATTCGACGTCCAACAAATGTCTGGAAGGATTCTGAATTTGAATTAATCCAACTCAATACAATTTGGGAGTCAGACCACAGAAAACTATTGGTGTTGTCCAATTTAAGGTCACTCTTGACTCGTTTTGAGAGTTCGGCAGCTAGTAATGCTGCACATAGTTCTAGACGTGGAATTGTCATCGATCTCATTCCTGATGCCGTTTTAGTAGTTGGTGCAACTCGAGATTTGGAGCACAGCAGTCGTACTACGATTGTACCATCCTTGTTAACTGATCTGATATATACAGCAGCCCCGTAGGCCTTCTCTGACGCATCTGCAAAGGTATGCATTTGCATTGATGAAGTGATGTAATGGCCAAAAACGTGTCTAGGAATTTGGAATTTGTCTAATTCTTGGAGGCCTTGGTAGTAATTGTTCCACCTGGTGTACATTTCTTCTGGTAGGGAAGCATCCCAGTCGTACTTAAGTTCCCACAATTCTTGCAGAAAGAGCTTTGCGACGATTACTACTGGAGCGACTATTCCGAGTGGATCAAAAAGACGTGCTATATCTGAGGCTACAGATCGCTTTGTGAATCTTTTTGACGTTCTATAATTTGTTTTTATGCAGAAGACGTCTGACTTGGGTCTCCATATTAGCCCAAGGGTCTTGACAGCGCCTTCGTTATTGTCGTCGGTGAGAGGTATCTCCTGATCTTCTAATGGAATGTTATCAAGTAATTGTTGGTGGTTTGAACACCACTTTTTTAACTGGAGCCCTCCCTCCCGCAGCAACAATGACAATTGTGACTGGATGTCTTTTGCTGCTACAATGCTGTCTGCACCTGCCATAACGTCGTCAACGTAGAAGTCTTTGAGCAAAACTTGCGAGCCTAATGGATATTTTGCAGAATATTCTGTAGCTAAGACCTGAAGGCATTTTGTTGCGAGATATGGAGCTGAAGTGGTTCCGTAAGTCACGGTATGAAGTTTATAACATTTTATAGGCTCAGTTCGATTGGGTCGCCACCATATCAGCTGAAATTGTTGGTCTTCTTCTCTTATGAGTATTTGCCTATACATTTTTTGAATGTCGGCCTTAATAACAAATTTTGGCAGTCTAAAACGCAATAATATTGAAAACAATTCGTCTTGAATTGTTGGTCCAGAATAGAGTAAGTCGTTCAACGACAGGTTAGTTGACGTCTTTGCAGAGGCATCAAAGACTACTCGTAACTTTGTACTACTACTTTCTGGCTTGAGCACGCAATGATGAGGCAGAAAGTAGTGTGGTGTTGGAATTGATTTAAAATCAATCTCTGTCATGTGTCCCAGTTGAATGTACTCATCCATGAATTTTCGGTACTGGTTATATAATTCTGGCCTTCGGTCTAATCTGCGTTCCAACGCATGAAATGGACTGAGGGCAATGTCGCTAGATGACCCTAGTTTATTTGCGTCCTCAGCAAAGGGTAGACTGACAACGTATCTTCCCGTTGCGTCTCTTGACGTCGATTGATAGAAATGTTCTTCACATTTTTCTTCTGCGATGGTGCGACTTGATGTTGGATACAAAAGTTCTTCGGTTTGCCAAAACTTGCTGATTGTTTGCTCGAGGGATGATTCCTCGGTAGCTATTCCACAAACTGTATTTCTAGATGAATCTTCGTTCATCTTTCCAGTGACTATCCACCCTAACAGCGTATTTTGGAGTAGGGGTAATTCGGTGCCAAGTTTAATCTGACCAACGCAGAGTAACTGATGGTAAAATTCGGCTCCGATGAGCAGATCAATATTATTTCTTTGGTTGAACTGCGGGTCAGCTAGTACGACATTCCTTGGGAATTTCCACGTAGATATATCAACTGTGTGTGTTGGCTGAGGGGATACAATCTGAGGCAATACGATTGCTTCGAGCCTGGTGGTGAAATTTGTAGTAGTCGATCTTAAACATATGTTGGCTCTTTTATTTGAATCCCTTTTGGAATTTCCTATTCCTTGTATGATCATGGGGCGGGAAGATAATGGTATGTTTAGTTTGCGAATCATTCTTTCTGTGACGATGTTGATTTGTGAGCCGGAATCCAAAATAGCGCGACAGTTGATCGGTGAGCCATCTTGATCTATCAAATGTATGATAACGGTGCTGAGGAATACGTAACCCTCTTTCTTGTTTGTGCTTAACGCTGCTAGTATCGCATTATTAACTTCGGATGTAGTGGATGGTTCTGGATCTGGTGGTGCCACGTCTTTAGTACCGGAATTCGAAATTGATGCACTCGATTTCGGTTGGGTGAATTTGGGCAAGTGCACTAAGGAATTGTGTTTTTTAGCACATTTTAAACAGCCTCGCAGTCGACAGTTGAAGGAGGTATGTCCATCCTGGAGACAATTCACGCACAAATTATTTTTTCTCACATGGTTTAATCGTTCCAAAGGCGTTAGGTTCAAGAATGTACGGCAAGAGTATAATTGATGCTGACTCTTGCACAACGTACAATTTTTATTCTGGATGGTAATGGAGCTCGTTGCCTTTGGGTACCTTCGCCTTCCTTCTTCGATGTCCCTTCTGTTGCCCTTTACACTAAGTGCCTCTAATGACTGGAAACGAGTTTCTAGAAATTTGAGAAATTCATCTAGCGGCTGCAGTTCCTTGGGGTTGGTCAAGGTTTGTTCATATAGTGTATAAGTGGACTTATCTAGCTTCTTTGTGAGTATGTGAAGCAGTATTGGATCCCATTCAGCAATATCTAATCCAAGGTTGGTGAGGCCATGCATACATTCTTGTGTTGTATCATGAAGGTCTTTTAATGCCGCAGCGGATGCTGCGTCTGACGACCGAGACGGTTGACCCAAGAGTCGGTTGAGTAGTGCGGATACTTGTAGTCTGGGATTGCTGTATCTTGCTTGGAGCAACTTCCAAGCTGCTGAGTAATTTTCCTCCGATAGAGCCACATGTCTTATGACCCGTTCTGCTTCTCCTGTAAGGTTAGTTTTGAGGTAGAACATTTTTTCGCAGCTTGACATCTTTTGTTTGTCTACCATCTGTGTAAACAAATCGTGAAATTGAGGCCATTTTAGGTAGTCCCCGTCGAATTTTGGTAGCGTTATTTTTGGCAGATTCATCTTTGGGGTAGTAGTACCCGGTTGATGGGGTAGCAGGCTGGTTTCAAGCTGCTGTGCTAATGAAATGAGGACGTTATGCACCTCTTCTTCCAGCTCTATGAATCTGCCTTGGTTGTATCCAATTTTTTCTGGAGCTTCCGTTGATCCTCCAATCGAATTGTGAATTTCTTCGATTTGCATCCAATGTCTTTGGATCGTTTTTTCTTGGAGGTCATAAAATTGTTTTGACTTCCCTGTGTGTTTTGCATTGTTCAAGGCCCTTCGCAGTGAAGAGATTATTGTTTCTTGTTTGCGAGAAAGCCTTTGCATATCTTCACTCTGGCTTGAGTGTAAAATAGCCTGGCCTTCGGATTTGGTGCTGTCGCCACCAGTATTGAGTTCTTCCTCTTGTAGTGGAATTTTGGCGGTGTCGACCTTATTCTGTTTTTCTAATTCCTTCATTTTGGCAGAGAATTCTTCTCTATATGAGCTATACACCCTTTTGACTGAGTCGAAATACATGTTGACGTGGTATGCATGTAACAACTCAGTCGGATGCTCTTCTTGAATCGCTGTGTTCATGGACTCGAATTTTTCCCATAGTTCGTCCAGTTTGGCTGTCAGCTTTTGGAAATACGGGAGTGTCTTCCTGTCTGGCCCATCCTTCTTATAGTTCGATAGTAAACGCTGGATGTTGCCTCCAGTCTCCTGTTGTTTTGCAGCTTTCTCATCCATATTTGACGTCTTCGATGTACGTTGTTGATGTATCCCCTTGATTGTAGTATGTTTGAAGGTATTCCAGTGTCTAAGCCCTGGTCACGCTTACTTTACGATGAAAATTGCCCCTTACTTCTGATGGGGGGAAGCAATTCTTTGTTTTAGAGTTTTTATCAGTGTTAAAGCCCTGATAACGCTTAAGTACCTTGATAGTTACCCCTTACCTCTGGTGGGGGGAAGCAACTATCACGTCGGGGTCACCAAATGTAAACGATTGTTCTATCGTCTTATGCTGTCCAGATCACAGTTCTTGTACTGTGACTGGGGTGGAGTATATAGTGCAGCACTATAACTCCTTGAGATGACACAAACAGCTTCAAGCAGACTCACTTGAAGTAAATAAAAGTCTTGGGTACTGTTTCGTTGCTATCTGAAATCAATTTTATTTCCTACCGATATTTATACTTAAAAATATGCTTAGTCTATATTTATTTACAATTTGGTTGGTGTGACAAATAATGCCGAATTAACAAAAAAGTGAATTTAAAAATAATTAAAGTGTGCAAGGTGTTTTGTTACATTATTGGTTGAAACCTAAATTAATGCTGAAAATGCAGAAGGCACTACAATTGAATATTATGAAAATGCAAAAATCATTACAGTATGTAAAAAAAGAAAAAATATTTGAATATGAACTTTATACTTTATGACGATTGTTCTGTGGAACTGAACAGTATTCTAGAGCTTAGTTTTTCGTCGATAGATGGCGCACCTCAAGTGGTAGTACTATAGTTTATATATACAATGGTTTTACCCAACATATCAACTTTATTGTCAAAAAAGCTAACTACATGTTAGGATATGTAACCCTATCTTTATATAACTGTCTTGTTCGTCCCCATCTAGAATACGCATCACAGGTATGGTCTCCTTTCTATAATGTTTATAAGCTTAGGATAGAGGCAGTTCAGCGTAATTTTATTCGATTTGCTTTAAAAGGTCCCTCCTGGGCAGATCCATACAACCTCCCACCTTATGAACACCGGATTCAACTTCTACAGATTCAAACTTTGTCACAAAGACGTATCAACAATGATTTAATTTTTATTCACCAACTTTTAATGGGATTTTTAGACGCACCCGATCTTCTATCTTGTATCGGTTTTAACTATCGTGGAGGGGCTCACTATCTTCGTAGCTTAGAGTTATTGCATTGTCCCCAACACCGCCCGAACTAATTATGGTATGAATGAGAGGTTCATCCCGCGTGTGCAAGCTTTTTAATTATAACGCAAGTATTGTTGATTTTAATACTAGTAAAACTTCCCTTAAACAAATTTTTAAAACCAGTGCACCATGCTTGTAGTTTATGTTTTTGCATGTTCTTAATATGTTTTTATGTATGCATTTATTTATTTATTTGTTTTTATCTTTTGTGCTTGTGTTATGCTACAAATATGTATATTTTGCTTACTAACAACTAACACCTGCACTATATGATGTAGCCAGTGAGCACATAATATGTGTTGGCTAATCTCTAATTGTAAGTTAATGCTTGATATAAGCTTCTTACTCTCGAGAACTGATAGTGCACAAAAGCCTATTAAAGTTTGATTTTTGTATTTTGTTATTAAACAAAAAGAAATCTTTTTAGCGATTGCGTGCAACTTGGAGGGTGGTGGTTAATTTTGTTTAAAAAGGAACCTACCTGATAAAGAAGTAGGATAGGATTCAAAGATTTGGGGTTTATTTGGGAGGGAACAAAAGATTATTTATTATGCGGGTTGGTAGGTAAAGAAGCAACATATTTACCAAACTAAAGTAATATTAGTTTGGCAAACTAAGCCTAAATAAACTTAATAATTTTTTACCTGCCAAGTAGTACATATTGGTTTCATGCAGGAAAAAATGTTCTCAAACAAACATGACATTATGATAGTGGAGGCAATCCTGAGCTATTAAATTTGATTTAATATATAAAATTTACAAAACGGATTCTTTTTCCAGTGCAACGAATTTACTTGAAAAGTTAACCAGCATTAACACTGCTTCACAGTAAGTAATCGGACATGCCTTGAGTTACTTCACAACAAAATCCTATGAGTGCTGCTCCCCAGTAAGAAACTAATTTTTATCAGAAATGAAAAGTGACAAGCCTTACAGCGCATACAAATTATAACATAGTACCAGTAACCAGTGGCGCCACCCTAAAGATGATTGAGCCCAGTATATTTGAGAAAAGAAGCAGTAGATTGCAAATTGCAATACACCCCAGTAGATTTTACAATATAATTATGTACCTTCTACAAATAACTTGAACCTGCTCTTATTATGATAATCTTATAATAAAAATAAATTAGCAGGGAAAAATCATATGAAATTTTATTAAACACTTAAGAATCACTAGTGGCAGTGGAAATGTTTTTTTTTTTTTTGTCAAAATGAAGGAAGCCATCTGATTTCTGTTACTGTTTTAAGTTTTTAGAAAAAAAAATATTGAATTTAAAATTTATTAAACCAGTTTGGTTCAAGAAACGTTTCTTTTTTAACTTTTCGAATACATATTCCATTTTTATTAAGAATGCGAATTTCTAGAACTTTGTAGATCTTATCAGGAAAATGAATTTTTAAAAATTGATCAAAAAGTTTTTGAAATAATCAAAAAAAAAAGGAAGTTTTTTAAGAAGCAACATTATTTTGTAAAATAATCCGGTTTAAATTTTGATAATATTTTTATATGGGTGAATAATTAGCAATTGTTGTACCATTTTGAAGTCTTGGTAAAATGGGCCAACTTTTTAAATAACTTGCCGAGGGTAGTGCGGTGCATTTTTTTTAAAGTATGAAGTATCAAAGTTAAGTTTAAAAAAAAAATTTCACCATGACTCAGTCAAAGGAGATGGCCCATTTTTGGGCCCAGTGCGTCCACTAATGAATCTAGTATCAAATGAAAGGTGATATTAAGGACATTATGTGGGTGAAATATTTTTAAAATCGTTCGTGGGGTTTTTGAGATATTTGAGCTTGAAGTTGACTAATTCAGAAGCAGAATTCCACTTATTTTTCCGTCAAAACTGCTAATATTTTCCGATGTAAGATACATAGGGAAATAAATCTGGTATCATCGTAATAAAAATTATTTTTTTACATATCCTATATTCTCCAATATTTCGTTTTAAGTTATTAGAAATCAAGTTTTTTTTACTAACTTTTTAAACGTCAATACCTTAAAAAGATCGGCAGTGATTCCTAATTTTTTAACATCATTTTAAAGACTATTTATTTACCTTTAATTTGATATATAATTTAGTGCCTTTTATTAAATACAAACTTAGTTTTGAATTAACTTACAAATGGACTTTTTGGCAACACACAGTTAAATGAAAATGACCAACCAGCCATAATCATATGTGACGGAACTTATGTTTACCTCCAAAAAGTTTAAATTATAGTTTCCAAAAAGCAACATATAGTCTGCATAAGTTTCAGAATTTAGTTAAACCCTTTATGATGACATGCTGTGACGGCTATATAATAGACGTATACGGACCTTATGCAGCAATTGATTCTGATGCAACAATTATTAAAAATCTTTTTAGAGATGAATATGGGAACATGAGGCGTTTTGTTAAAGAAAATGATGTTTTATCCTAGACAGAGGTTTCAGGGATGCTATTTCAAGCCTAGAATCCTACGGGTACAAAGCTCACATGCCTGAAACTGTTCTGGAAGGGAATAATCAGCTGACAACAGCTCAAGCTAACAAGACAAGATGTGTTACAATGGTAAGATGGGTTGTGGAAGTTGTCAATGGACGCTTTAAGAGAGATTTTAAACTATTCCGCCAAAACTTTTTTAATTTAGCTACTCGTCACTTAATGGATGATTTTAAAATTGCAGCTGCAATCCTTAATAAGTTCCATCCTCTGTTAGAAGACAATACAGATGCCAGCGTTTTACTGGAGTTGGCTTTGAGTAGATTAAATACTCCTAACCATTTAGGCGATTTTGTTAAGGAAAATAACTTAAATAGAACTAGGGCAATGTATCGTAGAATTAACGGACACATTCCAAGCTTAAATAATTTTCCTTTGCTTGATTTGACAGAGATTCGTAAAATATCATTGGGAAATTATCAAATCAAACAAGCTCGCTCTTATTGTGGGGAACATCTTAAAAGCAATAGAAGTTATACAATAGAAGTTTGAGAAAATGTAATAAGAATCAATTCTACACATCAAAGCATGGTTAGAAACAATTATTTACTTAGAAGTCGCATTAAATCTCGACACATCAGTGGGAAAATATAATTTACATACATCCTTGTCAGTAATGAATCTAATGTAGCAAATAGTTGCAACGCAATAGAAGCGTACTATTGCAATTGTCTTGTAGGAATGAGAACTGTTGGTTGCTGCGCTCATGTTATGAGTATTTTGTGGTACTTAGGATTTGCTCGTCACCAACAAAGTATGAACATAGCTCCAGCTTTATTTTTAAATACTATTTTAATAGACAATGAAGTTGAAGGAGAATAAATCTGAAATAATACTTAATATTATAATTAATGTAGGACGTAGGTTATTAAGTGTGTAATTAAACCAAAATGAATTATAAAAATCTATTATTTCAATGCAATAACTCCATTTCGCATTTAATATAAGTTAAAAGTTATGTCTCATATTAATAAAAATCATTTAGTTTTAAATCTTTTTGTACATATCAATATTGAAAAAATAAAGACTATAAGTTATTACATCTATATAATTATGTGTCTTTTATAAACTTCTTCTGAAAATAAAAAGAAAACGGTAAGTTTTTTACATGGACTATATTTTCGAAGTATAGCATGATGCATGTTTTCTTATAACATCACCTAGATTGTCATCAATATAAATGTTGTTTATCGGGCTTAAAGTAAGTAATGAATAATACATGTTTTGCTAATTTTGGTTAAGAAATTATAAAAAATAACGCTAAACGAAAAAGTGCATAGCACATAGTGTATGTAAATATGCTTTTTAGTGTAAGTTAATTCTAAACTAAGTTTGTATTTAATAAAAGGCACTAAATTATATATCAAATTAAAGGTAAATAAATAGTCTTTAAAATGATGTTAAAAAATTAGGAATCACTGCCGATTTTTTTAAGGTATTGACGTTTAAAAAGTTAGTACAAAAAACTTGATTTCTAATAACTTAAAACGAAATATTGGAGAATATAGGATATGTAAAAAAATTTTATTATTTTAATACGATGAAAAGGTGGACAAAATACCTTTCATTTGATACCAGATTTATTTCCCTATGTATCTTACATCGGAAAATATAAGCAGTTTTGACGGAAAAATAAGTGAAATTCTGCTTCTGAATTAGTGAACTTCAAGCTCAAATATCTCAAAAACCCCACGAACGATTTTAAAAATATTTCACCCACATAATGTCCTTAATATCATCTTTCATTTGATACTAGATTCATTAGTGGACGCACTGGGCCCAGGTTCCCTAGGAAAATGGGCCATCTCCTTTTATTTTTCTTACGAAAACTACGATATTTATTTTTGGATTTTTAATTGGGAATAACAACATACTTAGTAAGGATTACATAAAAAAATAAACACTGCAAAATATGAAAATTTGTGACCACAGTACCTAAAAGTGTGGTCTAGTGTAACGATTTTTATAATTTTTATAAATATTACTATTTTTACTAAACAAAGCGAGATGGATTTTTTTCCTTACTTCTCCCAGTACGGACATAACCTACCCTTCCACCCGGTGCCCGCTTGACGTTGAGTTTCGGGACACCCTGTATATATTAGGTATATACAAAGTTTCATAAAAATCGGGGGAGTCTTTTTTGAGTAAATTAGAAAAAACGAAAAAATTGGCCAAAATCTAATGGCTCTTTGTATAGGAGCCACCATTAAAAATAAAATGCACGACTGGGTCGCACGTACTTGCTCTGTTGGTGCAATAGTACGATGAAAACAAAGTCTTCGAGCAATATGAAAAAGGGCATGTTTGAAAAATTTGGGAAAACCTACAAAATTTTGGTTTAAACTGGAAAACCCGATAAACTGGACTTACTTTAAGAAGCCTTTGAATATTTAAATTTGAGATGTCATCTTTTGGTTGCTATTAATGATATGAATGTCCGTTTATGGCCAAATTAATAAAATTGTTAAAACAAATTTCCGTTATTATCATTTGTAGCCAAAACATTAAACGCAGTTTTCTTCAAAACATTCTATGTATATTACATACAAAGTTTAATAAAAATCGGCAGAATCATTTTTGAGTTAATTAGACAAAACTACATGATTTGGCCAAAACCTAGTGGCTTTTTGTATGGGAGCCATCATTTAAAAAAGAGTAACTGACAAAAATGCAATGCCATCTGATAGAGAGTTGTAAAGAACTATGCCAAACAAAGTTTGTTTGAATTTGATACAACCGTTGACAACTTATGGCCATTTGAAAAAAAGCCGTTAAGAGCAGATCTCCGTTATTTGCATTTTTAGCCAAAAACTAAAAACGCAGTTCTCTTAAAAACACTAAAAGAATATAACACACAAAGTTTAATCAAAATCGTTAGAGCCATTTTCGAGAAAATTAGAAAAAACCAAAAAAAGTTGGCTAAAACTCAACGGCTCGTTATATGGAAGCCACCGTTTAGAAAGGCTTCAGTGAAAAATTTACTAAACCATCCTATAGAACACTATTAAAAACTGTGTCAAACAAAGTTTTAGTTGATTCAATCAAGCCGTTGTGAACTTATGTCTATTTGAAAAAAACCCGTTAAAACCTGATTTTCGTTACGACCATTTGAGGCAAAAACAAAAAACGCAGTTTTGTTAGAAATGCTTAAAGTAAGCTAAATTATAAATTTAATCAAAATCGTTAGAGCCGTTTTCGAGAAAATCCAAATTGAAAAAACCGTTACTTGAAAGGTACCAGTTTGAGCCGGGCTAAAACAAAATAAAATAAAATGCACGACTGGGTCGCACGAACTTGCTCTAATGAGTGACAGTGGTTTATGGGCTTGAGATTTTGATAAAAATAAAATTTTCAAAATTCTTAAATAAATACTTAAACTAATTTGAGCTGAAAAAAAGTACGCCATTTTATTTCTTGGATAAATTTGAATTTATGAGAATAAATTTAGAAAAATCTGTGGAGCGGTTTTTGAGAAAAAAAGTTTTTTTTGAAAAACTTTTTGAAAAAAATTTTCAAAAAAATTCAAAAACGCCAGTTCATAGGTATTCAGCAAATACATTTATTTAAAATTTAAAAAAAAAATTTAATAAGCAGTTTTCAAAATATTAATTTTTTAAATTTTTTTTTTTAAAATGCTTTTAAAAATACAAAAAAATATTTTTCAAAAATATTGGTATGCAATACAAATTGAGCTACCTACAGCTATATGTGTGTGAAATTTCGAAAGAATCGGTTGAGTCGTTTTCGAGATAGTCGAAAGCAAAAAAAACGGTCCTATGGAAAGTACCGTTCTTAGCCATTTTTAAAAACTTTTTTTTCAGCCATATGATTGGTCGTACCTAAAAAGCAACACTGATTTTTTTAATTAAAAATCGTTAAAACCGTTTTTGAGAAAAATAAGCTTTAACGTAACGGTTGTATGGCAGGTACCGTTATTTTTTGAGCTAAAAAAAAAAATTTCAATTTCCTTTCTGTACAATACCTAAAAAAGTATATATACCAAGTTTGAAGCAATTCGGCCTACCCGTTTGGGCTGTAGGTCTACATACAGACAGACAGACAGACAGACAGACAGACAGACAGACAGACAGACAGACATACAGACGGACAGAATTTTTAGACCATCTTTTTTCGTCTTCGCTATCATCGTAATGTCATGTTTGATTGTTATCTCAAAACTTTTTTTTTCGACGAATGCATAACTTGCCTTATAGTACCTATAATCGCAAGTAAAAAACCTCGACAATGGTTTTTCTTCAAACTGCTATATACCAAGTTTGAAGAAAATCCGTCAAGCCGTTTAGGCTGTAGCATGACGTGAAAAAGCGCACATCCGCACATCCGCACAGACGCACAGACAGACCGACGGACGGTAAGGCGAAAACCACTTTTTTGGGCTTCTCTATCATCGTAATGTCATGTTTGATTAAAACCTCGATTTTTTACTTGCGATTATAGGTACTATAAGGCAAGTTATGCATTCGTCGAAAAAAAAAGTTTTGAGATAACAATCAAACATGACATTACGATGATAGCGAAGACGAAAAAAGATGGTCTAAAAATTCTGTCCGTCTGTATGTCTGTCTGTCTGTCTGTCTGTATGTATAGACACCTACAGCCCAAAGCGGTCTGTCGAATTGCTTCAAACTTGGTGTATAGACTTTTTTAGGTATTGTACAGAGGGGAAATTGAAATTTTTTTTTTAGCTCAAAAAATAACCGTACCTGCCATACAACCGTTACGTTAAAGCTTATATTTCTCAAAAACGGCTCTAACGATTTCGATTTAAAAAAATCAGTGTTACTTTTTAGGTACGACCAATCATATGGCTGAAAAAAAAGTTTTAAAAAATGGCTAAGAACGGTACTTCCCATAGGACCGTTTTTTTTGCTTTCGACTATCTCGAAAACGGCTCAACCGATTCTTTCGAAATTTCACACACATATAGCTGTAGGTAACTCAATTTATATTGCCTACCAATATTTTTGAAAAATATTTTTTTGTATTTTTAAAAGCATTTTGTAAAAAAGAAATTTAAAAATTAATATTTTGAAAACTGCTTATTAAATTTGTTTCTAAAAATTTTAAGTAAATGTATTTGCTGAATACCTATGAACTGGCGTTTTTGAATTTTTTTTGAAAATTTTTTTCAAAAAGTTTTTCAAAAAAAACTTTTTTTCTCAAAAACCGCTCCACAGATTTTTATAAATTTATTCTCATAAATTCAAATATATCCAAGAAATAAAATGGCTTACTTTTTTTTCAGCTCAAATTAGTTTAAGTATTTATTTAAGAATTTTGAAAATTGTATTTTTATCAAAATCTCAAGCCCCTAAACCACTGTCACTCATTAGAGCAAGTTCGTGCGACCCAGTCGTGCATTTTATTTTTTCTGCACGAAACCAATACTTGCCCTATAGAGCAAGTAAAAAGAAACTGAAAAAAATCAATGTCATCTGATAGGAAGCTGAAAGAAACTATACCAAACAAAGTTTGAGTGTATTCGATGCAACCGTTGACAACTTATGGCCATTTGAAAAAAAGCCGTTAAGAGCAGATCTCCGTTATTTGCATTTTTAGCCAAAAACTGAAAATGCAGTTTTCTCTTAAAAACACTAAAAGAATATAACACACAAAGTTAAATGAATTCAAAAAAAAAAAAAAAAAAAAAGTTGGCTAAAACTCAACGGCTCGTTGTATGGGAGGTACAATTTAGAAAGGCTGCACTGAAAAATTTATAAAGCCATCCTGTAGAACACTATAAAGAACGATGACAAACGAAGTTTGAGTCAATTTAATCAAGCCAATGCGAACTTGTGGCCATTTGAAAAAAAGCCGTTTAAACCTGATTTTTGTTACGACCATTAAAGCCAAAAACAAAAAACGCTATTTTGTTAGAAATAACTTAGGTAAGTTAAATTCTAAGTTTAATCAAAATCGTTGGAGCCGTTTTCGAGCAAATCCAAAATGAAAAAAAACCGTAACATGAAAGGTACCAGTTTGAGCCGGGCTGAAACGAAACAAAAAAACCTCGACAACCGTTTTTCTTCAAACTGCTATATACCAAGTTTGAAGAAAATACTTCAAGCCGTTAAGGCTGTAGCATGACGTGAAAAAGCGCACATCCGCACATCCGCACAGACGCACAGACAGACCGACGGACGGTATGGCGAAAACCACTTTTTTGGGCTTCTCTATCATCGTAATGTCATGTTTGATTAAAACCTCGATTTTTTTTTCTGCACGAAACCAATACTTGCCCTATAGAGCAAGTAAAATATCAAATCTATTTTAAAATATATTTTATTAAACAATAAAAAAAGGAGAATGTGGAAACTTTACAATAATTTGGTACGCATTTTGTATTCTGGGTGGATGCGTTTAGATTTAACTTAGGATAATGTTCAGAATTTCTAAAAGAGGAGTATATTATGTACTTCTAATATTTTATCGAGCACATGCGAATAAATTGATTTTATGCGAACCAAGTCTGAGAAATTTAAAATCAGTTGGTTGTTTTTGAAAATAGTGGTTTGTTTTTTTTTACATAGATGATAGATATAAACATAAACAGTAAGCTTTATTGTTATAAAGTCAGATGCGGGCTAACATTTTATGCAGGTATACATTTCTATTGAGCTAGAGTGTTTAAGAAATGACACAAGTCTTATATTTCCATAAAATCAACGCCTTTACTTGGGTAGGGGGATAGTAATTTTATATTTATTGATATTTATTGCAAGAGTAAAGAAATGACAAAATGTGTAGTCTATTTATACAAAGAAAAGTGCTGAGATTGGTAATTTATAGCAAAATACCATCTCATCAAATATTTAATTATTATTTAAAAGTAGGTTAATGCAGTCAGCACATTATTATTGGAAGTGCATTATTTGGATTCGTAAGCAATCTCCCGCCAGAAAAAGGTGCAAAATTAGTCAATTTCCTTCGGTGATAGTAATTGATACTGGATCATTGGTGTTGGCGTGTGTCCGGGCCCAGCTTATAGGTATTTTGTCTTCCTTGCTGAGGTAACTTATATCGGCATCCATTGTTCTTGTCTTACAAAGAGTTTTTTTTGAATAGCAACAGTACTGATGGTCCAGGGAGATCCCATTGGCATCCTCAAGTTCATTTGAAATTTCTGCTTTAAGTAAATTTTAATTTTAATTTTAATTTTGGTGGGGGCAATACCCCCATTTATTTAGCTTAGTACAAGCTTCAAATATCTTACTCTAACTTAAAAACTATACAGGTAAAACTTAAAACTAATTGGGAGGGTGATTCCGGAGTAGGAGTTTAAGGCATGGAGTACTGAGGTTAAAGTCGAATAAGTCTTGGTTCGAATTTACCTTCCGCAGCATTCGAGTTAAGGGTTCGTTGGAGCCATATGAGGTACGGTGTGGAGGGAGATAGAAGAGGCGAGGATTTCTTAGGTTACGAGGGTTCGTGTTGAAGAAAATAGAATT
The DNA here is from genome assembly GCA_916050605.2 of Platycheirus albimanus. Classification (NCBI taxonomy): domain Eukaryota; kingdom Metazoa; phylum Arthropoda; class Insecta; order Diptera; family Syrphidae; genus Platycheirus; species Platycheirus albimanus. The sequence continues at coordinate 20,017,900 of OU696699.1, read as the reverse complement.
GTAAAGGGTTTCACAGTCAACGGAACCGGAGAGGAGTCGATGAATAAAGAGAATCTCGGATATTTCCCTTCGTTCTTGCAGCGAGTTCAGACTGATTAATTGAAGACGATTTTGATATGGGGGCAGGATCAAAGGATCATTCCAAGAGAGACCACGAAGAGCAAACCTTAGGAAACGACGCTGAATGCTCTCGATTCTAGAGATATGAATTTGTTGATATGGTGACCATACTTGACAGGCGTATTCAAGGAGCGGGCGTACAAAGGTTATGTAGAGAGATCGGGTGACGTATGGGTCGGAGAATTCTTTGGCCCATCGTTTCACAAAACCAAGTGTTGAGTTGGATTTTAAAATTATGTTGTCGATGTGTGCAAGGAAGTTGAGTTCTCGGTCGCATAATATGCCAAGGTCGCGAATCGCCTCCACGGAGGATAGGGGTTGGTTATGGAGAAAGTAGGGCCGGGCAGGAGGTTTAATGCACTTTCGTGAAAAAGTAATTGATTGGCATTTGGTAATATTGAGCTCTAAGCAGTTCTTAAGGCACCAGATTGAGAAGCTGTCGAGATCAAGTTGAATAAGAGAAGAGTCATGTGCCGATGATAAAGTCTTATAGAACTTAGTATCGTCAGCGTAGAGCGAGATATGGGAATATTTTATTACCATTTCTATATCGTTGATGGTAAGAATGAAAAGGAGTGGGCCTAAGTGACTACCTTGGGGAACCCCTGAGGTAGCCAAGAAAGGACTGGAAAGGGCAGATCTGAAACGGACACTGTAATAACGGTTTTCTAGATAAGAAGATATCCATTTCAAGAAGACTGGCTCAAAGTGGAAGGAAGATAATTTGAAAAGTATTAGTTTATGCGAAATTTTATCAAAAGCCTTGCTAAAATCTGTTGAAATGGCATCGACTTCGTTCCCATTCTCAAGAGCTGAGAGCGTATACGATACAAATCCAAAAAGGTTAGTGGTTGTAGACCTACACTTAAGAAAGCCATGTTGCCTAGGAGAGATGAGAGACTTGTATCGAAAACTTAAAATTTCGTATAAAATGCTTTCAAATAGTTTATTGATATGTGAAAGTTTGGCAATTGGACGATAGTTTTTAACATCGCTCTTTGGACCCTTTTTGTGTATAGGAGTTATATAAGAGGTTTACCATATCTCAGGATTTTTTCAGAAAAATCGCGGGGAGACCATCAGGGCCGGGGAGAAATTCATCATTGAGTTGATTTAACTTGTTCTCAACGATATTGGGGTCCACAGTAAGAGGAAGGAATGAATTTAGGGAGAAATTCGGCAAATAATCGAAATAACCTGGATCAGGTACGAAAGAATCGCCAGTAAAACATTCCTTGAAAAACGTAGCAAAAAAGTTGGCTATAGCTTCCGGATTATTCGAGGTTTCGGTATTGAAAGAGAGAGAGGTAGGATAACCATCAGATTTTCTTTTATGATTGGCGAATTGGAAGAACGACTTGGGATCATTTATAAGGTTGCTTTGAGTTTCTATTAAGTAACGTTGATAAAGAAAGTTGTAAAGCGCGGTAAAGTGTAACTAAGAACCAAGGTAGTTAGAATAGTCAGTGGGAGATCCAGTGCGAAGGAAAACTGTCCATAACTTGTTTCTCTTGGTACGCAAAGAGCGAAGTTTTCGGTTATACCAAGGAGGGGATGCGATCGATGTTTTATGGCGACTCAAGGGAACATTGATAGAAATTGAATTAAATATTTCCCGGTAAAATATTTCTGTGGCATCTTTGATACTAAGGTTATCGAAGTTAAAAGAAACTCTATTGAGATATTCATTAATAAGGCGGAAGTTTGCTTTATGAAAATCATAAGAGTACTGATTTGTAAGGGGATGATTTGGTAGTGGAGAATCATGATACAATGAGAGAATGAGGGGAGGATGATAGTTGTCGATGGTAGATAGGTGTAGAGGAGATAGTGATACAGAGGAATTATCAGGATCGGTGGTGAAAATAAGATCAAGTTGCCTATCTATACAGTTTCGGATACCGCTAGCTTGGTAAAGGCTGGAATCAGCTAGGCAATCTATAAATAGACATTCTTTGGCAGAGGTGGGATTGGAAGCAATGAAATGAGATTGATCTTCTGATGGAGTCCATTTAAGATAAGGAAGGTTAAAGTCCCCAAACAAAAGGATATCATCATTGGGGTCACATAGAGATATTATGTGGTCGATTGTATCAATGGCGAGCTGGTAAGATTCAATAGGTTGTGACGGTAGAATATAACAACACATCACAAAAAGTGATTTGTGAGGTAGCGATATTTTTATTGATACATAGTCGAGATTCGAGGAAGAAGAGGTTGCGATGTGGGAGGAATCTAGCGTGTTTTGGATAGCTAGTAGAACACTGCGGTTAGGGCATTTGTCAGAAGGATCTCTTATCTCATCGTCGCGATAGACATTGAATGAAGACTACTACTAGGGACTAGATTAGTTTCCATCAGGGAATAGATTTCAGAGGGTAGAGCATGAGTTTGTTGCAAAACACCATGAGTTTTGTAGCAAAGGCTTCGCACGTTCTGATAGTAGAAGGTGAGTGGGACGATTTCACTATTTAGGTGTTGGTATAAGGGTTGGTTTTAGGAGTTGTTGTTATCCAATTTGAGGCGAAGTGAGATGTTGGGCTAGGAAAGATTTGTGATATTGGGCTTGAGGGAGAAGTTGAAACTAAACTAGGAACGAAAATAGTTATTATGGTCCGCCCTGCTTCTTTGAAGGTGAGATATTCTGTTTGAATGTACAAAAGAAGCATAGTTGGAAAGGTCATTTTCGACATGGGAAGGGGTGAGGTTTAATGTTTCATGGAAACGGACGAAGATTTTTTTGAGATCAATTGGATTAGTGGGGAGGCCTTCTTGAAAAATTGAAACTATAAGGTTTGTCCTTGTAACACCATTTATACAGACATTATCTTCTTTATTGTGAAGGTATGCAAGGTAGAGTCGAACATTAGAATATACTCGATGTTCTCTAAGGCGAGAAAGAACATAACGGCCATCATCATTTTGATCGATAAGACGTGGGTCGTTTGGGAGTCGTTCTTGTATCGCAAGTCTTGGCGGTGACAAATTATCTGTAACTGTTGTAGCGTTATCAGTAATTATTTTTACGACATCTTCCATTGGAGAAACCACCTGCGATGAATTGCTGGAAATAGTGCAACCTTGGAATCGTACGACATTTACCTTTGTTATGATTGGAAAGATAGAGTCATTGCACATCAAATTAACTTTATTTTCTTTTGAACTGTAGATGACTGCAATATAACCCTTAAAAAGATGAATTATATTGTATTCGGTGTTGACCTTAGTGGTGTTACAGGTTCTCAAAAATGAATTAGGAGTGGGAATTTTGAGGACTTCCTTCCAGCACTCATCTAATTGCTTCTCCTTAACGTCTTCGTATATTCCGTTGCCCAGATCTATGGCTTGAGATGGCTCAAAGAATGTTCCGTTGTCTGAACTAATCATAATTTGCTGTACAAGACTTCCATTGCCTAGGAGAATAGCTTGGGAGTCAATGGTTGGTACATTAATAAAAATAAACTCAAAAAAGATTTTAGGTTTAACTATAGGTGAATGTTACAATAACCATGTCTTGACGGATAAATTTTGCTATTTTGTTGTAAGTAAAAAAAGAGGTATATTAGATACAGGTGGCAGCATACAAAATTTCAAACCTTTGTTCATTCTGCTGATGTGCTCCATTAGTTCAGTAGAAGGGCGAATGCTTTCGATGTTTTGGTGATTAGCCTGAATGGAACTGATGAGTAACTGAATGCTCGATGAGTAGGTATTTATTTCCTCCTGAACGCGAAGCCGCTGCTGCTGCTCTATGAGCTCATCAAGCTGTGTATCTACGGCTTTAAACTCTAAGTCGGTGATATTTGTTATTAGATAGGAGACCTTACTCATTTTGTTTTTCAGCTGGTTGTAATTTCATTACCGCAGGGATAGCACCGCCTTTTGGGCGTCCTTAGGGATAGTTTGCGATGATGCCTTCCTTAATTCTCGTGGCTTCTAACGTAAGAGCTTGTTCTACAGCCTGACAATGTTGGTTTAGTTGGCTATATTTAGTGTTGTCCTATTGATTGCAAAATAGTTTGAAATTTTGAAGAAGAGTGCCAATAGCATGTAAATCTGCAGTGATATTCCGAAAATTCAAGGTCGAAGAGTTTCATCGATGCATTTCCTAAACGCTGAATTTTATGAATGGAAAAAGCGCTAGTTTCTGGATAAGTAAGGGAAAGCCAAAGCAAAATAACACGTGTAAGCAGCGTAGTCGTGCGATTTTGCACCCGGTTACTTCTTCTTAATGCTTGCTTTCCCTCGGTGTCATCTGGAAATATTGGGACCAATCGATTTGTTGCGCGGTGCACAACTTCCCGTTTCGTTGTCTTTACATCAACTCTGCGCACATTGCCTTTTTCATCAGGATAGCATTCAATGATTCGACCCATTTTCCAGTCTGTAGGCATAACGCTCGCTTCTTGAAGTAATACTACATCTCCGATACCAAGGTTTTGAGTTGCAAACTTCCATTTGTTTCTTTTCTGTAGACGTTGGAGATATTCTTGGTGAAATCTATTCCCAAATTGCTGCCGAAGCTGCTGTACTTGTAACCAGCGTTTTGTAATTCGACCAACACTTTCAGATGTATGGCCAGCATCGATTACAGAGTTCTTGAAGCTACGTTGAGTTATATAGTGAAATGGTATCCCAGGTGGTAGATCGCCCATAATTGGCTTGATGGGATTAGACTTCCATCGGATACAAACTGGATAGGATCGAATACATTTCTCTACACGAGATCTAATAGCAGGGATCCAGTATTCTTCTCTCATTAGGTGCTTTGTCAAGGAATTCCCGCTATGATGGTGATCATGGTGAATCTGGCGAACGATCAAGTCCACTAAGTGACATTTTGTTAATATAATTTGGTGGCGTTGGCTCTCTGGAATATTAGCAAGGGAAATCCTCCCCCTACGCGAAGTATGCCGTCAGAATCAATAAATGGTGTTAAGCAGGCTAGCCAGTATTTTTTTGGAAAAAGTCTTGATATTGATTTCGAATCTGAAATCTCGTTGTTGTTTTTTATCTTACAAGTCCAGAGAAGACAGTAGGCGATCACTCGCAATAAATGGTTAAAGCAAGAGAATCTCTCGATGAAGGTTTCTTCCACTGGATCATTTGTGGTAGCATTGCTTATAGTGCACTCTATTTCCTTGAACGGGGTGAGTGGTAACTGGTCGTTCATTAACCAACTAGGTCCACTAAACCAAAATGTGCAGTCGATTAAGTGAGTTGGTGTAAGTCCGCGTGAGGCTGGATCTGCCGGATTTTCAGAAGATTGATTGGGGTGGATAATTTTTCGAATTTTGCTGACTCTTGACTTCGCAAATTTGTTATCAATCTCTTTGTTAGTTTTTACCCAAGGTAAGGTGGTGTCTTGATTTTGGTCTTTCAAAATGTCGTAATTTGCCTCGATGGAATCCCGAAGGCTCTTTGCCTTGTTATACTGCCTTGAGAGTGTTTCAAGGGTACGCCTCTCTAATCCCAGCTTTGTAAGGTTAACTCTAACCTCCTCCAGCTGGACGATGACATCTTGCAGGTTATCTATAACCCTTTGAATTTTGTTTATTTTTTTTTTTTTGCTTAACCACTGGGTTATATATAGGTTAACTATAACCCTTTGAATTTGAAATGACACTTGTCTATAATAAATATGTATATAGGTTAACTATAACCCTTTGAATTTGAAATGACACTTGTCTATAATAAATATGTATATAGGTTAACTATAACCCTTTGAATTTAAAAATGACTCGAAGGACCACTTGTTTAAGAAATGACAGAAGTCTTATATTTCCATAAAATCACCACCTTACCTTGGGTAGGGGGATAGTAATTTTATATTTATTGATATATATTGCAAGAGTAAAGAAATGACAAAATGTGTAGTCTATTTATACAAAGAAAAGTGCTGAGATTGGTAATTTATAGATTTAAGATTTTTTAAGATTAATAATGATTTTATTTTGCATAATTTCTTAATTCTATGTTGTAACAAATCATAAATAAGCATGGCATATGCCGTCTGCCAGAGTGACAATTGTATGTTTTTATAAGTAAATTATGTACATATATGTAATTGAAATAAAACATTTAAATTGTATAAAATATATTTTCTTTGTGTGTACTTTTTTCGATATTATTAAAATAGCTCATCGATTATATTTCTCCTGTATCTTAAACCCCATTCGATATATTTAGCCAGCTGTTTCCAATTTTCACCATTTAAAGAGTTTTTCATCTCAACATTGCTCAGAGCACTTTTTCCAAACACCGATATTCGAATTTCCGCCAGAATAGGACACCTTCCCAGAAAGTGGTATACATCTTCCCTCGCCCTCATGTTGCACAGCCCACATGTATCTGCAAGGTCATTTCTGTTCGGAATGAAATTTAATGGGATAACCTCTGCTCTTGCTCTAATGATGAAAGATATTTCTTCCGTTGAGTAGTTGCAATTGAAGTAGTTCCTGTCCATTAAGTTGTGATTGAGTTGGGCATAGATAGTTCGTTGCACAGATGACCTCGCCTTTAATTCAAAATCCTGCCTTTTTCTCAGATCTACTGCCTTAATTAACTCGTACGCCACGGATTTCCAAGTCTCCATATTATTATTATCTAGGTCTATGGAATAGCTACAATATTCTGCCAATCTCTTCCACTGTGCATACCATGATATTTCTTTTCTAACTACCAGCATACTTATCTTTTTTGGCAATCTTCTGTCATCCATTTTAAAAGTTTTTATGGCATAGTCAACTTGCATTTTTAACGTTGACATGTACAAAGGAGATAACCCAGTTTCAAGAAGAAGAATATGATTCGGTGTTGACTGTGGCAACTTGAAAATTCTTTTTAAGAAGTATCGCAAGAGTTGCTCCACTTCTTCGAACTCTATATGGCCCCAACTTTGCGCAGCATAACACATAATAGCTTTTGCTGTTGCCTCGAAAACTCGATACTTTGATGGTGAATCCACATCTTTACTGGACATGACACTTCTCCAGGTTGCATTTATAGCACTCTTTGCTTTTGCTAGTTTTCCTGTCATATGTCTATTCAAGTTAAGATTTCTTGTAATGAGAACACCTAAGTAGTTATACTCATTTACTACCTCTACGTCATGGCTAGCAAATTTCCATTTCTCATTTTGGCAGTTTCTTCCTCCAGCATTACGAAAAATCATGATTTTTGATTTATCTAGATTTACTTGCAGTCTCCATGTATCGCAATATTCAGCCAGCCTGTTTAACATAAACTGAAGACCATGCGGTGTTTCAGCTAGTGCAACAATGTCATCAGCAAACATTAGATGACTTATCACAAGTGTTTCAGACAGCTTTACTCCTCCGGTCCAAATCTCATTTATATCGTCAATAAACAGGGCAAACAGAAGTGGACTTAAATTGCATCCTTGTCTAAGACCAATTTCGACTTCAAATTCCTCCGATATTTCGCTTCCATTTACTATTGCTGAAGTTGTGCGTGCATACAGACTTTCTATGATTCTTCCGAATTTGAAAGACATTCCTTTATTATACAACTTCATCATCAGTGCCTTTCTGTCAATTGTATCGAAAGCTGCTTTAAAATCGATATAGAATGCATACAGTTTTTTCTTCTTATGCATAAACATTTCCGCAATATTGGTGAGAACATAGATTTGGTCTACAGTGGAGTAATCTCTACGAAAACCAGCCTGGTTTTCACTAAGGAGATTATTTTCCTGGATCCATAAGTATAACCTTTTGCTCAAAATTTTGGTGAGGATCTTCATTGATGCGTTAAGTAGTGAAATGCCTCTGTAGTTTGCTGGGTTACTGCATTCACCTTTTTTAAGAATAGGATTAAGTAGAGCTTTATTAAAATATTCAGGAACTGAACCGTCAGCAAGCAAACAGTTAAGCGCAGCTGTTAGTTTTAGTGTGAGATCTGTAGTGCCGAATTTAAAGAACTCCATTGGAACACCGTCCGATCCAGGCGCCTTGTCCTTTTTTGACTCTTTAAGAGCAGCTTCAACTTCAGCTACCGTAAAAGGGGCATCAAGAGTGTCACTTTGAAGGCTGGGAATTGCAAATTGAAATGTATTACTGTAGTTGTCTCTTGTCATTTTTCTGAAAAAGTCTACAAGTATTGGAAGTTCAATTGGTATTGATCCGTTCCTTGTTACTTTTCCGTTTATCTCCCTTACTGTTTTCCAAAAATCAGATGCACTGCTACATTGCGAGATTTTTCGAGCGACTTCCATGGCATGATTTCGTCTTTTAACATTGCACATGTTCTTATATTCCTTGTTTGCCTGTACATATTTTAGTCTGAAGAAATTATTATGGGGATTTTTCCTTAGTACTTTTAGCCAAACGAAGGATTTCTTCCGTGCCTCAGACAACTCGCTATCAAACCATTTCTCTCTAAAGACAAATCCAGGTTTTTTTCTACACTTACATGCACTGGGAATTGACTCCAATACGATTTGGTTTATCTCTTCTACTGTTAAAACTTCGTTGCTGGTGGCATGACTCGTGAGGTTTTCAGACAATGACGTTTTGTATCTGTTGGCAAAAGCAGATTTCCATTTGTATTTGGTTGGGAATGTAGCTTGGTCTTCATATGTCCCTTGGGAGCTCGACGACTGAATAGAGATTTCGATTGGGAGATGATCAGAGAATATCTGGGATTTAACAACAAAATTGTTTACAAGTTCGCACCAGTCACCTCCCACAAGCCCATAATCTATAACCGAACTTCCTTGATGACTAACAAACGTGAAGTCTCCATCCTCGTCCCCATTAGAACACCCATTACAAATTCCAAGTCCAAAAGAATTACAAAGATCAATCAGCTTTCTCCCCTCTCCGTTGATGACGGTATCCCTAGATTTACGGTCTCTTCCCCAAAGTTTATTTTCACTGGTTTCAGAGCCTGTCCTAGCGTTGAAGTCTCCGATTAATAGTGTATTTGCAAATGCGTTGTTGTTAAGTTTATCTACAAGTTGGTTGTATTGGTATTGCCAATAGTTACAGTTGATATATATTGGAACTAATATCAGCTTATGACGATCAAAATTGATTTCCATATAATCCAGGTCATAATTATTTTTTAAAAAGCACTCCACATTCCTTAAGTTTAGTTTATAACCCATAAGCATTCCACCACTCGCTCGTCCCCTTGAATTTGATCTCTCTGCATAAATCCATTTTACTTTATACTCATTTAAATACAAAAGAAAATTATTAATAATACTATGATCTTCCGTTACATGCGTTTCAACTAAAACAAAAATATCGTATTCTTTGATAAAATTTATAAAATTTGGTAGATTCAACTTATTTACTAATCCAGCAATATTATAACTAAGAATTTTAATGTTTTTAATTATTAGCAACTGACAGACGGCAATTTCCTAATTATTATTAAGATTTTGCATCACCCTGTCCACACCAGTTTGACTGCCCCCTCTAACAATACCAGCGCCACCTATGGGCTGATAGCTGTATCCAGCTTCTGTTCCATTTGACGTTATTCGATCTGACACAGCCATGTGTTGTCTTTGTTGTCGCTCATTTCCATGTTTACCTGTTTGTTTATGTTGAGTAATTGCAGTATATAGATTTAAAAAGAAATCTTTTTCCAGTTTATGTGTTTCACTGATTATTTGTAGTCCATTCTCCTGTTCAGAGACAAACCCCGCCTTGTCGTCCCATCGAATTAGAATATCATCAACTCGTAGCTTGTCGTCGCGTAGAAAGACTTTTGTTTTTGTGTTGCATGCACGAAGATGTTTCCTTAGCTGCAAGAGCTTTCCCCGTCTTTTTCTTACTTCGAGTGGGTAGTCGCGGTTGATTGATATTCCTGATCCTTTAAGATTTTTGGACTGCCTCAGAACTTGGAATGCATTCATTTTACTGTTGAATCTGGCTATAAATGTAGATGTTTTGCTGTTGTTGCTAATTTGTTGGATTTGTTCTGCCGCTATTATATTTTCCGAACTTGTAAGGTTTTTGCAGATATTTATAATTTCTGTTTGTTGATTCGGAGTTGAATTTGGAAGTTGAAAAATTAGGTTACATTCGTTCGCAGCAGTTTTTATTTGTTCAATTTCATTTTGCAGGAAAAAGCACTTGTCATTCAGTTCCTTGACAGTTGCTTTCAGGTCCCGGTTTTCCTGCTGTACTACCACTAGACCCTGTCTTAATTCATTTAGATCAGTTTTCGTTGCAATATCTTTAAGTTTAAGATCGAACAGATTATTTAGATCGTTTATAGACATAGAACTTATTGGATTATCCATTTTCTTGTCCTTTTTGGATATAAATATGACAGATTCCGGAGATGTTGCTTGATGTTTACGCTTATTCATCCGTAGTTCAGTCTTTGACAGCACTTTTCAGGTGTTGATGTTAGCGCTTATTTTCTTTATTTAAAATATATTTCTTTCGAAAACAATTATAACTCACGTGTAGCTACGAAATTTGTGGATTTAGTGGGCTTGAAATTGAGTTTTAAGCAATATTTTATAAATTGTAAAAGTTTAACTTTTTGTAGAGCTATAAATTTACACTTTCACAAAGCACAGCCAGTGTTGCCACTCCAATTATAATTTATAATTTAATTTATAGCAAAATACCATCTCATCAAATATTTAATTATTATTTAAAAGTAGGTTAATGCAGTCAGCACATTATTATTGGAAGTGCATTATTTGGATTCGTAAACAAGAGAATAGAATAGAATAGAATAGAAAAGAATAATTTATTTTTCAGTTCAAGTATAAAGTTTACAATTTACATAAACATATTGGTTTGAAACCGTCTGCCAGATGCCAACTTAATTTTAACATATGTATTTAATTTTATTTTCGAATGTTCCTTAAAATAGCTTAGAATTAACAATAACATAATTTTCTGTTTTATATGAAATAGTTTTATACAAAATAAAAATGCTTGATGTGAACTTTTTTTTTTAATAAGTTTAAATTGCTATAATATGGGGTTTAAATAAAATGATTTGCATACAAATTTTAATCTACATAAATTTCTCAAACAAAAATAGATATTTTACTGAGATAAATTAAATATTAACATATAAAAAAAAAAAAAAAAAAAACAGGCTTTATAAAATCTGTTAATCATCCACAAAATCTTTTCTATACTTTATGGTTTCAATGCAATATTGGGCAAGGATTTTCCAGTTTTTTCCATTAAGAATACATATCGACTCTGCTTCATTTAATATTGTTTTTTGAAAGTATACAAATCTCAATTCTTTTAAAATAGGACACACAGATAAGAAGTGGTAGGATGTTTCTTGTTATTCCAAGTTACACAAGGAGCAAAAGGTTTGTCGGTCTTTAAAGTAAGGTCTGTAGTTCAAGTCAAGAAGCTCTCCCCTAACACGGAAAATATTAGATATTTCAAACAAGCTCAAATCGTCATTGAAATAGTTAAATTCGTTCATATTGTACTCAAGTTTTAGGTATAATGATCGACGCGATGACCCTTTTGCTTCCTCTATTAGATCTGATCGTATTCGAGCATCTATTAATTTGAAAATGTTTATTAATTTTTCCTTAAGAGATACATTAAAAATATCTAAAGATCGCAGAGAGACCCCACACAACATGAATATATCCTCCCTTTTTTGAAACCAGCTCATATTTTCTTGTATGCTGTGTCTTGCTAATATTTTTGGAAGACGATTGTCATTATATGAGAGGACTTTTATTACATACTCAAAGTGCATTCTTAAAGTGAAGAGATATATAGATGGAAGGCCGGTTTCAAGAAGATGCATGTAATTGGGAGTTGCCTGTGGTAAGCTGAACGTTTTTTTAAGGAAAAATCTTTGCAATTTTTCCACCAGATCATACTGTTGATACCCCCATACTTGAGAACCATAAGTCATAATTGACCTCAAAGCTGCTTCAAATATTTAAATTTAACGCTATGTACAACATTTTTGTTTTTAAAGAGTGATTTCCAAGTTGAATTTATAGCAGCCATTGACTGTTTAAGCTTCATTTGGAAGTGCCTATATAGGCTTAGATTGGGTGTAATTAACATGCCAAGGTAGTTATATTCATCTACAACTTCTAAGTTTTCTCCATTCAAGACCCACCTCTCATTCCTACAGTGCCTACCTCTACTTGGTTTGAAAATCATAACCTTAGACTTTGATGTATTTATCACCAAATTCCACAGTTCACAATATCTACAAAGTTTGTTTATCATAAGCTGGAGGCTTTCCGGCGAGTCTGGGAACAATACTAAATCGTCTGCATATAAAAGACATTTTATTGTTAGTCCTGCGACATGAATCCCGTTAAAACTTTGGATGAAATTCCTAGCATACTCAATTTATAAAAAAGTGCTCCCCGATCTATACCATCAAAAGCCTTTACATCCAACGCATTTACCTCTACTAAGTTTTCAGCGTATTGGACAGGATCTGAAGTAAGAATAGGATTTAGAAGACTCTTAAAATAATCCGCTAGTATATTAGCATTTAAAATTTTGCCTATCTTAAATTTTGTTCCATTCAGTTCCTTTACTATTTTCCAGAATTAAGAGGAATCTCTTACACTATTTAAATTTTTTTTTTTCATTTTCATTTCATTTATTTTCTGAATAAAATTTAACATTGTACTTCGAGATTAATCTCATAAATAAGTATCAAAAATTTGAATTACATTTGAAAATGAGTACTAGCTAATTTTTAAGCTAAAAGCTAAATGTATAAAAGAATAAATTATTTGACAATTTCATAAATAAACAGATTTGGTAAAAATTAATAGAAAAAGTTAAAAGTTAAAGAATAATTATTAATTTGTTCATGAAAAATTAAGATAAACCTAAGTTCTTCCCGATATGTGTTTGAGCAGCTCCTCCCGAAATCCCCGTGGCGATATGATCCTTTGCAACCGATGTGGAAGATTATTCCACAACTTAATTGCATTGACAAAATAAGAGTGCTCTCCTACAGTGTGCGGCATTACTAATTTAAGTCCTCTGGGCGATTGCAAAAAAATAAGATTTTCATGTAAATACTCGGGACAACCATAATGTATTATGTTATGAAGTTTCAGAATCGATTTATACCCGTAAAAATCATCCAAGTTCATTCCCAACAGTGAAGTTTTAAAATGCGAAACACTCGTATATCTTGGTAAGCCATGAATGTATCGCAGACAGTCATTGAATGTAACGTTAATCTTCCGCTTGCATTCATAATCTAGACAAGGAATTACCAAACAATTGTAGGAAAAGAATGGCATTAGTAAAGATTTCACCAAGTGTGATTTCATATTCGGCAGCAATAAGTTTGATGATGTTCTTAACGCACGTAATCCACCGTAAACTTTTCTAATTGTATCTGACGTAGCATCACAACAACTCATTTTTCTATTTATAAGAAATCCTAAATATTTAACTTGTTCAACATAAGGCAAAGTAATGCCATTTAAATCAAGCTTGGGAACGTCATGCAAGGAAATATTTCGTCTTGAACATACTATACCGAGTGACTTAGTTGGATTTAACAGAATTTTATTCGATTCAGCCCACATATGAATAGAACACAAATCCTCATTAACTCTGGCGATGCAATCTTCCAATAAACCAGGTTTTCTTGATAGGTACAGAGCAACATCATCTGCATATACAGGGTGATTCACCAGCGTTGTGCCAAAAAGCTTGAGCGTGTAGGTTGAGTTGAGACAAGAAAAAAATCGTATGGGAGGGGGGGGGGTCTATTCCCCCCGTTTAGCCGGGAGGGGCAATTTTCTGAAAAATTGACTTATTTTGTAAAAAAAAATATTAAAAATCAACGGCTTCGTTTACAACACCGTGTTATACTTTTTTGGAAAGCCAAAAACTTGAAGTGGTAAGGGTGTAAATGTTCCGTACCAAGCACTCTCCATTCTCTAGATTGGGACACTCCGAGCATTGTAGCTATCCTCCTTGTACTAATGGAGGGATTACGTCGGACCGTATCTAAAATTATTTCCTCTATGATTGGGGGTCCTGCAATTGACCTTTCACTTCTTCTAATCTCTAGCTGTCCGTGCTCTCTTAGACGTCGGTGGATTCTTGAAAACATGCTACGACTCGGGCACCTTCTATTGGGATATCTTTCAGCGTAAAGTCTTTCAGCTTCCCGATCTCCACCATTAGCTAAACCGTAGCAGAAGTGCATGTCCGCTAACTCTTCTCGAGAGTATGAGTTTGACATTGTTATGTGTTGATGAGTCAATATTCCAATTGGAAATGGTTGTTTACTAAATATGCGATGCCTTTTGTTTACCTTTAGGTTGATAGTTGTTTATTCATTCAAGAAAAATTGTGGTTTAATCATCTTAAGCTCCTAGCAGGTAGAACCCTTCCCGGCAGGTGGCCGCGGCCAGCCCCCAGGCATAATAAGAAAAAATTGCAGGTCAATTTTCAGACGTTATCAATGAACAAAATGATTAATCCAGGGAAAATCCAATACTTTTCTACTTTATTGAGTCCTCATAAAACTCCTATTACAGAACAAATATTAAAAGAAAGGTTAATGTTTCAAAAATTAATAAAACTAAAAGTCGAAATAGGTAAAAATAAAAACAAAGATTTTCTTAGAAAAAAGTGGTTCTGGTTTTTTTTTTTTATTTCTCAAAAACGAAAAGTCATTTTTGCATCCGGTTTTCTGTTTTCGACTAAAAATTAACAATGGCATTGAATTTTTAAAACAAAATTGGTACTTAATTACATAAAATTTTGAAAAAAATTAGTTCAAAAATGATTTTTTTCTTTTTTTTTTTTAAATTTTGAGTTTGAAAATTTACATTTTTTAAACAATTCGTTAAAACAATTTAACTTAAAAACGAAATGAAAGAAAAAGTTTTTGGCTTTCCAAAAAAGTATAACACGGTGTTGTAAACGAAGCCGTTGATTTTTAATATTTTTTTTTACAAAATAAGTCAATTTTTCAGAAAATTGCCCCTCCCGGCTAAACGGGGGGGAATAGACCCCCCCTCCCATACGATTTTTTTCTTGTCTCAACTCAACCTACACGCTCAAGCTTTTTGGCACAACGCTGGTGAATCACCCTGTATATGTACTTGGCTGTTTGCAATAACATCAGGCAGATCGTTAATGTACACACTAAACAAGATTGGTCCTAAAACAGATCCCTGAGGGACGCCTTTATTGACAAGATAAGGACTAGAGATTCCGTTATCGGCTTGTACTGTAATTAAACGGTTTCTAAGGTAGTTAAACATTTTTTCAAGAGCAGAATGGGAGTAATGAAATTTGGTTTTGAGTTTTTGCAGAAGAATTGATTGGTCAATACTATCAAAGGCTTTAGAGAAATCAAGCATCACCATAATGCTAATGTCATCACGGTCCATTGCTGCCCTTAAATCTGAGGTGACTTTGATGACAGCTGATTCACAACTATGGTTTTTCTTGAAACCTGATTGCCATTTAGACAATTTATTATACCTATCCAAATCTTCCTGAATCTGCTGGGCTAATATTTTTTCAAAAACTTTAGATATAAATGAAAGTAAACTGATTGGTCTAAAATCCGATCCAGCTGGTTTTGATTTTTTTTGGAATAGGAATTACTTTGGCATTCTTCCAGTTTTCCGGAAACTGACGACTGTATATACAAAAGTTAAAAATGTGCACTAGAAAAGGAAGAAGTAGCGGCAAAATTAGTTTTACGAAATTCGGTGAAATCTCATCCAGTCCTGTTGCATTAGATTTTACTGAGCGAATTGCTAACTCAACGTCCAAGTCATTAACACACTTGAATTCAAAACAATCAGTGGGGTAACCTTCATCATAATCAAACGATACTGCATTAGATGAGTTGGGTACAAGAACCGAACCCATAACAGAAGGACTATAGGGGTATTTAGGACTGTCATTTTCAATGACACCAACATTTTTCAGATTTTTCCATAGTTTTTGGATTCAGCTGTGGATCAAGGCGTTTCATGAAAAAGGAACGTTTTGCGTTACGAATCAAGGTGGTAACTCTATTTCTTGAAAAAGTAAACTGTTGACGATTATTATTCCGATGGGTTTCTTTTATAATTTCTGTGAAAACGTTCTCTTTCCTTAATTAAAACCTTAATTTGTTGGGTGAACCATGGGCAACTTTGGGGTTTCACTACTTTTGTAACAGTTGGAACATACGTTTCATAAAGTACATTTATAACATTTGTTAATACAGACACTTTAATGTCAATATCTGCGATATTGTAGATGTTTCTTAAGCCAAAGGTATTTAAATCATCATATAAATTGCATAAATTGGTACGATTAGTTGCCTTAAAACTTAAGGTTTTGACAAAGTTTCTACGTATGTTGAAGTTAATTGCACAAAATATAAGGTCATGAATAAAATCTGACGTCAACCTCAACTGATCATTCCCTCTTACTTGAGCAACTGAGTTTGTCAGGAACATGTCAATTAACGATGGATTCCTGGATGATTGAAAGCATGTTGGCCATCTTTTGTTAACAACAACAAGACCTACTTTATCGCATATATATTGAAAAAGTTGAGTTGTACCATTATTTTCCAAAATATTTACATTAAAATCCCCTCCAATTAAAACACTTCTATATATCGTCGTCGTTCTATTAAAACTCCCTAAGTCCATTTTTAGTAAAAATGAGATAAATACGCCAAGTTTATTCAAATGACAAGATCTATGTTCTATCAAAACTCCCTAAGCTCTACGTTCCTCTATTATCAAACTATATACTATTAAAACTCCCGAAATCCAAAAAATTCTGCGATTTTTTATATTGATTACTAGCTTTAAATGCAATTATCTCAAAACACAAATAATGGACTAAGGGAGTTTTAATAGAACGACGACGATATATTACTTAATCTGGTTACCGTATCTTCAAATTCCTTTGTATACTTTTCCTTGAATTTACATAGCGGACAATATACCGTCACCAGCAGACAATTTTCAAAATCGTTTTTAACTTCAACACATAGAAATTCAATAGGAGAGAGTGAAGACGAATAAATATTTTTAGCCCGCAGGTGTTCTCTAACATACAAACAAACACCCCCACCAATCCAGCCGGTCATTGCGAAACAAGGAAAAGCCTGGAATTGAGACAAGTTTTGTTGAAACATAAGAGTTCAGCCAGGATTCCGAAATCATAACAACATCCATCCTCGAAGTACCGAGCATTTGGTGTAAAACAGTATACTTTGACCTCAAGCTACCAGCGTTTAAATGACAGACATTTAACCCGTTGTGAAAACTACACATAGCATTGAGAACACTTCTTATAATGTCAGGCTCCATGGCAGCAGCCATCTCGGTAAAATGTCCCAAGAACCTCGAAAAAAGCCCACCCCACACATATCAGAACAATCAAGCTATAAAAGATAAAGGTAAAAAAAAGATTGAAGGAAAACATAGCTAATATAATAAATATTTAAATAGATATAAATTATTAATTCATAATGTTGTGAGCAACGCAAAGATTAATTAAATTAATTAAATTAATAAATTAAAACACATACAAATTACATTAACAATCCCAATCAAAAATAAATTCAAAGCAAAGAATCAAAAAGTATTTAGTTTTAATTATCTCAAATTGGCAACACTAGTTTAAAATATGAATATACAAGGTGATTCACCAGCGTTGTGCCAAAAAGCTAGAGCGTGTAGGTTAAGTTGAGACAAGAAAAAAATCGTATGGGAGGGGGGGGTCTATTCCCCTCCGTTTAGCCGGGAGGGGCAATTTTCTGAAAAATTGACTTATTTTGTAAAAAAAAATATTTAAAATCAACGGGTTCGTTTACAACACCGTGTTATACCTTTTTGGAAAGCCAAAAACTTCTCCTTTTATTTTGTTTTTAAATTAAATTGTTTTAACGAATAGTTTAAGAAATATAAATTTTCAAACTCAAAATTTTGAAAAAAAATTTGAAAAAATAATTTTAAAACTAATTTTTTTTCAAAATTTTACGTAATTAAGTATAATTTTTGTTCTCAGAATTCAACGCTTCCATTAATCTTTAATGCAACACTAAAAACCGTATGGCTCTACGACTTTTTCTTGCCAAGGTATTCAAAAATAACCGAACCTACTTCTTCTTCGAAAAATTCGAAAAAATGAATGAAATATTTATTTGAATCGATAGTTTGAACCTTGCAATTTAATGTTTAAAGATAATTTCATGCAAATGTTGACCGCGGCTGCGTCTCAGGTAGCCCATCCGCTGAGTCCAATTTTGGCATACTCTTTCACACATATCGGCCGGTATCTCACGAATGAATGCATGGATGTTGGCTTCCAGTGCGTCAATCGAAGCGGGCTTGTTCCTATAGACATTAACCTCGCACGATCTAGGCGGCCAATTGACCGGCCCGAAACGTGAAATTAACTGTTCACCAAACTCGCCTCGCAATTGCGCCATTGTTTCGCGTGCTGTGTGGCATGTGGCACCGTCTTGTTGAAACCACATATCATGCAAGTCAAGAACTTCCATTTCGGGCAAAAAAAGTTTGTTATCATCGCTCGGTAGCGTTCACCATTGACAGTAACGCTGCGATTCGCATCATCTTTGAAGAAATATGGCCCAATAATGCCGCCGGCCCATAAACCGCACCAAACGGTGGCTTTTTCGGGATGCATTGGTAGCTGTTGCAATGCTTCTGGCTGATCTTCACTCCAAATGCGGCAATTTTGCTTATTTACGTACCCATTCAACCAAAAATGAGCCTCATTGCTGAACACAATTTGAACAATTTGAACATTTCGAACCGAGCACGAATTTTGTAAGACGATCAATGGTTAAATTGCAAACCAAACTGAAGCTGTTTGACAGAGACACAAGGTACTAAACACACGTCAGCTGTCAAAACCAGTGTTGCCAAAACCAAACCAGCTAAAAAATCACCCGATATATATGTAGATATAGATAGATATAGAAAAAGACAAAAAAAAGAGATACTAACACTAATTAGTTAAATGAAAAAATAGATCTCAAAGTGAGACTTTGCATAAAATAAAATATAAAGTGAGAATAAATATACTCAAATCAAATTTTCATCGACAGCAGCAGCAGCAGCAGCAGCATCATCAGCATCAACAGCATCACCAGGCGTCGACGAAGTGGTTTGGTTTTTTTCTCGCAACTCATTACAGCAAGCAGACTCCAACGAAATAACTTTATTGATATAAAGCGGGGGACTTGCAGGGAAGATTTTAATATACATTCTTCCATCTCTTGTGAACACGGAGTGTAAGCCTTTGTTTCTCCTGAATTCATTAGCCTTTTTAAACAAGAAGTGATTTTGTTTAGTCAAGCTCTCATATATTCTCACAAACTTATTGCTATCAAAACCAAGATCAGCAAGGGAGATAGAGCGATTTTTTGTTTTGGAAAATACTGGAGCAGCGGTTAACCATTGTCTTTTTATGATTGTATGTGGGAGTTTCACAATGATAGGAGAGCTAGTTGAAATTCGTAGCAATTTTTGAAAAAATATTCTTGTTTTTTAGTTTTACAAAGTTCTTTGTAGTACCTGTTAGCTCGAACATAAGATTTTTGGAAAAAATCTCCGTTTCGTGCTTTTGCAAGCTTCAGCAATTTAAAAGACTTAACTCTAGCTTTTTCGCAGTCTACATCGAACCATTTTTGTGTACCTGTTGCAACATATATTTTATCAGTTGAGGTGACCGAGTTTTTAATAGCCTGGGTGAAGAGATCGATCTGATGACTAAGGCTAACTTGACTAAAATCGGTTTGCTGAACAATTTCACACAGTCTTGCATGATAACTGTCCTTATCCCGTTCCCTCCATAAGAGCCTAGGCAGAAGAACAATATCGCTTTCTGGTCTTACTTTTTTTTTTAGTAATGGCTACTGTTATGGGCATATGGTCCGGAAAATTTAATGTACCCACATTGAAATCTTGTATTTTTTGAAACCAATTACCACTTATTCCGCAATAGTCTGCAACCGAAGAATCTGGACCTCCTATAAATGTCAACTCCCCTGAAATGTCACCGTTAATTGAACCATTCAATACAAAAATATCAAAATTTTGAAAAAGATCTAATAATTTTTTTCCGATTCCGTTAATTATAATTTTAAAGTGTCCATCAAAAACCATCGTATCACTTTCAATCTGTTCCTCTCCTAGTCGTGCATTAAAATCACCAATTACGATTATATTACTGTTTTTTACACTATTTAGCAAGTTACTGAAACTACAAAAATCTTCATCCCAATTATTGCAATTTAAATATATTGGAAAAACATAATAAAATTCATCTAATAAGGTTATTTTTAAAGCTGTGGTGTTGTTTATGGTAACAAAACTGCAGTTTGTATTAACAGATTTATACCCAAATAGATATCCACCAATTGCCCGTCCACGAGTATGTACTCGTGTTGCTGGGATCCAAAATGAAATACTTTTCAAATTCACCTTTATTATTTAGCATTACATGAGTTTCACACAGAAAAAAATAATCAAAACTATTTATATAATTAAAACATAAGCGAGAGCTACAGTACGTTTGCAACGAACTGTTGGATACCCTATTCGCTATATTTTTGTGTGTGTAGGCGTTCGGCTCCCGCAGCCAGCCGATGTTCCAGTTTGAGAAACAAAATTCTTCTTTCGCAGACAGAAACAAATTCAGTAACATTAATTTTGTGTGGTGTGATGTTCAATTAGTGCTGGCACAGTAAAAAACGCGTGTGGCACGCCCAAAGTTGAGACTATTTATTGCCAAGGCAATTAGTATGAGCTTCGTGACATTCAATTTTATTCTTGCAGATCGATTTGAACAAAACAAGACAAATCTTAAATTTTTAAAAATTAGATTTTGAATATACAGTGAAACTTCCATTAACGGAAACTTCCCTTGGACGGACACTTCTCCTAGGCGGACACTTTTTTTTTAACGGAATTTGCTCCATATAAGTTACATATAAAACTGTTTCTCTTGGACGGACACTCTCTTAGACGGACACGGACAGCGAAAACAAGCAAATTTGAAAAATTTGTTTCTCTTGGCCGGACAGAAAGAGTGAGAAATGTTTGTAACGGGATCCATTTCCAAATAGAAACTACATTTAAGGGATGTTTTGCATACATACCTTGATAAAACAAGCTTATATGAATGTATTGGTGAGAACCAGCTGTATTAAACGAATAAGAACAACAAAACACAATGCGTTTGCGTAATTTATTGTTTTTTCCTCATTCGTTTGGTGAAACCGGCTTCGGTCAGTTATGTGAAAATTGTCTTGCTAGTTTTTGTTTTGTTTTATTAAAAAGGTTTGTATTTTCTTTATTGCGGTTTTGTTTGTTTAATTTGCTTACAAAAACCATTTTTTATAGGATGCCATCAAAAAGAAAAACATTAAGCCTGAAAGAAAAAGGTGAAGCATTGCAAATTCTAATTGATCTACAAAATAGGTCCCAAAGTAGAGCTATGTTTGCGAAAACAAAACAAACTAATATGAGAGACTTTTTACTATAAACATAAAAATTCAGAGTATTATTTTTTTAAGTTTTTTTTACATTAGATTTTTTTATTTTCAGAGAAATTTAAGTTTTTATTTATGTATATTGAAAAAGATTTTATGTTCTAAAAGAAATGAATTTTATTTAAATGGTGTACGTTCCTTATATAAATAAATAATATATATGTTATATATAAAATAAACGATTTCTTTTAATTACAAATATCTTTTCACTAGACTTCTCTTGGGCGGACACTTCTCTTGGGCGGACAAAAAATTTTGCACCGTGGATGTCCGGTCCGGCCAAGAGAAGTTTCACTGTAAATAGTGATTACGGGTGTTTTTAAAAATTCTTGAAACACACTGCTACGAAACCAAGGAATTAAATCTAAGTGTTCATCATTTTACTTCAAAACTGCGACCAATAGTTAAAAAATGTTAAACAAATAATGCATTATACGACTTTTGACGGAAACGCCCCTTAAAAGTGGGCGTGGCTTAAAAATTTGAAGCACTAACTGCGCTTTGATCAGTATATAGGCATATGTGTAAAACTACAGCTGAATCGAGTAGTTTTTAAACAATCTTACCTGAACAAAGGTATTTTATCAAAATCACACCTTTAAAAGTGGGCGTATTGAAAAAATTTACACAAGAAAATGTAGAGATATATTTTTCAAATAACAAACGGAAATAAAAAAGTTTTAAATTGAATATTGGTAACTCATTAAATTTTTAAAACTACGTTTTTAGTTCTTTTATGAAAAGTGGGCGTAAGCCACACCCTAAATTCAAAAATTTCTTTTCATACACAAACTTCATTATTCATTATAAATACCGTTTATCTACAAAAACTGTTTTTTTCTAAATTCTAGTGAAAAGTGGGCGCCAGCCACTCCCGAAATCAATTTTTTTGGTTTCATACACAAGATGTTTATGTGCAAGTAATACTCACAAAATTAAATGTTTTTCGCTTCAATATAACAATTTTTATTTTATAAAAACAATATTGATGGTTTTGTATGAAAAATGGGCGTCAGCCACGCCCAAACTGAAATATTTTTATTTAATTGGAGGAAAGTTTACCTAAAGCTTACGTGTGCAAAATTTTAGCGTTATGCTTTATCTTAACTGTACAAAAAACATAATTTAATTTTACCAAATTGAGGTTGTTCAACAAAAATGGCGATTGTGGGCGTGTTTGTGGGCGGATTTGGCCAATTCAAGAACTTAGCCTTACTCTTGAACCAAAGATTATATCTACCAAATTTCAGCTTTCTAGCTCAAAAATTGCGACCTCTAGAGAGTATACATACGGACGGACGGACGGACGGACGGACGGACATGGCTTAATCGACTAGGCTTTTGATTCTGAGTCAGAATATATATACTTTTCTGTACCTAACGGTATTATTTCTCTATGTTACAAACTCCATACCAAATACAATATACCCATTCTATGGAATAGGGTATAAAAAAGACAAGAGTAATTGTGTTTTATTTTGCCCAAAAGAAGTGAGGTTTACAAAAATTCTAAAAAGTTTAAAGCAAATTAACGTTGTTTTTTGATATCCTGAGGTGAGTTATTTTTATTCGCTTAGATATGTGGAAATCGGAAGCTCACTAACATGGAAAAATTTTAAATTTGCAGCTTTATTTTTGCTTGATTTACTAGAAAGAATACAACAGGAAAAGGGACAACAGTTAACGAAATTTTGAAGAGGAACTTTTCTAAGTTTATTGACATATATGTATGTAGGTACACTACACACGTATGTGTAGGAACCTTTACCTGTTTGAAACCGTAAACAGTTTTTTTTTTAATTTTTTTATTACGAAGTATGTAGGTACCTACAAAAATTACTAGGGGTGGCAAAAATAAGGCCTGCCACGGGCGGCCCTGACCCAAGCTACGCTACTGTAGAGAAACCCCAAACAAATACTGCCATTCCGTTTCTTGGTCTGTCTTATCTGTGAGTCTGTGCCCATGCGTGCTTTTTCACGACATGCTATAGCCTAAAAGGGTTGACAGATTTTCTTCAAACTTCATATATAGCAGTTTCAGGAAAATGTAAGGTTTATTTTAATTGATTTAGAGCGGCTCAAACTTTTAACTTTCAAGTAGGGGTTTTTCCATTTGGGATTTGCTCGAAAACGGCTCTAACGATTTTGGTTAGACTAATTTGACTAACGATTCCAGCGGCAACCGCGATAAATCTTCATCCAGCTCCTTAGTAATTCCCCTCTGCGACGGTGACGTGGCTGTGACTTACAGCACCGCCTCCGACGGAGGGCGGAATATTAACTATACACGCCAAGATAGACTGAACTCGGAGAAATTTTTGAAGGTACTAGGGGACTTACCAGTGTCGGATGTGATCTCGAAGCAATCTCCCAAACTCGTGTGGGCAAGAAATGTCATCAGAGGCGGAGACTCTACGTCAAAACTATCTATCCTTTGAGCGAATCGCTCCGGAGCCCAAAAGACCAAATGTTAACTCCAGTGCTCCTTTCAGTATCAGGAAGGATCTGTACTTTAGTGACGTACTTAAGGACAAAACTATTTTAGTGGTGATTGACAGGAATAATGTGGATGGTATGGTCTCCTTCGATGGAAAACGGTCTTGAACAAACACCAGGCATCCTACTCTGCCCTCATGATGCAAAATTCAGGTGAACCTGAAGAGGTTGTGCGATCTATGTAAGCTCGCTTTCAGTAGACTGGAAGGAGTCTAGACTGGTGCTTAACTCGAGGTTTTGGTAAGAGAAGACATTCCTTTCAAAACCTACTTGATTCGGAATTAAATCGACCAAAAAAAGGGAACATGAAATTTATAAACTCTTCTTGCCTTAAAAATTGTAATTTTATTGATCACAAAATAATTGTGCCTTTTTTCACCAAAAAATTGATTTGTTAAGAGGTGTTACCCGTATGCTGATCTTAATCCAAATGGAAGATTGGTTCATTGTAAATTATGCAAGAGGTTATTTAATTTACAGTTGTCAAACTTATGTAATACATATTAATCAGGCAAAAATATTTAAGAGAGAAAGAACCGGTATGTACAAGAGCAATAAATAATTTGCGATTAGAATGTTAACAAGTACAGTGAATCAAAACTAATTTTAAGGCAAAGAAATGAATAATGTGTTTAAATGTATAACAGTTTAGGTTTAAGTTCACTAATCAAATCTCTTATAGCATTAATCAAATGATGATTACGAAAAGCTGAATGATAGCTAGTTAATCCGGAACATCCCGGCCCCCCTGGAACAAGGTTTCAGGAAGTAGGAAGCAAAGCCAGTTTAGTTACAGGTCTGGTGAAAGTGCTTTTAGCTGTCCGTACATTGGCAACTCGTACAATATTATAAGCACCCTTTGTCACATCTTCAACTCTAGCAAGAACCCATTGAGTAGGAGGTAGATTAGGCTCCTTTATTACTACCAAATCTCCAGGTTTTAGGTTCGGCTTAGACTGCTGCCACTTCTTACGCTCTTGGAGGGTGGTGAGGTATTCCATATGCCAGCGTCTCCAGAATCCTTGCACCATGCTTTGTAACAGGTTCCAATGGGTAAGCCGATTTGGAGGAATGTCTGCGAGGGTTGGTTCTGGAACAATTTTCAGAGGCTCACCTATAAGAAAATGGGCTGGTTTTAGAGGATTTAAATCAGTATCTGAAATACTACACAGAGGACGAGAATTTAAAATTGCTTCGATTTGACTTAACACTGTCGTAAGCTCCTCAAACGTAAGTACTGTTGACCCGACAACTCGACGCAGATGAAATTTCATGGACTTTACACCAGCCTCCCACAGCCCACCAAAATGTGGAGCAGAGGGTGGAATAAAGTGCCAGTCGATGCCCTCCCGGGAAAGTGCTGTCGAGATAACACTGTTATGTTGTTCGGACATCACCAGTTTGTGCATCTTGGTCAGACAATGCCGTGCTCCTTGAAAATTGGTGCCATTGTCACTGTAGAGATTGGCACATCTTCCTCGTCGAGACACAAACCTTCGTAAAGCTGCTAAAAACGCATCCGTTGTGAGGTCATATTACTGCCTCGAGATGCACAGCTTGTGTGGATAAGCACACAAAAAGCGCAACATAGGCCTTTGTGAGTTTTGGATTTCGACCACGCGAAATCTTAATTGTTAGGGGTCCTGCATAATCAACCCCTGAGTTGATGAATGGTCGAGTTGGTTGAATTCGCTCCACAGGTAGTTCACCCATCAATAGATCGCTTCGAAGTCGTCGCTGCATAAAACAGGGTTTGCAATAGAAAATGACCTTGCGAATAAGATTACGACTGCCAAGTATACAGTATTGTTGGCGAACTATGGCAAACAATTCAGATACTCCTGTGTGCAAGTAATTACGATGTATATCTGTCACAATAAGAGAAGAAATTATAGATTTATTAGACAAAATTATAGGGTGTTTTAGATTGAAAGATATATTTGCGTGTTTTATTCTGCCACCAACACGAAGAAGTCCATCAGCTCCGATAAATGCTGAGTATCGTAGGAGCTTAGACTTTTGAGGAAGCCGCTTATGTTTTATGAGGTATTGGAGATCTTCTCGAAATTAAATCTCCTGGTCGTATTTGAGAATAGCTTCCCTTGCGAGAGCTATCTCTGATAGACTAAGGTGAGTTACGCGACGATCCCAACCCCTTTTTCGACAGCGACAATTGAACACAAACCGAAAACAATACGCGATACTTCTTTCAAGACGAATCCAAGACGAGTGGTTTTTGAATATTGTTTCAAGTAAATTATCTTCTGAAGACGTAAAAAGCACTTGTTTTGACACTGGTATTTCTTCATTTTTGACCGCTTGACACTCTGAGTTTTTCGATGGTTTGGCTTTAGATACCGGCCAATATTGTTCCGAGAGGCTAAGCCAGCTTGGACCATCCCACCAGAGCATATGTTGAATAAGTTTTGAAGGCAGAATACCACGCGACGCACAATCTGCTGGGTTTGCTTCAGATGAGATATGGTGCCAAGAACAACGCGGAAGTGTTTCTAAAATTTCACCACAACGATTAGCCACAAACGAAGTCCAACGGCGAGGAGGAGAAGCAAGCCAATGTAGCACAATCTCAGAGTCACACCAAGCAAATGTTTTTGAAATGTTTACTGTCAACGAAGTCTTAACACGGGTAAGCAGGCGAGAGAGGAGGAGAGCTCCGCACAGCTCAAGACGCGGAATCGAGACGGTTTTCAGGGGGGCTACCTTAGTCTTTGCAGCAATAATGGTCATCTTGTAGTTCCCTGAATCTAACTCACAGCGCGAATATACCACGGCCGAGTAAGCGACGGACGATGCATCTGAGAAACCATGTAATTCCATATTCTTGCCAGATGGAAATATATGTCTAGGAACGCGTATTTGCTCAAAAAATTGTAGTTCTGACCGACAACGAATCCAATTTTGAGCTACATCAGGTGGTAATTCGTCATCCCAGCCTAACTTGAGCTCAGGAATCTAAATTGCTTGGAACAAAATTTTGAATGAAATGACTGATGGAGCTAAGAATCCAAGAGGATCGTAAATGCGGGAGATGTAAGATAAAAGGGTTCGTCGAGTCGATGATATTTTTGGCAAGTTAGAGTTCATTTTGAATAAGAATTCATCTTGGGAATTGTTCCAGTACATTCCTAGAACCTTAATCGATTTACCAGCCCCGTCGCCTTCGGTGTCCATCAAAGAGTACTCACAATCTTCAGGAGGTAGCCTCGAAAGAAAAGGCCAGCAATTTGAACTCCATTTACGCAGGTTAAGTTTTGCCTTTGAGAGAAGGGTAACACACAGAAAAAAATCCAAATGTAAAATCGAAATGAAAAATTGTTGTTTTTATAGTATTGCGCCATTATTTTTTTTTATCAATTTCATTTCGATTTGAAATTGTTTAATTTTAAAAAGATATTTTTAATGCTTGGTTTAACCCTAATAACCCATAATTTAACATTTAAAAACGTTTAAATTCCATTTACATGGAGTTCATGTTGACATGAAAATGTTTATATTAAAATTATCCTCAAGTCATGTCAAAGTAAAATGTGTGCCTAAACAAATCTCAAAATAATTCCTTTAATATAAAACTAAAAGGATTTCGTGTTTATTTAACATTGGATCGAAAAAAACACAATATCTGAGTTTGTGAACTGTGGTTTTATTTTGAGTTAAACAACATTTGAATTTTAGAACTAAAATTGAATCGTTTTAAAATAAAATATTTTCCTGTGTATTCAACACGAAAAATTCTTAATTCCTATTTAATTTCAAAGTGTGTTGTTTCTTTTAACTTCAGTTTAAAAAAACATTGGTTCTTGTTGAATCAAAGTGAAATGATTTTTGAATAATTATATAACCTTATCAATTTAACATGTACCCATTTTAAATAATCCGTTATTTCCCTAACTGTTTTTGTACTCTAAATTATTTCAAGAAAACAACATTGGTTCCTTTAAAATCAATATTGGGTCTTTTTGAAGTGAAGTTGAGCACTGTTCATAATATATTGAATCGTGTAAAAATTCGTTGAAATTTGCCAAAACCCGCAATAAAATCCGTTACCTGATTTCGAGCAGATCTTTGTCTGCATAGTTTGTAGGTACTATGCTGTGTACAGTCGAGTCGTGGTCCTCTTTTAGTTAAGGCGTGGGATAAGTAAAATATTTTGTTTTAAAATACGAAATAATGGCTGTACAAAACAATAACTCAAACTTTTTAAGTGAAGGCCAAACAAACGCCTTAAGTGAGACAACTTTGTGTACGACTTTAGAGTTTGAAAGAGACGAGGAAGGAAATATTGTCTTCAATTTGCCAGTTGTTGACGGAAACCGATCGAAGTTAGATGAACTGCTGGATAAATTTAATTTACCTGAAGCAAAATATTATTTAATAAGTAAGTATGTACCTCAGTTTATTATTATATTATTATATAAGTGATTATATGGAAAAACAAACATTATTTTGATTGAGTTTGAAAATCGGATAGTTACTACATTTTACTGGACTAGGTATGTGATCTTTTTGCCGATTGATGCAACTGTTTTTTTACTTAGCCTAAATTTTTCGTATTTTGTTTTCTAGAAGCATCCATTATTTATGAGAGTTTAAGGTACTTATCCAAAGACGATATTAAAGAAGCTATACCACCTATTGGGTTGCGAGCGTGTTTCCGTGAAAAATTGTTTAGCTGGAGGAAAATTGAGGTAACCTAAGCAATTTTCCTGAATGCATTTTTTATAAGTAATAAATTTCTTCGTTTTTATTTAGTTTGGTATTGAGGATGATACTTTGTCAGATTCGATTCCAAACAAAGTAGTTTCCTGGCTACAAAACCAGTCAAGTTTTTGCTTGTCGCCCACGCCAACGCAAACATCTCCTTTCTCGACAACAGTTGGAACTTCTCAATTATCAAAGGTGCAACATATTATTGTTTTCTAAGTGAATATATATCTTTATGGTAATTTTTATTTTATTTTTAGAAACTGCAACTTCTTTTGCAAGACAGCCTTAAAGGCAAAGCTATCATAGAGTTTCATAAGAAGAATGGTCATCTGATTGACTCATTTCGGGCCGATTTGATAAATATTATTTTAGAAGACGTTTTCTTCCACAGTGGAAAATTATCTCCAAAGGATTTTCCTGCAATCATTGAAGAAATATCAGAGCTATTTCCCAACGAAATAAAGGTATCTTCCTTTCTTTTTTCTGTCAAATTTAATAAACAAGTTTTTTTTTTTAATTTCAGGAATATTATTTTAGTCGGCGTGAGAAGAAAAAAAACCCTGGTGGTAAACTTTGGGATAGGTATGTTAACCAAAGAGCGAAGCGTACACGGACTTCATTTCAATTAGGTGACAAGCTGGAAGTGTCAAATTCGATCCCTCAATCTTCTAATCCTACTAAAATTGAAATATCCAAATTACTTGCCTTAAAAGTATCTCTTTCAAGAGATTTTTCTGATTGGGACAGCGTTAAAGAAAAATGGCAATGCACCTTTGACTTGAGGCAGAAGGAATTAAAGAGTTCCTTAACAAATTTTGAATTTTTGACCAACTGGCCACTGTATACAAATGCAAGAGCCCACGAGTTGGTATGTTTATTCATACAATTTTAAATATACCTACAGTATACATTTATCATTTTTTTCCTTTAGATCAATATTGATTTTGAGCTACTCCATCCTAACAAAAGCCATCTTCTTCTAAGTAAGTGGGAGGACTTCAAGAAAAAAATCGAAAAGTATTACTATCTTCACATCAACGACAAAAAGTCCAAAGAAATTTTGGCAAATTCAAAGGGCATAACAGATTCAAGTATATTATATAAAAAATATGCATAGAACTCTCGGCTTATTATTTAATTTTTCTTTACAGACTCCTTAGATTACGTATTGACTGTGCTTTTGAATTCAGTTATCTTGCCAACCGCACGGTTTTCGGACAAAGGCGCAAAAAACTCAAGGAAAATTTCGATTCCCGATGCCACCGAAAGCTTAGTTGTCTATTTAACGACCGTAAGTGATTACGAACAGTCTTTAGCAGAACTTCAAGAAAAATATTATAACAAAGGTTTGACAGTGCAACCATTTCTAATAGTTGTTGGACTTAGTATTTATGAACATAAAGAATTTTATGTTTATTTTGACAAAACTCTTCTTAAATTCGATTCATTCTTAACAAGCTTAGATATTTGTTTTAAATTGTTTCAAGTTTTGTCATTGGAGTATCCAAGAGGCTGTCAGGGACCTTGGCTTTTCATCCAAGAATTTTTCTATGAAATAACACATGCGAACGACATTAAAATACCAAGTATTTACTCTTTGTTTAACTTCCTTAAAGACTTCAATCAAATTTAAAATGTTATCTTGCTTCATATGTACCCAAAAAATAGAAAATTTAAAAGACCTAATACAGCATTATCAAATTGTTCATTTTCTTAAATCAAACAGTACAATTCAATGCATCCAGGATAATTGTACACAAAAATTTTCAAGTCTTAAAACTTTTAAAGTTCATGTTACTCGTATGCATCCTGGGGATTCTAATCAACATTCCATTGAAGCAATACTTACTCAACCCGCAATTACTTTGCATCAGTCTCATATAAATAATGATTTTAAAGCCAATGGAACATCTACGAGTACAACAGCTTCTAATGTCACTGACATAAATTTAAAGATTAGCAGTTTGAAAGAGAAAGCATTTAATTTTTCACTATTTTTGTATGCTGAACCGATGATGCCACGTAAAGAAATTCAAACTATACAAAAACTTATTTTAAGTTTATTTTCCAATCTCTCAGATTGCATTCAAATAATTTTAGAAAATCCCGATTTCAGTAAATATATGAAAACTATACTAGAATTTTGTCAAAACCCGTTTACAGACATTTCTACAGAGCACAAATTTTTTAAAACCCTAACAGAAAAAAATCTTTTTGAAAAGCCTATATGTTCAACTTTCACAAATCAGATTTCCGAACGCATAAGGCATGGAAATCCTGTTTTGGATGTTAAATCCTTTAATTGTTATTACATGCCACTTCAGTTTCAATTAAAAAAAATTTTTCAAATACCAGGACTTTTAGATATTACACTACAAAATATGGATAAAATACAGTCACAAAATACAAGGACAAATTTTGTCAATGGAGATATTTTCAAATCGCAGCAACCTCGTTTTTCTAATAAAGTTATTATTCCATTGTTTATTTATTTTGATGATTTCGGAATAAATAACCCTTTAGGTTCTCATTCTAAATCCATTTCAGCTGGTTATTATAGTCTACCTACTTTACCGCAACATTTATTATCAAAGTTAGATTTTATTTTTAATTAAGGGTATATAAATAGTAGTGATTTAAAAACTTTTGGCAACTCATTAGTATTCCACAATTTAATAGAACAACTAAAATCATTAGAAAATGAAGGAATCGAAATTGTTACAACTGTAAAAACGGTTTGGATTTATTTTACTGTGGGGTCAGTTTTAGGTGACAACTTAGGCTTAAATTCAATACTAGGATTTATAAAATCTTTTAACTCGAAAAGATTCTGTAGAGTTTGTCGTCGTGAGCGTTGTGAAATGCAGAAAGATAATACTGAAATAAATATTTCGATAAGAAATAAAGAAAGTTATACTGCCGATCTTTCTTTGGAAGATTTTAGAGAAACGGGTGTAAAAGAAAATTGTATTTTCAATGAACTCCAAGCATTTCATGTGACTGAAAATATATCCTTAGATCTAATGCATGACCTTTTTGAAGGCGTTTGCATTTACGACATTTGCAATACACTATTGCATTTCATAAATGATGGTATATTTTCTTTAGATGTGTTCAATAGTCGTAGAAGATTATTTCCTTATGGTGAAGACGAGGTAGGAAATATTGGCCCCGATATAATAAAAGACAGACTTCAGAAGTTTAATCTAAAAATGACGGCACACGAGCTTTGGACTTTAACAGATTTTATCCTTCTTATGATTGGAGACCTAGTTCCAAAATCAAATCGGCACTGGAATCTATTGATTATCCTTGTAAGTATATTAGATAGTCTTTTAAAAAATGAATACACCGACAGAGATTTAGAGTTATTAAAATTGTTAGTAAGTGAACATAACCAAACTTATGTAACGCTCTATGGATCACTAAAACCTAAAATTCATTTTTTAGTGCATTATGTAAATTTTATAAAAAAGTGCGGCCCACCTAAGTATTTATGGAGCTTAAGATTCGAGGCGAAACATAAAGACACTAAGAAGTATTGTAATAATATTAACTCCAGGGTAAATGTTCCTTTAACGCTTTGTACAAAAGCAGGGATAAAGTTTTCGAAATTTTTGGTAGATTTTGAAAATGGCATTCCCGACGCGCTTGAAATAAGCTTCGAAAATATTATTTATCCCAAGGAGAATTTGAAAGATATATTCGTTCAAATGAATATTAATTTTGATAATGTTGTATTTTATGACAAAATCCTATTTTGTGGAAGAACATAAAAAAAAAACTGGTTTCTAACTATTGATAAGGATTTATTGAAACTATACAAAATTTGGATTTCGCTAAAATGTGCACTAAAATGTATGTTTTATGTCATGAAATGGAACTACAATTTTTTGACTATCATTTTCAATCTTATGAAGTGGGTACCTCAAAAACACAAATTTTGTTAAAAGAATTCAGTGAATTCACGAATTCACCTTTGAACTTATTTCCAAACAATAATGGAAAAATATATCTAAGAAACAAATATCTGTAATTAATTATAAGAAAGTGTAAAATGTATAAAATAAATAAACTGAATAAAATGACAACCAAATTGAACTTTTTTGTTGTATAGACTAGACATGCTCATCAATTCAACAGGAAGGTAGTGTTCTTTTGACACGCAGGTAATTTTAATTCAAAGAGAATCTTCAAATTATTCGAAAATGAGGATCATTAGGATTCAACAGGAATCTTCACGTTGTTTAAAAAAGGCATTTGATTGTTCTAAAAGGAACCATCATATTATTTTGAAGTGAAGTTAATTTTACTTCAATTAATCTTCATATCATTTTAAAAAGATTATCATTTTGGTTCTACAAGAGTCTTGGTGTTATTTTAACATGAGTTTCAATTTGATTCAAGAGGAAGTGTGTATCATTTTAATTTGACAACCAATATAATTCAATCGGAACATTCGAGTTACATCAATATGCAATTCACTTTTATTTTATTGTATTTGAAGTTATTTTTATATGAAAACGTATTTCCACTGTTTGACAGGAAATCCATTTTAAATCACCCCGAAACACCATTAGAGCAAAATCATAGCCAAAAAATGTTGAATCATGTTAATTTTTTTTGATTTTACATTGTTTTTTTTCTGTGTGAACAAGCTCAGATTGAAGTTTTAAAAGAGAATCAACTGAGTCAGTCCCTGTCATCACGTCGTCAACATACACGTCGTTATTAAGAACCTGGGAGGCGTTTGGATACTCCTTTTGATAATCCTGAGCTAGTTGATAAAGTACGCGAATCGAAAGAAACGGGGCGCATGCTGTCCCATAGGTGACCGTACAAAGGCGGAAATGTTGAATATCATCGCCTGGATTTTCACGCCAGACAATGCGTTGGAAGTCAGTGTGTTTTTTATCCACCAAAATCTGCCGAAACATTTTCACAACGTCAGCTGAGAAGACGTACCGATGCTGACGAAATTTTAAACAAACGCCTACAAGATCTCTTTGAATTGGAGGACCTATTAGCAGAGTACTATTTAGCGAACGACCGAAAGAATCCTTTGATGAACCGTCAAATACCACTCGAAGTTTCGTTGTAGAGCTATCCATTTTGAACACGGCGTGATGAGGGAGATAGAATTGATGAGATGAATTTCCTTTCAGCTCTTCTGAAGGAATCCTTTCCATATGTCCCAAAGCAAGATACTCACGCATGAAATTAGAGTAAGATTTGAATAGCTTTTGGTTTCTGGCAAAACGACGTTCCATGGAACATAATCGTGAAACAGCAGCTGGAATCGTGTCACCAAAGGCAGGAGTAGAATCAATGAATGGTAATTGAACTATATAGCGGCCGTTGGGAGAGCGTGAAAAGGTTTGGCGAAAATGTGTTTCTGCAAGGTCATCACTTGATTTTCCTGAACAAGGACTAACCTCCTCGAGTTCCCAAAATTTTCTCAACAGCTGATCAATGTCAAGTGTAGAGTGAAACGAAGCAAAAGATAGAGAATTTTAATCAGCAAAGCACTCTCCGGTGATGACCCAACCGAAGAATGTACTTTGAGCTATTGGTGTACCATCCGGACCTTTGATTTGTTCTCCATCTAAAATATTCCAAAGTTTCTCTGCTCCTAGCAAGGCGTCAACAGGACGAGAAACATCGAATGAAGGATCCGCAAGGTTTAAATTACGAATGTGCACGTATGAAGAGGTATCGATAGAACGAGTAGGTAAATTTGAAGTAAGTTTTGAAAGAACAAAAACGTCAACTGGAAGGCTCCTTGAATTTATTCGCGAATAAAGTTTGATTGTTACACACCCTCGTGTGTATCCTGCTTCAGTAGAAGACACCCCAACGACTGGAATGCGGGCATGAGTTCGAGGTAAACCGAGTTTTTGCACAAATGACTCCGAAACAAAAGAGCTCTGTGAACCAGTGTCCAATAAAATACGGCAACTAACAAAATTTCCCTGCATGTCCTTAACGTTAGCAACAATCGTGGGTAAAATAGTTTATCGATTGCTTAAATATTGTGGATGCGAATGGTTGCTAACAATAACTCCAGCTGTAGGTTGGTCGGGTTCTAACACAGCACCTTTTACATTTTCGGAAGTAGATGCGCTTTCATTTTCAGGATGAATTAAATAATGGTGTTTTGATTTGCACAAGCGACATCGATACATCGAACGACACCTATTAGCAGAATGTCCAGCCTTGAGACAACTAAAGCAAAGGGATTTGGTTTTGACAAATTCTCGACGGAGTGCAGTTGAAAGATCAACAAATTTTGAGCACTGACCCAACAAGTGCCCACTATTGCACATAGGACATCGCGAGGAGCTATGTGCTTCCTCCACAAGATGTTCTCGAATTGATGATGGATTCTTGCCCCTTGAACTATGCAATCGATTAAGCGATTGGCACGACTCCAATGCGTCACAGCGAAGTTGAAGAAAATCTAACAACTCTTTAATCTCACAGTTGTCCCGCGACCCCACTTCCTGAGCCCATGCTTCCTTTGTTTCCTGATCTAACTTTAGCAATAGTAGGTACACCAACCACGGATCTCGACCCTCAGCTTCAAGTGCTTTAAGAGCTCTTGTGCACTAATCAGCACCATCAGAAACCTTTCTTAGAAGCGCTACATTGTTTGATGGAACAGTTGGCAGTGATACATAATCCTGGATATGAGAGTGAACGATTAAATTAGAACGATCGTACCGCCTTTCCAACCGTTCCCACGCGTCTGGATAATTTATGTCGGAAACCGGGATTTTGCTTATCAACTCTGCAGGACGATCACGAAGCAAAGTTTTAAGATAACGAAACTTTTGAGTTGCCGAAATATCATCCCTATCATCAATCGAGCTTAGAAAAAGATCCCTAAAACAAGGCCATTCTTTGTAGTCCCCAGAAAAAGGCGGGATGTGAAACGTTGGGAGTGAAATGGATTTTATCTTTTTTGAGTCATCTAAGGTCTTTAAAGGGGTTGTTTGCTGCTGCGTAAGGTCGGCGACTACGGATTTATTTTGTGTAGGTTTCGTACACAGGGGTGGTATACGATCGCGAATTGCCTTTGTTAATGAGGAATGAGCTATGAAATATTTTTCTTCGTATTCAGAAATGTCGACGTCTGAATCTTCGAAGTTAGGATCGTCAACGAATTCAATTAAATTATTAATTAACTCTCTAAAACTTTCCCACGTGGTTTCAAGGGCTTTTAATCGAAGTTTTAATAAATCGATATCAAACGAATCCGATATATTTGCAGCAAACGTTGCTGCCTGCGTCACGCTACGCTTATTTATCGAAATTTTCTTTTTTTATTTTATTCATTCTAAATCAATTTAGCTTTCAAACCGACAAACAAAATATATGTATGTTCAGTAAAATTGCACCACAAAAGCATGCACGTTGCATAAGATCAAATACGCGCGCTTTGATTAAAAAATATACAATTTGATTAACACTCGAGCTCAAATCAAAGAACTGTGTTTTAATTAGCCATAGGAAAAAACACTATCTGGCGCAGAAGGACCAAATGATTCGGAATTAAATCGAGCAAAAAAGGGAACATGAAATTTATAAACTCTTCTTGTCTTAAAAATTGTAATTTTATTGATCACAAAATAATTGTGCCTTTTTTCACCAAAAAATTGATTTGTTAAGAGGTGTTACCCGTATGCTGATCTTAATCCAAATGGAAGATTGGTTCATTGTAAATTATGCAAGAGGTTATTTAATTTACAGTTGTCAAACTTATGTAATACATATTAATCAGGCAAAAATATTTAAGAGAGAAAGAACCGGTATGTACAAGAGCAATAAATAATTTGCGATTAGAATGTTAACAAGTACAGTGAATCAAAACTAATTTTAAGGCAAAGAAATGAATAATGTGTTTAAATGTATAACAGTTTAGGTTTAAGTTCACTAATCAAATCTCTTATAGCATTAATCAAATGATGATTACGAAAAGCTGAATGATAGCTAGTTAATCCGGAACACTACTCATGATGAGAAAGTCGCAAAGCAAGAGGAATCGGAGGCTCCGTATAGATTAGCTTTCATAGTCATCCATAGGGATTCACTGGCTCCACTAGCGTCGAACAAAGGCGTGATCAGGTTTGGATGGTGTACCATCACACTGAAAGTCTACAAGCAAGTGCGAAACTAGCACTTTCAATATCGGAGAACATATCCCCAGTGGAGTAACCTTTTGGTGGCATCAACCTTCCAGAAATGGAAATAGATGCAACAAGCACTCCTTCTACAGGTATGCCCTTCTCCAACCCAAACACCGCATCCGACTTGGATGCTCACACTGTCGACAGACTCTTCGACATGGAGAATAAAGACACCGTTAATGAAGAATATCTCCTACAGTCATCCTCAGAGTCAGGCTCAGATTAAGACCTCAACAGCACTTTGATGGAGGGTGGTATAGAAAACTTTTATCAAGATGATTCAGCTACTGCAGATTAACCTTCAACGCAGTAAACTGGCTTCGGCCTCCCTTCTTCTCCGGCTACAAACTAAAGGCGAAGACAAATCTTCCTGATCCAAGAACCAGAGATTGTCAAATCCATTGTTAATGGACTGAGGGCTCCTGGCTACTACTTGTTGTATGCTTCGGACAAAGGTGAACCAAGATCCTGCATTTTAGTAAGAAGTAATATTAATGTATTTTTATTCCCTGATTACAGTGATCGAGACGTAACTACGGTTTGATTGCGGACTGACAAAGGCATATACTGGCTTACCTCAGCATACATTGTACACGACTATCTCGGCCCTGTACCTAGCGACATGCTCAGAAAAAATTGTTAATGAAGCAGAACGGCAAAATATATGCCTCCTAATTGGATGCGATGCAAACGCACACCATACCATTTGGGGTAGTACGAACCAGAGTACATCTACTAATGAGAAGGGACACTCTTCTCACACTAACAACTTCAACCAATACAAGAAAAAAAATTTTAAAAAAACTATTATAAGTGAAAATAGGCAATTGGTATTGGCCTTTCGTAAAATAGCTTGTGAAAAAAAGAGTAAACATCACGTTTTTAGGTACACCCAAACACACTTATCTTTTTTAACATACAGAAATGTGGTTTTCCAATAATGTTTTTCTTAAAGCGGGTCCTTGTTATTTTAAAGTGTAGTAGTATCTCTCTGAACAATCACATTGCTTAGTGTGAGGTGTGACCAGGTTTTGCTTTCATAAAAATATAAATCTACTGTCACCACTTTTTGTGTTAAATTTTCTAGAAGCTGGTCACACTAGTGAAAAGGAACTAAGGCGACCTTTTTGCTTATACTTTTTTATATGTGTTTTTAAAGGCGTTCCTAAGTTGTCTTTCACTATTACACTTCTTATTGGCGTCCTTTTCTTGTGTATATTGTAAGCAAATAATAAATACGTGGAGAGTGTCCCTGTGTAGATATACTCTGGTACGAACATAAATGATAGATGTGAGTAACTTTTTGATTTTATTCTTAGCACTAACCTAACCCCAGTGTTAGCTACTGGGAGCTACTTGCGCTACAGACAAGAAGTGTTGGACATCCCTCTAGTTTCCCATTCCATTTATCATAGGATCACGAATTGGAAAGTATCTGCAGAGCACTCTTTTCTAAAAACAGATACATTCAATTCGAACTTATTGATGAAACTAATAAGCAACCAGCCTTCCAAAATCGGCCTTAATTGGTGTCATAACTGGGCTCTGCCCTGCTACCTGACATGCTACCTGTTGCGGTGATTTTGACCGCAACGAGAAAACTCTTTTGTCAACCAGCAAAGTAACACGAGCTGGTAACTTTGCATAGGTTACACATCCTTTATTAGGAAATTTAAAATAAGATTACAGATCAGTTCTAAATATGTACATTTAACTTGCTTAGTTTTCTTCTAATTTATAGTTTTAAAGTTCTTAAATAATCAGCAAATAATAGCTAGAAATAATTTCGACAAAAAAAGCCGCCTCGTGACTAACAAGGTTATGAATACTTATATGATTTATAAAAAAAGAGAAAGAGACAATTAGAAAAAGGAACAAAAGGAAATATGATTTGATTTGAAATGTTTATTCATTTGTGGCTCCACCCACATAGGGAAGCTACATTTTTGGGTGCGTTTGCATTCCTTTTCACACTCCCCCTTGGTAGTTTTTACGGTGGACTGGTGTCTTCTGGTCTTTGAGATCAAGAACTGCCAATTTGACGGCAGGTCTTTTGTAGACTCCATTCTGCGTCTGTACGAAGGCATTTCGTACTTGATCATCTTTGGAGAGCTTGATTTTTACTACTCGTCCTTTAGGCCAGTTGTTCCGTGGGCTGTTTGGATCCACGACCAGGACTATATCGCCGACTTCAAATGGTTTTGCAGATGTGAACCATTTTGAGCGTCTGGTAAGTGTTGGTAAATAGCTACCCAGCGCTTCCAGAAGCGGTCGGCAAACTGCTGTGAGATGAGCCAATTTATACGTAGCACTGTCCACAAGCCGAACCTAATAAGAAATTATTTGGTGTCAGAGCTTCTGGATTTGCAGGTTATATTGGTATATATGTCAAGGGATGCGAATGGATAATGTTTTCTGCTTCTATTAGCATACTTCTCAGCAATTCATCATTCGGATTTCTCGTTGGCACAACAGCATAAAGGGAGTTTTTAATCTAGCGTACTAGGCGCTCCCAGCTTCCTCCCACGTGCGGAGAGGCCGGTGGTATGAATTTGCATTGAGTAGTTGTGGTAGTAAGAGTTTCAACTTATCTGTCTCTCTGGATACTAGCAGCCACTTCCCGTAACTTTCCGTTCTGCACCCTGAAAGTAAGTGCCATTTTCGCTATGAAATGTGATGTGTGTACCCCTTCTAGCTATAAAATTACTAAGACAAAGGATACAGGAATCGGTCGTCAACGTATGAGCAACTTCTATGTGAACGGCTCTAATGGTAAGGCAGGTTAAGAGAACTCCCCAGCGCTTTTCGGTTCGTAGACCCACAGTGACTAAAAGATGGCCGAAGTAGTCAACGCCAACGTACGAAAACAAACGACAGAAAAACGCAAGTCGCGCATGAGGAAGTGGTGCCTTGATTGGTGGGCATGGTCGAGCTCTATTAATCTTGCATTGTGGACAGGATTTCTTTACGTTCCTCAGAGCAGGTCGCACCTGGGGAAGGAAAAATTTTTGGCGAAGATTATTAACCACCGTTTCGTGGTTTTTGTGGTTGTAACGGCAATGAGCGTCCTGGATAATAAGCGTTGTGATTTGATGAAATCCTGGAACGATAATAGGTAGCCTCAAATATCTGCTGACCTCTTTTTCAGAGCGGATTCTCCGTTTGCTCGAATGAGCTGATTTTCATCCAGAAATGGACACAGGTTAAAGAGGGGACTACTTTTCTCGACACAACGTTTCATTGTCAAGTCTGCAACTTCGTCGGCGTACACGCAATTTTGTGCCTCTTTTAATAGTTAATTTTGCGCCATCTGTAGTTCATCGTGCGACAAAGGACCCTTAATCTTGAAGGTATTTTTTCTTTTAGTGCTTGTGTTGTGCACTAATCGAAGAGCATACCCCGTACTCATAAGCAGCTTCCACCAGGTGGAAATTTCGTTAATTAGAAAAATATTCTCTCGGCCAAAGGTATGAATGGCAACGAAATTAGTTTTCAGCTCTTCAGTTGTTGATTGTCTCCTGCGGCTAATGATTTGCAGGGAGTTTCAGGAAGGAGTAAGTTGATCAGGGCCTTTGAGGAGTACGGAATTGAGTGAAGTACCTTGAACTGTAGCCGCAGCGTACCACAAGATCCTAATTTTCCCAGGTTTGTTTGCGTTTTTCACTGGAAAAACTGGTAGGTACCATGACCGGGTCTGATTTTCCATCATCTCTTAATGTGTTATTTTTCTTGCGTAGCCCTTCATGACGTATTCGTCAATTTTATTGCATATTTTCACGTTGCAATCTTTTTTGGAGGCAGATCACTCGTTTTCTGGCCATGGGGTAGGAATAGCATTTCATCAAATTTCCAAAGAAGTGATGTTTCGAATCTCCCATTTTTACGAACTGTGCAAGTATTAAGCAAATCTAACGCCCGAGCATCATCGTCGGAAATCGTAATCTTTGTTGATTCGAGAGTACCAAAGTTCTCATCGTAAAGGAAGTTCTTCACGAGACGGCGCGCATCAAGGTCGTTACATTCACAGACGTAAAAGTTGTGTGTTTTATCTGGATTGCTTGCTGCATGAATTACCCATCCTAGGCGAGTTTTAGTCGCAATGGGTTCATTTCGACCATCCTCTTTTGATTTTAGCAGAAACCTGAGTTGTGCATTATTAACTCCTATAAACAACCGTGGAACAGCTTTGTTTTATGAAGCAATGTCAAGTCCCTTTAGGTGTTCGAACTTCCCTTGCTACTCGTCTGGATTGGGTGGTTTAGCTGGCAAGCATATTTTACTAACAGTGTGGACATCTGCTAGTTGGAATTTATCCGCTTTCGCATTGGTGGAGGATATTTGCAGGTTGATTTCTAACTTACTCTCATAACGCGAAGTATTTCCGATCCACTTCAAACACAGTGGTATTAGTTTTCCTGATACTTTCAACTTCCCCGCAAGTTCTTCTTCCGTCAACGTTACCGATGACCCATCGTCCAAGAACGCATACACTTTTGTATTTATTCCATTTCCATAAAGGAACACAGGCACAGCTCGAAAGAGAACGGATTGGGTGTTGTAATTCTGAGAATCCAATATATTTTCTGAAAGTATTCCAACAGTTCCATCTGTAAGCGAATATTGTGCGGACGTTTTTTAGTCGTTGTGTAGGAGCTGATGATGTTTTAGAACACAGTTGTTCTTTCCACAAAGGGACTTTTTCTTGCACTTGTAGTTCAGATGCCTTTTCAGACATTTACTGCATAGCTGGTGTTTTCTCACTTCCGCCCATCGAGCAGTGCGGTTCATCTGTTGTAACATCCTACAATCTTCTACCGAAGAACAATCGCCACCACAAACACCGCACTTGTTTTTGAATTATAAGTATCAAGCTGGCTTTCTTTGTAGTGGGCATTTATGACCCCTTTATCCTTCCATCCTTTATTGCTCTTCCTTTCTTCAAAATGTAGAGGGAGCCGAAATAAGGACACCATTCGCAGCTTCGGCCATAGTGTACATCCACCTACTGAAATGTAATAGTGTACACGTTGTT
Organism: Platycheirus albimanus; assembly: GCA_916050605.2. Lineage (NCBI taxonomy): Eukaryota > Metazoa > Arthropoda > Insecta > Diptera > Syrphidae > Platycheirus > Platycheirus albimanus. Next base: position 19,975,813 of record OU696699.1, on the reverse strand, counting down.
GACAAAGATTGTTTGTGGATAGCCCAATTAAGATGAAGGGTTGGAAGAAGCCTGTCTACAAGTTCTTGCATCAGCATGGGATAATTGAGGTGGTCGGAAATGCCACAAGCTTCAACTGTAGCACACAGATTCTGCACTGCTATTGCAAAAATTACAATAGTCTCGAGTTTGTCTGCTTTTTGCAATGGTGTGGAACTAATTTTACGAATCAGAGTGTTGATAATTACTTCCGGTCTACCATACAGCATCTTCAAAGTATCGGTCACACGTCCAACATAATTTGGTTGTATTATCAAACTTCGTACCGCCTCTAGTGCCACACCTTTAAGAGCTTTGTGTAACCTTATAAAGTTTTCCTCATCGCTGAAGCCGCCCAGTTCTGTGCTCCGATTAAAACTTGCGACGAAAATGATAAATGTCGCGCTCTTAAATGATTTTCCGTTAAAAAAAACTATTTGAAGGCAAACATTGTGCGATATTGTTGAACGAGGGTAAATGCTGAAAGGGGGCCAATTGTTCCGGAATATGTTCATTTGGATGTTGGTTAGTTTGATGACTTTGAACACCCTGTGATGGTGGCAGCAGAACATGAACTGTAGACGCGTCATAATTCATGGGTGGAATGTACTGTTGTTGATGATAGCCAGGATTTGCTTGCTTGGTTTGCCAGATTGAATCTGATAAGTACTTCTTGATATGATGGCTGAACTTGACAACCTCATTCTCTCCGTCCAAAGAATCAAGGACTCGATTCATTATTTTGTATTCTTACTTGCTGTATAGGGCAAGTATTGGTTTCGTGCAGAAAAAAAATCGGTTTTAATCAAACATGACATTACGATGATAGAGAAGCCAAAAAAGTGGTTTTCGCCATACCGCCCGTCGGTCTGTCTGTGCGTTTGTGCGTCTGTGCGGATGTGCACATTTTCACGTCATGCTATAGCCAAGACGGCTTGACAGATTTTCTTTAAACTTGGTATATAGCAGAGCTGTGAAAGAATGCAATCTTTTAGTATTGCATCGCCAAAAGTCCCACTCATTTAACTGAATTTTGAGAATGCATTAACATTCCTTATTGAAATACTTTAACTTCGAAAAAAAAATCCCAGTTAATTTTGAAGTCTTTTTTAATTAAATCGTTTAGAGCAGTTAAAAGACTTGAAGTCAAAAGAATACATTACTTTTTAATTGCTTGCATTCTTGGAAGTCTTGTAAAAGTCTTTTACATTCTTTGCAGTCATTAAGTCTTTTGACTGCATTGAATGTATTGCAGTCATTTGACTGCTTTGGAGTCTTTTAACTGCTTGAAGTCTTTTTTACTGCTTGAAGTCTTTTAACTGCTTGAATTCTTTTTTACTGCTTGGAGTCTTTTAACTGCGTGAAGTCTTTTTTACTGCTTGAAGTCTTAAGACTACTTTATATATATTTGGTGTGAAGAAGGTGTGATAAAATACTAAAACATGAAAAAAAGACTTCAAGCAGTTAAAAGACTTCAAGCAGTTAAATGACTTCATGCAGTTAAAAGACTCCAAGCAGTAAAAAAGAATTCAAGCAGTTAAAAGACTTCAAGCAGTAAAAAAGACTTCAAGCAGTTAAAAGACTCCAAAGCAGTCAAATTACTGCATTACATTCAATGCAATCAAAAGACTTAATGACTGCAAAGAATGGAAAAGACTTTTACAAGACTTCCAAGAATGCAAGCAATTAAAAAGTAATGTATTCTTTTGACTTCAAGTCTTTTAACTGCTTTCAACGATTTCATTACTAAAGATTTCAAAATTAACTGGGAATTTTTCTTTGAAGTTAAATACTGACATGAAGTCAAAATATTTAAAAAATTAGTCTTTTTAATCATTTTACTGCAATACGAAAATGATTGCATTCTTTTACAGCTCTGGTATATAGCAGTTTGAAGAAAAACGGTTGTCGAGGTTCTTTTTGTTTCGTTTTAGTCCGGCTCAAACTGGTACCTTTCATGTAACGGTTTTTTTCATTTTAATTTTGCTCGAAAACGGCTCTAACGATTTTGATTAAACTCAGAATTTGTCTTACCTAGATATTTCTAACAAACTAGCGTTTTTTGTTTTTGGCTTAAATGGTCGTAACGAAAATAAGGTTTGAAGGCTTTTTTTAAATGGCCATAACTTCGCAACGACTTGATTGAATTGACTCAAACTTCGTTTGGCATCGTTCTTTATAGTGTTCAATAGGATGGCTTTGTACGTTTTTTAGTGAAGCCTTTCTAAATGTTACTTTTTTTTTTTGGATTTTTCTAATAAAAAACGGCTCTAACGATTTTGATTTAACGTTGTGTGTTATATTCTTTTAGTGTTCTTAAGAGAACTGCGTTTTTGGTTTTTGGCAAAAAAGGTAATAACGGAGATCTGGTTTTAATTTTTTTTTTCTAAAAAGGCCATAAGTTGTCAACGGTTGTATCGAATTCAAACAAACTTTGTTTGGTATAGTTCCTTACAACTCTGTATCAGGTGGCATTGTTAATCTTTTTTAAATGCTGGCTCCCATACAAAAAGCCACTAAGTTTTGGCCAAATTATGTAGTTTTTTTCCAATTTACCTAAAAAAGATTTTGTCGATTTTCATTTAACTTTGTATGTAATATACATAGAATGTTTTGAATAAAACTGCATTAAAGTTTTTGGCTACAAATGATATCAACCAAAGTTGTAGTGCGTGGTCAAACTCTCCAAAAACCGGTTTTACTGGGAGTACTGGAGGTTCAAATGAACTTTTCTCCATGGAACAGATTAACGCTCTCACTGCAGAAATGATAATTCTTCTCGGTCGATACCAAGGCCGAACAGTTCAATACGATTGCACAATTAGCTGTTAAGTATCTTTATGCTAGTAAACAATGATGAGTGTAAACCATAAGATAAATTGTTGGAATGCTAGAAGTATTCGATTTAAATCAATTGAATATTTTGCTTTTCTGAGCAAACATAACATAGACGTTAGTCTACTAAGTGAAACTTGGTAAGATAGCAATGTTAATATTTCCAATAGAAATTATATCTGTTATCGTTTAGATAGAGTTGAGAGAAGTGGGGGCGGAGTTGCCGTGGTTGTTAAGAGAACTGTTAAACATAAATTGCTACCTATTATTAAAAGTAAACTTATTGAAAATATTGGCATAGAAGTACCATTTGAAAATGGACGATCAATTAAAATCTTTTCAATTTATTTTCCAGGTCGTTCTTCTTCGCAAAGTAAAAGGTATGATTTTAGAAATGATTTGCGTAAATTTATATCAATAAATGATATTTTTCTTATTGGTGGAGATTTCAACTGTAGACATAGGAATTGGGGTTGCATTAGAGCAAATGCTTGGGGCAATATTCTGTCGGATTTAAATTCAAGACATCCTTTCAACATTTTATACCCCCCACACCCCACCTGTATATCTTCTAATAATCGAAGTAACCCTTCCACATTGGATTTATTCCTTACTAACATGCCCGATCTTTTTACCCAGCCTATGGTTGAAAATGCATTAGAGCAAGAGTTGAAATGCTGGACTCTTTGTAGATATAACTAAAGCCTTCGATATGGTGAACCTAAAAATTTTATTAGATAAACTGAATAAGGTTGGTTTTCGCGGGTTTATGTTCAGATGGTTCGAGTCTTATCTACAAAACAGAATACAGTGTGTACAAATTCAGTCGAGCTTTAGTTCCCCTAAAATAAATAAATTAGTAGTTCTTCAAGGTTCCGTACTTGGTCAAATTTTATTACTTATATATATAAATTCTTTGTTTCCGCTTCCTTTTAAAGGCACAATCAGGGCTTTCGCAGACGACCTTGGTATTGCATATTGCTCAGCCAATCCTCTAAATCAAATTTCCGATATAAACCACGATGTTCACCTACTGAGATATTGGTTTGCAAAGCATGAGCTTATAGTTAGTAATAAAACAAAATTAATGTTCTTCAATCTTACTCGCAAAATATCTCCAGACATTTCCATAATTTTTCATTCACACAATTGTTCCAATCATAGCTTACTCTATAGTATGTATAACACTCTGAGTGCGCAATCATTTTATGGAAATGTTGATTGCTGTATAATTGAAAGTATAGAAGATTTTAGATACCTCGGCGTTACTTTTGATCAAAATTTAAACTGGACCAAACATATATCACTTTTAAAAAACTATCTTCTTTCTACCAATCGCTGTTTTTACCACTTAAGAAAGCATTGCTCTTTGAATTTATTGAAAATGGTTTACTTTGGAATTTTCCACTCAAAATTGCAATACGGAATATGTTGCTGCGGTGGTGCGTATGCCAACAAACTACAAAAACTTACCGTTACCAAAAAATCGGCTGTACGTAACGTATGTAAAACCTATCGCCTAGCACACTCAATGGAGTTGTTTCGAACTTTGCATGTTCTACCTGTTCGTCATTTATATTATTATAAAGTTTTGAAAGTTTTTTTAAGCGAGCCGGTTACTTGCAAAGTCCGATTTCTGATATAAGGACCCTAAGAAGCAATTCCAGTGGTGGATTTACCAATAGGCTGAGTAGGCTGAAGCCTAGGGCGGCAGATTTTAGGGGGCGGCAAATTCGGTACAATATTTTTTTTGCGTTCTAGAAAAAAACAAAAATTATAGGTACTCACGGAGAACTGTGTATGTTAGAGCTCCACAGAAAAAAAAAAACATTTCAGGGTTAACACGTTTCTCGTCCTCATAGATAGACTCGTTTCCGAGTTAAAAAAGCGGCAGAAAGCCTACAGCGGATTTAATAAAAAGTTTTCATTCCTAACCAAAATTAGTGAGCTGCTACCATCGAATTTGAAGGAAAAAGCCATTTTGTTGGACAAAATGTATTCTATTGACTTAGAAACTGACTTGGTTCAAGAATGCACACACTTCCGATACCACCTTTCTTCTGAAAATCTTTTGATAAAACCAGATTCTGGATCATTAAAAAGTCTATCTTTGTTCCTGAGAAAACAGAATTTGGAGAGCATTTATCCAAATTTTGATATTGAACTTCGCATGGATTTGTGTACACCAGCGACAAATTGTTCAGGTGAAAGAAGCTTTTCTTGCTTAAAGCGGGTAAAACATTATCTTCGATCTACTTTAAGTCAAGAGAAACTAAACGCATTAGCCCTTTTGTGCATAGAATCAGAGCTAATGAACAAGATTTTATACGACATTACATTGATGATTTTGCCAATTTAAAATCGCTCAAAAAGGCAATGCAATTTTATGTAAAATATATCAACCGGATTAAAAAAAAATTTGATAGGGATATTTTTCCTATTTTTTTTTAAACAATAATTGCAAGCTCCAAGCTTGCACGTTTTTGAGCTCTTCGTGTCCACAAAAATTAATTTTTATGTTTTTGAGCTCTTGAAGATAGCTTTTTTTTTGAAATTCTTATTTCTTGACTATCTTAGAAACCGCTCAACTGATTGACTTCAAAATCTTTTCAGCTCTAATTCTGAATAGACCCTTCCGAACGCCGTGTCAGAAATTTCAATCGCTCGGTTTGTTCTTAAGATATCAGACGACAAATATAAGTTACACATATACACGGACGTCTTATTGAAAACAGTCGGAACGGGTTCCTGGTACCTCAAAACGATCGTCTTTGATTTTCGAAGTATAACATTAAAAACATGTAAATAATATCATTATGATAGTGAATTGCAGAGGTCAGTAGGGGCGGCAAAATTTGAATAGCCTACTGGCGGCGAATATGTAAATCCGCCGCTGAGCAATTCTCTTTCTCAGTACATATACCTTCTTTTCACACAACAAGCTATAAAAACTCTTACTCCATTGTGTCTTGCAAACTTTTTAATACGCTCCCTTTAAAATTACGTATGATAAGAAATTTGGTTGTGTTTTAAAAAAAAGTAAAAGTATGGCTGCTTGATTTGGATCACCTTGCAATTAAAGTTTTGCTTCCCTTCGCTTTCTAATTAAACGAATTAAAATAAAAAACGATTTGTGTTCTGAAAAAATTTTGTTTTCTTTCTTTATTGTATAACATAGCCTCTTCCTTCCTTCATTTTTTGTAAACTTTCTATTTCTTAAATTTAATTTCCTTTATAATTTGGATTGAACATTTATATGTATTTTTCTTTTGTACACCCCACACAAAATAAAAATCGACGTGTCATCACCTCTATTTAAATAATATAAGATAGCACTAACTATTCTTATTATAATTTGTTTATAGTATATTTGTAAGTACATAATTATAGAATCTTTGTAAATTTTAAACTGAAATTTATAAGAATAAAGAATATTGAAATTGAATTGAAATTAAATGATCTTAGTTCAAATCACTTGCAAGTGCTAATAGAAATTAATTCTACTCCAGTAGAAACAAGTAATATTATCTATGACTTTAAAAATACAAATTGGAAGCGATTTAGAAGTAATGTGCGACAAAAACTGAACGATATACCGGTCATTAGTTCCAATCATATAAATGCTGCTCAAATTAATGATTATGTGAATGCTTTCACAACTTCTGTACTTCATAGCTTTGAGCAATCTGTCCCAAAAAAAGTTAAACGCCGAGAACTGACTGTAAACAGTAGTATTGAAAACAACGTTTCTCAATCAATACAATTGCTTAATTCAAGTTCATTCGATGACGACTTAAATGTAATTTTACTAAATCACCTGGATTTGATGGAATAAAAAATATATTCTTAAAAAACCTTCCTAAAAAAGGTGTAAAATTTTTAACAATGCTTTTTAATGGGTGTTTCAAAATAGGATACTTTCCAAATACGTGAAAAAAGGCTAAAGTTATCCCAATCTCTAAACCGGGAAAAAATGCTTCCCTGCCTTCTAGCTACAGGCCAATTAGTTTATTGAGCTCTTTAAGTAAATGCTTAGAAAAATTAATAAAAAACAATTTGCTAAAACAAGTCGATCAGTTCGAGATCCAGCCACAAGAACAGTTTGGTTTTAGAATACATCATAATACTGTTCACCAGGTTGACAGGATAACAAAAGATATTAAAAATAATCTTACTATAGGAAAAAGTACGGGAATGGTCTTACTTGATGTCGAAAAACCGTTTGACTCTGTGTGGCACAAAGGGCTCATTCACAAACTCCTTGTTTTAAATTTCCCACTTTACAACGTAAAATTGATTTCGTCCTTCCTTACAAAACGCACTTTTAAAGTTTCTGTTAATAATTCGTGTTCCGATGTTATTGAAAATTTTGCAGGTGTACCTCAAGGATCCGTCCTTGGACCCTTATTATATATTATATACACACATGATTTTCCGAAACCAAATAACTTTAAAACCGCAATTTTCGCGGATAATACCTGCATTTACTCATCAGATTAAATTGGCTCCTTAATTGAAACCAATCTGCAATCTGCTTTGAATTCAGTTCAATCATATTGCGATAATTGGAAAATAAAATTGAATGCTTCCAAGACTCAAGCTCTCTTTTTCACTAGAAAAAGAAAAGCCTGCTTCTTTCCAAGCAATAGCCTTCAGTTAAATGGGGTTCAAACTGAATGGAAATCGAGTGCCAAGTATCTTGGGGTACACTTGGACAAAACTTTGACCTTTAGCTTGCATATTCAAGAAACACTAAGTAAACTTAATATGGCGATAAAAACCCTTTATCCATTTTTAAATCGAAAGTCCAAATTGAGTGTTGAAAACAAATTGTTATTGTATAAAGTTATATTCCAAAGCATAATGCTATATGGCTCTCCCGTTTGGGGATCATGTGCTAAAAGTCATATTCGCAGGCTGCAAATTATGCAAATTAAAATTTTAAAAATGATGCTTAATCTTCCCTGGCACTATTCTACGGAGGATCTCCATGAAGGGTCAAAAATTGAAAAAGTTGAAATTCGAATCTCAAAAATATATGAACGATATAAGGTTTCGTGCAGTTGCTCTGAAAATAACTTAATATTAAATTTAACAACTTAAGGTGTTGTAAACTTTTTATTACTTGTATCTATTTATTAATTTATTTACACAAATAAAATGACTGTGATAAAAAAAAATTGATACTCATTTATTTATTCATTCTATTTATATTTATTTATTTATTTATTTATTTATTTATTTATTTATTAATTTATTTAATTATTTATTTATTTATTTATTTATTTATTTATTTATTTATTTATTTATTTATTTATTTATTTATTTATTTATTTATTTATTTATTTATTTATTTATTTATTTATTTATTTATTTATTTATTTATTTATTTATTTATTTATTTATTTATTTATTTATTTATTTATTTATTTATTTATTTATTTATTTATTTATTTATTTATTTATTTATTTATTTATTTATTTATTTATTTATTTATTTATTTATTTATTTATTTATTTATTTATTTATTTATTTATTTATTTATTTATTTATTTATTTATTTATTTATTTATTTATTTATTTATTTATTTATTTATTTATTTATTTATTTATTTATTTATTTATTTATTTATTTATTTATTTATTTATTTATTTATTTATTTATTTATTTATTTATTTATTTATTTATTTATTTATTTATTTATTTATTTATTTATTTATTTATTTATTTATTTATTTATTTATTTATTTATTTATTTATTTATTTATTTATTTATTTATTTATTTATTTATTTATTTATTTATTTATTTATTTATTTATTTATTTATTTATTTATTTATTTATTTATTTATTTATTTATTTATTTATTTATTTATTTATTTATTTATTTATTTATTTATTTATTTATTTATTTATTTATTTATTTATTTATTTATTTATTTATTTATTTATTTATTTATTTATTTATTTATTTATTTATTTATTTATTTATTTATTTATTTATTTATTTATTTATTTATTTATTTATTTATTTATTTATTTATTTATTTATTTATTTATTTATTTATTTATTTATTTATTTATTTATTTATTTATTTATTTATTTATTTATTTATTTATTTATTTATTTATTTATTTATTTATTTATTTATTTATTTATTTATTTATTTATTTATTTATTTATTTATTTATTTATTTATTTATTTATTTATTTATTTATTTATTTATTTATTTATTTATTTATTTATTTATTTATTTATTTATTTATTTATTTATTTATTTATTTATTTATTTATTTATTTATTTATTTATTTATTTATTTATTTATTTATTTATTTATTTATTTATTTATTTATTTATTTATTTATTTATTTATTTATTTATTTATTTATTTATTTATTTATTTATTTATTTATTTATTTATTTATTTATTTATTTATTTATTTATTTATTTATTTATTTATTTATTTATTTATTTATTTATTTATTTATTTATTTATTTATTTATTTATTTATTTATTTATTTATTTATTTATTTATTTATTTATTTATTTATTTATTTATTTATTTATTTATTTATTTATTTAATTATTTATTTATTTATTTATTTATTTATTTATTTATTTATTTATTTATTTATTTATTTATTTATAAATTTATTTATTTATTTATTTATTATCGATTATCGATCTATTTATTATTTATTTATGTATTTGTTTTTTAGTTTTAGCTTATATACGTTACTGTGATATTCATATATAAATTTCTTTTTTGTTAACTTGTTTATCTCTCCATATAAATTTATTTAAATGCTTAATATATGTATATAATTTTTTTTATGTAAACAACATCTTTTTTGTGATCTCACGGACCCACTTCTCTCTCCTCTGGAAAAATTGTATTTCATAATTAAATGAAGGTTTTTTTCATTTAGCTTTTCCTTCTAAAACTTGAATCTGTGATAATAATATTGTATACATTTTATAAGTTTTTCAGTAGTAAGGTAGAAAATACCATTTCTCTGTAAATTGTGCAATCTAGAAATACGAACTAATTTATATAAATTCAGCTACAATAAAGATTTGTTGAAAAAAAATGATAATAACAGAAATTTGTTTTAATAATTTTATTAATTTGGCCATAAGCGCACATTTATATCATTTATAGCACCCAAAAGATGATATCTAAATTTGATATACCAAAGGTTTCTTAACGTAAACTTCTGTATATAGGGTTTTCCAATTTTAGCCAAACTTTTTTTGTTGCTCCCAATTTTTTCAAACATGTGTTCTTCATATTGCTCGAAAACTTTGTTTTCATCGTACTATTGCACCCAGAAAGCAAGTTCGTGCGACCCAATCATGCATTTTATTTTGATATATAATCGGCATCTCTTTCTTTTCGTAATTTGAGTTCTTCTTTGTCGACTTTCCCTCAGCTGCCTTTCTTCTTCAATCTTCTGTAGCTCTATTTGGAGCCGCTTATTGGACGAGTACTTGGAGGACCTTGAACTACTTGAATTGAGACTCGGTTGTTGAAACGCAGATTCTGTAACATAATTATCCTTGGGTAGCACGAAACCGTTAGCCGAAGATTTCTTCGTTGTTGAGAAATGTCCGCTTCTAATTGAAGAAGATATAAAACTATTGGCATTTTGTGAAAATGTTTCGGCACTCAGTGGTAAAGCTGGCAAACCAAACGCGTTCTGAGTTGAAGTTGTAGCAGATGAGTATGGTTTGTTGGAGTTGGCCGCTGAAGCACTGGGGAAATGTAAGATTCCACACATGGCAGCAACTTCGGCCGGACTATGAGCAGAGACTTTCACATTAGCTTGGCCAAACGCAGTAGTGATCGGTACTGCCGATGACGATAGGGGCACACATTGATTTTGTGAATCATAATGAGCAGGATTCAACTGAGTTGGTTAACTGGTTAGGTTCTTATGCATAGCGGCTAATTCGGCCGCGCTGTACGCAGAAAATGTTACAGATTCTTGGGTATGCGCAGTCATAATTGGTGCTGCTGATGACTGCAAAGGGGTGTGATTTGACGTAGTTGATACATCGGCTAGACTCAGCTGCATTAGCCGCAGGAACCCTGACAGCACTTTGTGCAAACATAGCAGTAATTGTTGCTGATGATGTTTGCGACAATTGGCTATTCGTATTGGCGTTTGTATTATTCTTATCAACCCACCCACAGCAGATGCAGAACCCACCCCTGAATAACTATATAAACCCTATCTCTTATCTGTGCATATCTGGCATACAAAAGACTTCTCTTGAATGCTGCTATTCACTCCTGCACAGCTTAAATGATTCCAAGCATTACATTGGTTGCACTGGACCATATCTTTTGTGGAATAGGGTTCATCACAGCGGCAACAGTTGTTTTCTTCATTTTGTCCAGGACTCATCTTTAAAGCCGTTGTCACTTAAGCTTTCAGTGGATATAAAACTAAGGTTTGTAAAATGTTGCGGCGATTTTGGCCGCAACGAGAAAACTCCTTCCTCATCCAGCAAAGTAAAACGAGTTGGTAACTTTGCATAGGTTACAAATCCTTCATTAGGAAATTTAAAATTAGATTACAGTTCAGTTCCAAATATATACATTGAACTTACTTAGCTTTCTTCTAATTTATAGTTTTAAAGTTCTTAAATAATTAGCAATTAATAGCTAGAAATAATTTCGGCAAAAAATAGCCGCCTCATGGCTTGTAAAGGTTATGAATATATGATTTATAAAAAAAGAGAAAGAGACAATTAGAAAAAGGAACAAAAGGAAATATGATTTGATTTGACATTATTTGTATTCATTTGTGGCTCCACCCAGCAGTCGGATGGGTAAGCTGCATTTAAGGGTGCGTTTGCACTCCTTTTCACACTACCAGAAGTTGCAGAAGTGGCGTGGACGAGGAGGAAGAAAAACTATAACTCATGCCTCATGTTCATGCCCTGCTCTCTCACAAAGACGAAATCTACACTTTGGAGATTTCTTCTTCAACTATATTAGTGCTCTAACTCATACAGACAGCAACTGTCTCCATCGCTTTATAAAAAGGTCCAATTGTATTTGATTAAATTATCCCACGCCACTTTCCCCCCAGATCCCGCCCGCGCTGGGGTCCATTTACACCGAGCACGACAGCAAATACGGTTGCAGGTCGTATCGGCACTTAATTAAAAAGAAAGAACGTAGGTTCTGCTTAATGCAAGCAGTACAAATGTAAGATGAATACAAGAAAAGCAAAAAAGTTAAAAAAAAATCGAAAATATAAACATTCGTGCAGATAGCAGATGTCAAAATTTAAAAGATAAGAGAAAATGAAATTAAATTAAAATTAATTTAATAAAAAAAAAAAAAAAATTATTATAAATAAGCATGCTAACGCATTTGTTAATATTAAATAAATAAAAGAAGTTTCAGTTTCTCTCTTGTTGGTTTAGTAGGGAACTATTGATACATGAGCTTCCTTTGTGTAATCTTGCTGTGGTGAAAATCGAAAATAATAGAATTAGAATTTACTTCCCGCAGCATTCTATTCACAGGTTCATTTCTTCCATAATCAGTTCTGTGTGATTCTAGATGGAATTGGGGTACTGAACGTAGAGAACGGGAGTTGATGTTAATATTCATTAACTCAAGGAGGACAGAAGAATCTGTTTCGCCAGATAGAACTTGATGCACGAAAATAATGTCAGCTACTTCATGACGTTTTTCAAGTGATTGTAAACTAATCAGCCGCAACCGATCATGATATGGTGGAAGGTTGTAGGTGTCAACCCAGGGAAGTCCCCTTAGAGCAAAACGGAGGAATCTACGTTTTACTCCTTCAATTCTTTTAATATGGGTCATGTGATAAGGGGACCATACTTGGCTTGCATATTCGAGCAAAGGTCGGACAAAGGTAGTATAAAGAGATTTCGTAACGTAGGGATCCGAAAACTCTTTAATAATAATTTTAATGCAAACTGCACGGCAATAGTTAGAAGGAATAGAAAGATAGGAAAGATTTTTTGTTGGTACAATGGATTGAGAAATAGGTGAAATTAATCTCATGAAAATCCCACGGGTGGCGTCCAGTTGAAGCTGAGGGAATATTGAAAAGTTGCTGCCCAGGCTGGGGCTCGAACCCACAACTCTTAGGTTAGCAACCAAGCACTACATCCATTGTACCATTGGACCACCGTTTAACGAAACCAAGAGTTGAGTTGGCTCTTCCGATTATGTTATCATAATGGGATCTAAAATTGAGTTCAGTGTCACAAATAGCACCTAAATCTCGAATGATGGTTGTTACTCTGGGAACAAGAGCGTTGTTGATAAAATAGTCTCGCCGTGGTAATTGGAAACGTTTGCGGGAATAAGTGAACGATTGGCATTTGCCCACATTAAGTTCTAAATTGTTCTTTTGACACCAGTTACCAAAGTTGTTCAGATTCTTCTGCAGAAGTAAAGCATCATGGGGTGTGGAAATCGTTCTGAAAATTTTCATGTCATCCGCGTACGAAGAAAGTTCGGAGTGCTCTATCACAAATTCTGCGTCATTAATTGAGGAACACCCGATGTAGCAATAAACGGATCAGATATTGAAGATCTGAATAAAATCTGGTATCTACGATCTAATAAGTATGAATCCATCCACTGAATAAAAATAGGAGGGAAACCAAGAGCCTTAAGTTTGAACGATATAATCTTGTGTGAGATTTTGTCAAAGGCTTTGCTAAGGTCAGTGGCAATGACGTCAACTTCGTTTTTGTTCTCCATTGAATTAAGAGTATACGAAACGAGTTCCGTTAAGTTGGTTGTGGTAGATCTACCTTTAAGGAACCCGTGTTGTTTAGTTGAAAACAGGGGCTTGCAATGAAAGTAAACATTATCGAAGACAATACTTACGAAAAGTTTTGGAATGCACGATAATTTGGCGATCGGCCTATAATTAGAGATATCCCCTTAAGAACCTTTTTCAAAGTAGTGAGATAGTGCCTCATCTTCCTTATGTGGTATCACAATGGATTTAGTTTTTGATCTAAGTTTAGTTAAACACATTCTTACTGCAGATATCAGAGGTAGGATAAATGATTGCCAACGTGGTTTTTTGCAAGGAAGATCTACTTGCACTAATTTGGTAGAGTTCACGAACTTACGAACTTTTGTATCAATTCGCTCGAGCAACATAAACAGGTTCACATAGTTTATACGGATTTCAAAAAAGCCTTTTGTAAAGTTAATATTAATGTGCTGCTAAAAAAAACTTAATTGCTATGGGTTTTTTGGGGCGATTTTAAAGTATCCGGAAGGAAACAATTTGTAGTCATAAAGGATATATTATCCTCAAAAGCTATTTCGGTCAGTTCGTGTGTACCTGAAAGAAGCCATCTGGGACCAATATTTTTTTGCTCCTTGTTAAGGATTTGCCGAGTATTATAAGATCTAGTCGTTGTCTTATGTTTGCTGATGATGTAAAATTCTATGCAACTGTAACGAACGTTCAAGCCTGCTTGCTTTTTCAAAATGATTTGAACAGCTTCTAGAGCTGGTGTGTCGTGTGTGCTAAATGATCTGCAACTTAATCTTGATAAGTGTGCATGTTTGCTCTTTAATAGAACTTTATTTAATATTGTTCTTTCGTATACTCTCTTTAATGAACGCATAAGAGTAGTAAATGAAATAACTGACCTAGGTATTATCAACTACATAGTTTCAAAAGCTAACTCAGCACTTGGTTCCCTTATAAAGGATTCCACAGAATATAAGGACCCATACACTTTAAAATCGCTGTTTTGTTGTCTGGTTCGTCCTTCACTTGAATACTGCTGCGTTGTATCTTGTATGGAACCAGATAACTGCATGAATACATTCATTTGCACGCACTCAAAGAAAAGAAACGAGTTTGAATCGTGTAGGACATGAACACAACACTCGCGAGCCTTAGTGTATTTTACTGCTTGCTAATATGAATTGAGAGTGTTTTGTAGACTCTCACACCAAAGGCTCATAGATTCATATAGCTCGAATAAATTGAGAGGTTGTAGGGATCTGCCCAGAAGAAACATTTTAAAAAATTGAATAAAATTACGCTGAACTGCCTCTATCCTTTAGACTTATGAACATCGTAGAAAGTAGACCATACCTGTGATGCATATTCTAGATGGGGGCGAACAAGACAGTTATATAAGGCTGGATTTTGAAATTCCTTCGAGCATCATTTAACAAATCTAACATGGAATTAGCTTTTTTAACAACAAAAGTTGATGTGGTCCGTGAAACTCAAGTCCGGGCCTGAATTTACACCCAGATCTTTAAAACTCAAAAATGTGAAATTTAATACACGTGTGTACTTTAAAAAGGTTAAACTTAGAAAACTGCAACGCCATCCTATTTTTAAAAAAATGAGGAACTATGCCAATCAAAATTTGAGTCAATTCAATCAAGCCGTTGCGTTCCGAACATATGGCCATTTAAAAAAAAACCCGTTTAAACCTTATTTTTGCTTTGGCCATTTAAGACAAAAATAAAAAACGCAGTAATTATTAAAGATGCCCTAGGTTTCTTTTCGTTATAGCCGTTTTCGAGCAAATCCAAAATGAAGAAAACTGTTACTTGAAAGTTGAAAGGTACCATTCTGAGCCGGGCTAAAACAAAATAAAAAATCCTCGACAAATGTTTTTCTTTAAATTGCTATTATATGAAGTTTGAAGACAATCCGGTAAGCTTTTTAGGCAGTAGCTTAACGTAAAAAAGTGCACATACGTACAGGCACACAGCACAGCCAGACATGGCATAGCGAAAACCACTTCTCTATCATCGTAATATCATGTTTGATTTTTTTTTCTGCGTGAAATCAATACTTGCCCTATAGAGCAAGTAAAAATAGTGAAACGATATATGTGAGTCGCTGCTAACACATTTTGTATCCGTTTGTAGAGTTGTCAACCAACTTAAATGCTTGAATGTGTTAGTGGAATATATTTGTACGCCTTACAAAACAATAATTAGTCAGTTATGACTAAATGCAGTGAACAGTATTTCAAAATTGTATACAAGACGAATGTTCTAATCAATTTAAATCGAATTTCAACGTACAAAAATAGCAAACAAACTAAAATAAAGAAACTACTCATCTTTAAAAAAAACCATGAACCGAGTAAAATTTTAGAACTCACAAGGACTGTCAAAACAAAGGGCGTGCTTCTGCCAACAAAACGTACCTACTTACCAATTCACCAAAGATTATGCGTCGAATGCAAATATTGAGTGTACCTATGTTAAACCTGATGTGGTGATGGTTTGGTGCTGTATGTATAGGGTAGACTCTGATTGGTATCAACCTGGCGATGTCCAGCGTTGTAACTGTTTTATACACATCAATTGTGCTTATTTTTCCTCCTAGTGGTAGCCGTCGGGTAATGGTCTTGTCCACCCGGACTTATCTTGCTTATCTTATATCTTTCACTATTATTAGTCAGGGTAGTGAAATAGAGAAGGTAGCGGATGAGCCCTTATAGGGCCAAAGGTAGCTCTCACATCCCCATAGTGGGTAACTGACTCTGGATCTCTCCAGCTCCTTTTGTCCAAGGAGAGCAGCATAGGGCCTGGTCCCCCAGGTTGGGGGTTGTGCGTCTTCCCTATCACGTAAAAAAACAAGAGTTCCGAAACAACCAATTACCTCGGATATGGATGACATTACTAATGACGACCCTAGAAAACGAAACAAGGACAACGAAATTCGGTTCTGCACGTGGAATATCCAAACCCTAAACAGACCACGTGCAGCCAAAAAATTAGTGGAAGCCCCAAATTGTGTCAAAGCAGACATCACAGCCATCGAAGAAGTGCGATGGGATGTTGAAGGCACAAAAAGGATTAAAAACTGGGACATCTACTACGGCAAGTGCTACAGGGCAAGAACACAGCGGCTATTTGAATGCGGATTTGTGATAAAAGGAAGGCTTAGGCAAGAAGTCTTAGGTTTCGTGGCATTAACGAACGCATTAAGTCCAAATTCAGCAATATCTCGTTGATCTGCGTCCACGCCTCCACGGAAGAAAAAGATGGCACGACCAAAGAAGAATTCTATGATCTTCTCGAGAAGACGTATGATGAATGCAGGAAGTACGACACTAAGATTATTCTTGGTGACTTCAACGCCATGATTGGAAAGTAGGGAAGCTTTGGCTCTATAGTCATATTGCGATTGATAGCAGACATGCGTCCAGTGTCATGGATGTCCGCATTTTCCGAGGGGCCAACAAATACTCGGACCACTACCTTGTTCTAGCTAAAGTGCGAATGCGGATTTATACCAGACTGCAAGATCGAGCATCCACTGTGAGAAAATTTGATGTTGGGAAGTTACAATCGCAAGAGACCGCCACAACCTTTGCCAACCATGCCTCCTCTTGTCCCTTGATAAGCCCGGCGCCTGCACCAAACCCAGAGGCTCAGTGGCAAAATTGCAAAATGGCCATCAAAACACAGATACTGACGTTTCGGGTTTCATTACGCGACCACAACGAAATACCTGGTTCAATGATGAGTGCAGGCTCGCACACATGGCCAAAATCGAAGCCTATCAGGCAGTTCTGCAAGCCAGAACCAGAGCTGCCAAGAGCGCTTCCCGTGTGGTATACTAGCAAGAGAGGAAGGACGAAAATCACCTTTTCAGAAAGAAAAAGAGAGAACTGGAAAAATTAATGGTTGAATCTATTAGGGGTGCTACGGCAGAAGCAATGTTCGAAACCTCTACCAATGGGTAAAATATTCGTCCAAGGGTTACTAAGACCGAGCGGAAGCCTGTAGAAGCGAGGGTGGGAATGTCGTAGTAGATACACGGTCGGTCCTGACAATTTGGAAAGAACACTTCTGCAGACTGTTAAACGGCGAAGACAACCAACTAACCGCTGTCAGGCAGAATGATCGATTTGATTTGAACGATGGTGAACAAAACCTCCGTCCACCCGACCAAGAAGAAGCTTAGGAAGCAATATTAAAGCAAAAGTCCAACAAGGCTGCTGGAGCAGATGGCCTTACGGCTGAACTCTTCCAAGCAGCAGGAGATGACTTGTTGAGGAGCATACACCAACTCAGCTGTAAACTCTGGTCTAGTGTTACCACTTCCGGAAAAAAAGTCGAAGTAGATTTGAAGAAAAAAGGGAAGAAGATTGAAGAAAATTGAAGTAGATTTAAAAATTAGATTTTTTCTATAAAACTTCATAATAGGGTGGGCCATCCAGTGGTTAATTTTGATATAATAGCTTATTTTGACATTGGCAGCTGTGTTCCGCTCGAAATCTTGGAAAAAAGGCAGACCTCCGCGGAACGAAATGGGTCACTTTACGTTGGGAAATATTGAAATATTTGTAAAGTGAGTGCTGTGTAGGTCAAAAAGTGTTCAGAAGTTTTGGCCGAAATGGAGCATCCACCATGAATGCTCTTTGCAATTAAGTGCACAAGGTTTGTGAGACTGGTATACTTGTGGGCAACACTCATTGTCATCGTCGTTGTCGTAAGGAGCGCACATACGAGGATGTGGCTGTTGTAGACTAGAGTGTGTGACTCAATTTTTGACCATCAACTCTCCACCGATCTAAACAGCTTTACATTTCAGGCACTAGCCGGAGGAGAATTCTGCACAAACTCGCTTACAAGTTCGAATTGACTTAGCAATTGATGAGGCAACGACCATCCACTTCGTTACCATTTCAGAATTTGTAGCTTAGAGCAGCCTGAATTGGACAACGATTTTGGGCGAAAAATCTTTTTTTCTGACTAAAGCTTTTTCACCTCGAGCTGCGTTAACAAAAAAAATTACTCGAGAAACCAGCACATTGTTTTCGAGAAGCCAATGCATCCACAAAGAGTTACAGTTGGGTGTGGATTGTAGAGTGGTGGCATTTTCTTCGAAAATGGGACAGGGAACAACGTTTCGGTCGACGGTGGGCGTTTGAGTCGTAAACATGGCTTTTTTCTACTGTGGAACGCCATGCCACACAGTCGATTCCACAATCGATCTTTTGCTCGCCAAATTCCCAAATCGTGTTATCAGCCATCTTTGGCGATGTCAATTGGCTGCCTCGGAGCTGCGATTTGTCCCCTTTGGACTTTTTTGTGGGAAACTGTGAAGGACCGATGTTATGCCAACAATCCTAAAACGATACAAGCACTTAAGGCCAATATCAGCAATCCTCGAGCTACAACCCGAAACCACCAACAAGGCCATACAAAATTGGAGTGGCAGAATGCGCTATACGGTTTAACTGTGTCCATTTTATTGTATTAAACAAAATTGGATTTAGTTAACCCTTTATTTATATTATAAATTTTTTTAATTAACTACAATTCAATCTAACAAATCGAAACAAAAATTCTTTCCGACTTCATATGTATATATAATGTTTATATGTTTGTTTCAATATAAATGTATTGTTTCATAACACTTTTTAATTTAGTTTAACAAAACAAACATAGGTACATTTCTATATTGTATGCGAGTGAAATAGAAAAGGCAGTAGATTTTTCATTTTTTTCTAAAATTGAAGTAGAAACAGAGATTTTTAAAATGAAGCAGATTTCAGTATTTTGGTGATGGTGCGAAGTAGGAAGCAGATTTTAATTTTTTTTTTTTTTTGATAAAAGGAAGCAGATCTACTTCAATTGAAGTAAAGTGGTATCGCTGCTCTGGTCGGATGAAAGTGTGTATGACGAATGGAACCTCAGCATTGTATGCCCTATCCACAAGAAAGGAGATACTCTTAACTGGCCCAACTACAGAGGTATAAGTGCTTACCGACGTATCATTTCTTAATTTTAAACTCAGTGTTCCTATAGATAAATTGAATTGAGGCCGCTTGGCCTAGACTTGTTAAAGTAATATTGTTTAAATCATTTCCAAAACACCAAGTAAACTAATGACAGTCGGTATCAGTATTAATAACACAAACAGCAATAACCAACCTCCTTCTTCACCTGCACAAGATCTTTCATCTAATGCATCTGAATTTGTCTTGTTCCATCACAATGTGGGTGGCTTAAGAACGAAAATGGAATCAGTTCTTCTCTTTTCCTCATCACAACAACTTGACATAATTGCTCTCACTGAAACATGGCTCTCTGAGAATCAATACAATACCGAACTGTTTGCATTGTATATATAAACTATTGTATTCCCACTTGAGGTGCGCCATCTATCGACGAAAAACTAAGCTCAAGAATACCATGGGAAGCAAAACCAACAATTTCCACCATTTTAATTGTTGTTGTTGCTTCCCATGGTATTTTCGAGCTTAGTTTTTCGTCGATAGATGGCGCACCTCAGGTGGTAATGCTATAGTTTATATTTACAATGCTGTTTGACAACAATTTATTCAATGTTTTCCGCAAAGATCGATGCCGTCCACGTCATACAATTGGTCTGAGCCGTGGTGGAGGTGTGCTGGCTGGCTGATTGCTGTTGGTTCATCATTTGTGAGCTCACAAATTGATTTGCTCTCTTCGTCATCAGAACCTAATTCTCAATTTGATGTTGACCAGATGATTGTACGCATAAGCATTGATAGTTCTCATGATATTTTTATTATTCTTAGTTATATCCCACCAGAGGCCCAGTGGCAACATTGCAAAATGGCCATCAAAACCGCTGTCACGGATGTTTTGGGTTTCATTAGGCGACCACAACGAAACGCCTGGTTTGATGATGAGTGCAGGCTCGCACACTTGGCCAAAGACGAAGCCTATCATGCAGTTCTGAATGCCAGAACTAGAGCTGCCAAGAGCGCTTTCTGTGCGGTGTACCAGCAAAAGAGGAAAGAGGAACATCGGCTTTTCAGAAGAAAAAAAAGAGAACTGGAAAAACGAATGGTTGAATCTATTGAGGGGTGCTACGGCAGAAGCAATGTTCGAAAGTTCTACCAAAGGGTAAAGCATTCGTCCAAGGGTTACAAAGCCCGAGCGGAAGCATGTAGAGACGAGGGTGGGAATGTCGTTGTAGATACACAGTCGGTGCTGAGAATTTGGAAAGAACACTTCTGCAGACTGTTAAACGGCGAAGACAACCAACTAATCGCTGTCAGGCAGAATGATCCATTCGATTTGGATGATGATGAACAAAATTTCCGTCCTCCCGACCAAGAAGAAGTTCGGATAGCAATATCTAAACTAAAGTCCAACAAGACTGCTGGAGCTGATGGCCTTACAGCTGAACTTTTCAAAGCAGCGGGAGATGACTTGGTGAGGAGCATACACCAACTCATCTGTACAATCTGGTCGGATGAAAGTATGCCTGACGAATGGAACCTCAGCATTGTGTGCCCTATCCACAAGAAAGGAGATACTCTAAGCTGCGCCAACAACAGAGGTATAAGTCTCCTAAATGTCGCCTATAAAATCTTGTCGGCCATTCTGTGTGAACGTCTAAACCCTTTCGCACGTGAACTGATTGGCCCCTATCAGTGTGGTTTCAGACCCGGTAAGTCAACCGTCGACCAAATTTTCACACTTCGGCAGATTTTGGAAAAGACCCAAGAATTCCAGATCGATACTCACCACCTCTTTATCGATTTTAAAGTCGCCTATGACAGGACTTTGTCTATTTGGGTTCCACTATAACCTCTCCGAACAACATCAGTGAAGAGATCAGTCGAAGAATCACTCTTGCCAATCGCTGTTTCTTCGGGCTAAGGAGGCATCTTAGTAGTAAAGCCCTCTCTCAAAGGACCAAGGAGACACTATACAAGACCCTTATCATCCCAGTTCTGCTGTATGGGGCAGAAGCGTGGACACTGACATAATCGGATGAATACAGGCTGGGGTGCTTTGAGAGAAAGATTCTTCGGGTGATATTCGGGCCTGTATGTATCAATGGAGTATGGAGGAGAAGATTCAATGACGAACTGTACGGGCTATACAGCGACATTGACTTGGTTAAGAAGCTGAAAATTCAGCGGCTTAGATGGCTGGGTCATGTGGAGCGTATGGACGAAAACGCTCCTGCCCGACGAGTCTTCAATTCCAACCCGGAGGGCCGACGCAGTTCTGGAAGACCCCATCTAAGGTGGCGCGATTAAGTGGTAAACGACCTCAACCAACTTGGTGTGCGCAACTGGAGGCCACTGGCTAGGGACCGGCCTAGCTGGCGAGGATTGTTGGTTGAGGCCGTGGTCCACAATGGACTGTCTGCGCCACCTTAAGTAAGTAAGTAAGTAAGTATATCCCACCGAATAGCTGTTTTGAATTATATAGATTACATATTTTTAATTGTTCTGAAATTCTAAGAAATCTCAAAGATAATCGAAATATAATAATCTTGGGTGATTTTATTTTGCCTTTTATAAAATTGGATTCTAGATCCTAAGGAAAGTTGTTTGATTCCGTTCAATGTTAATAACGAGTGCGAGAGTGTGGTTGCGGATACTTTAGCTGAATTTGACCTTATTCAAATAAATAGCTATTTTAATAGTTTAAATCGAGTTCTTGATTTGGTATTTGTCGATAAAGAATTTAGTATGAGTATTCACAGCCCCACCCCACCACCACTACCAAACTCAATATCACCATGTAGTTCTTTGCCTTTGTATTAAATTTTATGGTTATATTAAGCAAAATTCCGAGAATGATTATATTTACAACTTTAATAAATGTAATTTCAACGAAATATCTTAATTTATGAATTTAACTAGTTGGGTACCTATTTTCAGCAGCGTTAACTTTGAAGATGCGTTTGGTACATTTACTAGTTCATTAAAAGCGGCAGTTGATCTATTTTCTTAAAGTTCTTACTTAAAACATCATCTAAGCCAATTTGGTTTAATAACCGACTGATTAATATTAATAATAAAAAGAATGAAGCTTTCAAATTATTCTGGACGTCTGACAACGATGTAGATAGATGCTGTTTAGATAGATACTGTTTATTTCTCTTATAAATTTGATATCATAACTGTAGTAATGTAGTATTTAGGCAGTGGCAACACTTATATCATTGCTCACAATATAATATGATCACGACAATGAGTTAGTTGGTTGTCCTCCTTCCTATTGTTCAGACTGTTTGCAACTTGAAATAAACGCTTAGTAAACTTGTCAATAACAACCTTCTTTTCTTGACTCGGTTATCACAGTGGCGACGAGGATTTAAAAATAAAAAAATACAGTGTGGTGCGCTATAACAAAGACCATGTCTCGTTTTGTATCCGTGCATAGTTTTGATTTTAACCATAACGATTGGTCAGTTTTTAAGTCTCAACTTGACCAATTCTTTATAGCTAATGACATAGCCGACGAGACTAAAAAGAAAACTATTTTGCTAATTGCACTAAGTGAAGGTTCATACAAATTACTCCAAAATTTAATTCACCCAGCCAAGGTTGATGTAACAACATTTGAAACATTATGTGAATCGTTTACTGGGCATTTTCAACCCACATTTTCGGGATTTGCAGAACGCCGCAAGTTTTATACGGCGACAAAGGAATCGACAGAAACTAATAGTGAGTGGGCAGCAAGAGTGAGATCGCTAGCAGTACGCTGTGAGTTTGGCGCTGATCTAAATACAGCTATAAGAGATAAATTTGTGATGGGCCTAGAGAAGGGGCCGGCAAAAGACAAATTATTTCTTGAAAAAGTAACGGAGTTGAAATTCACAAAGCAGTAGAGATTGCTAACACAATTGAGTGCGTCAGACATCAGTACGATGTTGAAATAAAGGAAGAGCCAAATACTGATGGAATGTTCCGTTTGTCGCACACGAAGCAGAATATCGAAGAGAGACGTCAACTTACACAACGCGGAATGCAGCCAGTTCAAGAGCAAAGCAGTGGTAGCAGTGGAAGTGGGGAAAGGCAGTGCTTGGTTTGCGGTCTAAGAAATCATATACAGAAAACAGTTGTAGATTTAGATCGTATAGATGCCAAATATGTAATAAAAAAGGGCATCTACGAAAAATGTGTACTCAAAGGTCAAATAATAATAGCTCTGATTTTAATTATCTTACCAATACGGATTTAAGCCTTTTTCATTTTCAATTTAGTAGTGATAATACTGAGCCTATTCAGATTAGTGTTTTGTTGAATGGTGTTTCTTTGTTGATGGAATTGGATACAGGCGCTGTGAAATCGGCTATATCGTTAAATACCTACTTATCGTGAGTACTTTAGTATGCATGCAATTCAAAATACTAACGCGGTATTGACCACTTATGACGGATCAAAAATTAAACCTTATGGTGTTTGTGTTATGCCCGTAACCTATAACAAGTCCTATAAGGATTTGGAATTAATGATAGTTGAAAATGGTGGTCCACCATTGCTTGGACTTAATTTTATAAAAGTTTTCAATATAGGTTTTCCTAATTTAAACTTCTTGCATGATTCAAAAAACAGTGATGAGATTCTTTTACTTGATCAATTTAAGGATTTGTTTAATGGGGAGCTTGGTAAATTTAAAAATGGCACTGTCACTTTATGCATGAAAGAAGATGCCAAGCCAAAAAATTTTAAACCAAGACAAATACCCTTTGCCTTAAAAGAGAAGGTCGAGAAAGAAATTGAGAAATTGGTTAGTTTGGGAGTCTTAGAAAAGGTTAATTTTAGCGAGTGGGGAACTCCAATTGTTCCAATATTGAAAAAGACGGGGGAGGTCCGCATTTTTATGGGGATTTTAAAATAACAGTTAACCCACAGCTTAAAGTTGATAAGCATCCCTTACCTCGTACGGAGGAATTGTTTGCAGAGCTTCATGGTGGAAAAGAGTTTTCCAAATAAGACTTATCTATGGCTTATCAACAATTAGAATTAGAGCCCGAGAGCAGGAATATGACCACCATTTCAACAACTAAAGGCATATATCAATATACGAGGCTGGTGTACGGGTTGGCTTCAGCCCCAGCGATTTTCCAGAGAGTCATGGAAAGCTTATTAATGGGAATTGAAGGCGTTGTTGTGTTTCTAGATGATATTTTGGTTACAGCGCCCAATCGGAAGGTGCATATTGTAACGTTAAAGAAAGTGTTAAGTATTTTGAGGGATGCGGGATTCAAATTGAGTAAGAGCAAATGTGAGTTTTTCTCAAAATCCATTAGTTACTTGGGTCATATTATAGATGAAAATGGATTACATTTGTGCTCAAAAAAGGTAGAGCTAATTTCGTCAATGGGGAATCCAAGAAACATCAAAGAAGTACAATCGTTCTTGGGAGTAATAAACTATTATAGAAAATTTTTACCCAATTTGACAACCATATGTGTACCGTTATACGAACTGTTAAAACAAGCACTACAGTTTTGGTTTCTTAAAAAAGTCATATCAGACGCAGTCCCAGATGGAAAATTATAGTCAGGTAGCTGAAAAAATTTGCATTCAGAGGCATGAAAGAGGAAATCAACATCAAAGTTGAGCACTGAAGATAGGCTGAAAAACATTAACTTAGTTTTAGGGCTTATAACCAAATTATGTTCGGCAAAACCATACTTTGAGTCTAAATCCCAGTTTACGTCAGACACCGTATCCAAAGGACTATTAGAACCATAAGAAAAAGCAATATCATCAGCGAAATCAGTTGGTTTACCTCTAAAATCAAGTGAAAAATTGTGTTTATATATACTAGGAACAGAATTGATCCTAAGACAGATCCTTGAGGTACACCTAGATTTAGGTAACCAATTTGGCTCCTTGTCTGATGCAGTTTAACTCTTTGACATCTGTTCTCAAGATATGACTTACACCAATTCAGCATAAAACCACGAAAGCCAGCTTTTTCAATTTTCTCAATAAAAAGTTGTGATTTACCATATCAAAAGCTTTGGTAATATCTATAAATAAACCAGCCGCAAGCTTTTTCTTGTCAAGATTAATCATTATTTGATCACAGAACTGTAATAAAGCGTCTTCAGTAGATTTACCTTGTTGAAAACCGAATTGGGTAGAATTAAAATATTTAGTTTTTTCCAAAAAGCTTACCATCCTAGTTTTAATAACTTTTTCAAAAAATTTGCTGAAAGCGGGGAGGAGAGCGATGGGCCTATAGTTGCACATATCGGTTGTAGGACCTTTTTTATACAATGGTTCAACATCAGCGCATTTAAGATCATCAGGGAAGACACCTGCAAAACACAACGGTTAAAAATTAAGGCCAAGACATCAATTAGGCAACATGCAATTTTTTTGGCAACCATATTTGATATATTATCAGCTCCAGATGAATTAGAAGTTTTTAAACTGACTACAGGTTTAAGTATCTCAAGAGAAGTTATAGAACCAAAAACAAAGCTGTTACTTTGCACTGTTTCAGCAATTTCAAATACAAGTGGACAGGAAAAAACTTGAAACTGACTAGCTACATTAATAAAGAATTCATTGAATGCATTAGCCATCAACAATTGATCAGAAACTGTGTGACCATCGATATTAGTTGAGCTAGGAATTTTTGATGAAGAAGGTTTATTAATTATATCATTTACTATTTTCCATTAATTTTTTAAATTACCCTTAGCGGAATTGAACTGATTCCGATAGAAGTTATCACGGCAAATTGGAATTTACTTTTTCAGTTCAGCGCAAAGTTTTTTTTACTTTCTTCTTAGGACAGTGTTGATAGGGTTCTTGTAACACTTTGGTCTTAGTTTATTTTTAGCTTTAACTTTATTAACTTAATACCTGGAAATCCATGGCTTAAGCCTTGTTGACACCTTTTTTCGTTGAAAATTCAGAGAGCAATTACGAACGTGCTGATTAAGGCAATCAATAAAACATAAGCGAGAGCTACAGTACGTTTGCAATGAACTGTTGGATACCCTATTCCCTATATTTTTGTATGTATATGCGGCTGCCTCCCGCAGCCAGCCGATGTTTCAGTTTCAGAAACAAAATTCTTCTTTAGCAGACAGAAACAAATTCAATAACATTAATTTTGTGTGGTGTGATGTTCAATTAGTGCTGGCAAAATAAATATAATGCACGACTGGGTCGCACGAACTTGCTGTTATGATAAGCAATTGCGTAGTGGCTGCTCATATATGGATATTAAAAAAATTTCGAAAATTCTTTTATTTTTTAAATTAGTTTAAGAGTTTTCTCGGAAAAACTAAGTATGCAATAAAGTTTCAAAGCTATACGACAATCTAGGAAAAACAAATATTGAAAATCGGTCGACCAATTTTTTTTTAAAAGGTTATTTTTGAAAAACTTTTCCAAAAAATATTTTGAAATTTATTTGAGTATGCAAATACATGGAAATCTGTAGTTTACATTTGAAAAATAATTTTAAAAAAAAAATCAATATACCCGTTTCCAACATATTTCGAAAACCAAAAATTTTTTTGAAAAAATTATAAAAAATCAAAAAAAAAGTTTTTGAAAATTTTGAAATGCCATATTAATGAAGTTATGAATGACTTCCTGTGGCCAAAATTTTATTGAAATCGAATGTATAGTTTACGAGAAAATTTGATTTGAAAATACTGGTCCTATGAGAGGTACCGTTATTAGACAAATTTTTAAAAAAAATTTCTAACCAAAAAATAGATTGTCTTGCAAAAATAGCATTCTGAAAGTTTTATCAAAATCGTTAAAGCCATTTTTGAGAAAATCAATTTTTGTCTTCAAGATTGTATGGCAGGTGCCATACAACTAAATCCTAAATACCAAATTTGAAGCAAATCGGCAAACCCGTTCAGCCTCCAGAGGCGCGAACAGACAGACAGACAGACAGACAGACAGACAGACAGACAGACGGATGGAATTTCCAGACCCACTTTTTTCGACTTCTCCATTATCGTAATGTCATGTGTGATTGTTATCTCAAATTTTTTTTTTCTGCACGAATCCATAACTTGCCTTATAAACACCTATAATCGCAAGTAAAAAAGGCGTGCGCCACGCTCAAAGTTAAAACTTTTTATTGCCAAGGCAATTGGTATGAGCTCAGTGACATCAAATTTTATTCTTGCGGATCGATTTGAACAAAACAAGACAAAACTTAAATTTTTAAAAATTAGATTTTGAATGGAAATGGCGATTATGGGTGTTTTTAACAATTCTTGGATCACACTCTGCTACGTAACCAAGGAATATAAATCTAAGTGTTCATCTTTTTACTTCAAAACTGCGACCGATAGTTAAAAGACGTTAAAAAATTAATGCCTTATACAAGTTTTGACGGAAACGCCCCTTAAAAGTGGGTGTGTCTTAAAAATTTGAAGCACTAACTGAGCTTTGATCTGTATTTAGGCATATGTGTAAAACTACAGCTAAATCGAGTAGTTTTCAAACAATCTTACCTGAACAATTGAAAAATTATGGGTATTTTTAAAAATTCTTGGACCACACTCTGCTACATAACCAAGGAATATAAATCCAAGTGTTCACCTGTTTAATTCAAAACTGCGACCGTTCGTAAAAAAACGTTAAAAAATTAATGCATTATACAACTTTTGACGGAAACGCCCCTTAAAAGTGGGCGTGTCTTAAAAATTTGAAGCACTAACTCAGCTTTGATCAGTATTTAGGCATATGTGTAAAACTACAGCTGAATCGAGTAGTTTTTAAACAATCTTACCTGATCAAAGGTATTTTATCAAAATCACGCCTTTAAAAGTGGGCCTATTGAAAAAATTTACACAAGAAAATGTAGAGATATATTTCTCAAATAACGAACGGAAGGAAAAAGGTTTAGATTAAATATTGGAAGTGCCTTAAATTTTTGAGACTACGTTTTTCGTTCTTTCATGAAAAGTGGGCGTAAGCCACGCTCAAAATTCAAAAATTTCTTTTCATACACAAATTGTTTAGTTTCACTTAAGAGACGCAAAATTTTGACTTGCAGATTCATTAAAAATACCGTTTATTTACCAAAACAATTTTTTTATAGTTTCTTATGAAAAGTGGGCGTCAGCCACGCCCAAAATTAATTTTTTTGATTTCATACACAATATGTTTATGTGCACGTAATACCCACAAAATTTAATGTTTGTCTCTTTAATATAACAATTGTTATTTTATAAAAACAATATTAATGGTTTTGTACGAAGAAGGAGCGTCAACCACGCCCAAACTAAAATATTTTTATTTGATTGGAAGGAGGTTTATCTAGAGCTTACGTGTGCAAAATTTTAGCGTTATGCTTTTATCGTAACTGTACAAAAAACATAATTTAATTTTACCAAATTGAGGTTGTTCTACAAAAATGGCGATTGTGGGCGTGTTTGTGGGTGGATTTTACCGGTTCAAGATCTTAGCCTTACTCTTGAACAAAAGATTACATATACCAAATTTCAGCTTTCTAGGTCAAAAATTGCGACCTCTAGAGAGTATACATACGGACGGACGGACGGACGGACATGGCTAAATCGACTGGGCTTTCGATTCTGAGTCAGAATATATATACTTTTCTATACCTACCTAACGGTATTATTTCTCTATGTTACAAACTCCACACCAAATACAATATATACCCATTCTATGGAATAGGGTATAAAAACATATAGGAAGCTGATGCATCTAAGCATGAATAGGTACACATTTTCCCAAAACTCATAGAAAAGTGAATCCTTAAGCTTACTAAAATTTTTATTAACCTATGAGAGTTTTCCCAGATTCCACAGCTATTGTTATTTGAAGTATTTAAAAGAATTCCTGTTATGGAATGGTCAGTACTCATCAAAACAAACACACATGATTCACAATTACCGATGGAAAATTTTCGAAATCGACCATAAATATGATCTAAACAACTTCCTGATACACTACGAGTAGGCTCGTTAATAAAAGCAAACAGACCATGAGAAGCGAGAAGTGCTAAATAACTTGAAATCATTTCATTACTTTCCAAAATATTCAGATAAAGTCCCCTAAAATAATAAAATTTTTTGAGACTTCCTTGTCCAGCAAACCGGAAAATTCATTAGTGAACATAGATATGTTAAAAAAGTGAAATCTATACATACAAATTATGACATAAATAACATGGTTAATTTCAATGGAAACCCTTAAAACATCAGCACATTTAAAATCGACACAAGTGACATCGAAAATTTTGTAAACATCTATACATATAATAAAATTGTAACGGGTCGATGTCTGTACATTGAAGATATAGATGCAAAACTAATATGGGGAGTCTCTATTAGACCCACAGAAGCCAAAACAACTGTTTTTAGAATTTTTGTCTGTCTGTCTGTCTGTCTGTCTGTCTGTCTGTCTGTATGTTTGTACGCGCATCACGAAAAAACTACTGCATGGAATTGAATGCGGTTTTCGCAGATTTATTGGTAGTACGCCAACTTAAAATATAGGCTACATTTTATCGCAGGAAAATATATAATTCTGGTTGTTTTTTTAATATTGCTGAAATCGAACATTATTCAATGAACTTAACACAAAATTTTAAGGAAGTTAGCGTCTCACTTACATAATAAAATAGTGCCACACTTACCTACGTATACATGAATAGAAATAAGTTAGTCGTTCTGAATAGAAGTTACATCAAAAACATCATAGATGGCGCTATTTACCACCATATAGACAATGCCTCATTCAGCGAAAGCAGAAATCGAAAAATAATGTAACCATAAAGAACGGTGAACGAGCAATACTTACGCCCAAAACTGATGAAGCGGAGCTGCCATAAATAGCAGTATCGGCGCGCAGCATCGTTTTGAAAGTGGGCATTCCAATTAGGTATATTCGTATATTTCTTCAGAACTTAACCCTCCAATTTTGCAATTTAAACCGTTATGATACTTCGAAATAATACTATACAGAAGCCAAAAATCTTACGGCTGTAGAGTTGGTAAAGTATATAGCTTTCATACCACGCATACCCCCCATTTTGAACCGGTTGTGCAAAAACAAAAATATACTGAGATACCTACTTTATTCTAAAATCCACGCGTACGAAGTAGCGGGCAAAAGCTAGTCTTTAATAAAACATCCTTTACCACCGGAAGCATAATTGTCATTAGTTTTAGCAACGAAATTATACCCGGGTAGATTATAATCGTCTTTTTCAAAACTATATATCCATATCTCAGAAACAAAGACAACATCTGGAATGCAACAAAAGAGTCAAGATGAGTAACTACCTAATTCTGGAAAATTAGCTCTTAAGCTTCTGACATCCTGGTGAACAATAAAAAAATTATTAAGACAATGGGATTTATCTGTAAAAACCTTATTAATATTTATAGGTACTATTACTTGTATTTTGGAAGGAAAAGTCATCGAATAAATAATAATTATCTTCATTCATTGAGAACAAAAAGATTAAAAGCTCTAAATAAGAGCGATATCATTAAAAGATTTAATAGAGATGACTTTTTCTCCCTCAAGCTTTCTTACAAGTATTTGATTATCTTTGTACCATACAAATTTTACACCCTTCTGTTTACTTGTCTCCTTGGTTTTCATAAATAGCGCCTGTGTGTACTTTGTAAGAGAGTCATTTATATAAATCCCCGTCCCTTTGTTTATGCTGTTGCTATTATTGTTGTTGTAGTTGCTGTTGCTGCTGCTGTTGTTGTTGCTGCTAACGACATCACAAGCATATGAGTTTAATTTTTTTCTATTCTTCGTCTTTGCATTCATAATTAGCTCTTTGGTGGTTAAATTTGCGAATCTAACATGGATAATCGATTTAAGTTTCGATGAAGAGTTAGAATTTTTGTTTGGTACTTTCTTTGTGTAAAATTTATCAATATCATCATCGCAAACATCTATGGACAATGCTTTGGAAAAAATTTCTTTTGCATTGAGTAGACCGTTAGAGTCATTGACATTAGGAACACCAACAATTTCGATGTCATTAGTCATTACTTAGCAATAATTGTTGTTGCCAATTGAGCTTGCTCTCAAGAATGTTTACTTTGGAATGGATGTGAGAGCATTATTTTCAGAACTTAACTCACTGATTTGTTCCAAAAAACGACGGTTTGTATTTTCCAAATTTGTCAGCTTTAAATACACCATCTGAAGGGTACACTGACCTTCGTTGTCAGAGCCAGTCGAAGATGGTACATGAACAATACAGCATAAGAGGTGTAACACTTTCAACTAGGTATGTTGTTGTTGGCGAAGGTGGGAGAAGATTTGTTGTTGTCCAATGTAGGTAGACACAATCTGTGAGGGCATACTCGTACTCGTACGTAAAGAACGGCTTTTAAGCACAGAACATTTGTCGCATCGAAAAGACGATCTAGTTGATTGCATAAAAGCGACATCTCCTTTATTTAATTGAACGCATTGAAGGTGAAATAAATAATTACAGTCACTACACTCGATTTTCGAAGATGAGTAGCGGTCAATGTTTTGTGAACACACGAAGCAAATCATCATTGCTGTAAGATGTTGACCTCTATGAGAAATATTGTCGGTTTTTTTTTTTTTTTTTTTTTTAATGCACACGCGCTCAAGGGGTTTGTTATAGCCCTTTTAATGATAATTCACAGAGCGAGCGATAGGAATTTAGGGAGGAAGGGAAAGGAGGTGTCGATGAACATTGATCTTGAATGCCTGCAGATCAAAATGGTAAGGAAAAATTGTGCCAGGCAATCCATTCTACATTCGTGTTGTACGGCTAAAGAAAGAATCCCTATATTTCACGGTACGTCCGAAATTGGGCTCAAGTGTAAACTGATGAGCGTTCCTAGCAAGACGAGTGTTACGGGGGAAATGTTTAAGGGGTGGAACGCAGCTGGCTACCTCGAGTGAGCATTTTTTATAAAAGAACCTGTAAAATAAAGAAAGACATGAAACATTTCGACGATGTTCGAGTGATGGAAATGTTTCCATAATGTTTCTCTCTCCTATCAATTTTAACGCTTTTTTCTGAACTCTGTCGAGCAGGTGAAGAAAAGCTTGAGAAGCACCTGCCCAGAGATGGGAGTTATACTCGAGTTTGGGGCGTATAAACGCCTTGTAAATTGAAGCCAGATCAGAAGGGGTGAAAAACTTTTTGCATCTATTAAGAAAGCCTAAGCATCTTGTAGCATTCTTAGCAATCTCAAGTATATGATCATTCCAACGAAGGTTGTCACTGATACACATACCGAGTACTGATAGCTTTTCGGCCTCTTCGATGCAAGTACCATTCATAGATAATGGCATAGGGGGTATGTTTAGCTTCAACGACAAAAGACAGCATTGAGTTTTCGACGCATTAAACTCCACACGATTTCTAATACCCCAATTCACAATGCTGTTTAAATTGGAGTTTAATGAGCTTATCATACGGTGTCGTTGTAATAACACGTCCGAAGACGAAGGCCGTGAATTATCAAACGTATATGAAAAGCTGAGGGTTGAGTCGTCAGCAAAACAATTTAATGGATTAGAAGTCACAGACAAGAGATCATTTATAAAAATGAGAAAGAGAGTCGGAGACAGAACGGAGCCCTGGGGCACACCAGCATTTATTTTGTGGAGATCAGACTTGAAACCGTCTAATACAACTTGTATTGAACGGTCCAGAAGATAGCTTCTAATCCAACGAATAAGAGTATCATCGATACCAAATGCACGCATTTTCGATAAAAGAGCTTCATGCCAAACTCTATCAAATGCCTTTGAAATATCAAGCGCAATAATCTTGCTTTCGCCAAAGCGATGCACAGATTTGTTCCACTGTTCGGTGAGATATGCCATCAGATCACCAGTGGAACGATTGCTGCGAAAGCCGTATTGCCGGTCATTTAAAAGCTCCCGATCTTCGAGATATTTCTTGAGCTGACGATTTATCAGCGTTTCCATGACCTTGGAAAGAAGGGACAAAAGGAGTTTGATTATTTAAACAAGTTTCTTTATAAGCAATATAGCCTTAGTATCGAATCCAAATTGAAAAATAATAGCAAATGTTTTTGGAAGTTTCTTAATGACAAAAAACGATCAACCGGTTTTCCAAATTCTATTAATTATTTGGGTGAAACATTTAGCGAAACTTTAATGATATGTAATATACTTGCTTGTTTCTTTCGTTCAGTTTACAAATCTTCGTGTTTTGATAATGTTTCTAGAGCCAATGTTAACTCTGATCTTATTAATTTTGGTGACTTACAGATTGATAAAACTGAAATTGAGTTGGAATTAAATAAATTAAACGATGATAAGCAGCCAGGTTTTGATGGCCTTGCTACCATTCTTTTAAAAAGATGTTCTAAAGCTTTAGCAGTTCCGCTAGGATGCATTTTTAACCGCTCACTTCGTGAAGGTGTTTTTTTTTTTGATTCTTGGATATATTCATTCTTAACTAGAGTTTTTAAGTCGGGTTCTAAAAATGAAGTTACTAATTAGCGTCCAATTTGTACCTGATCGCAATAAATAATGAGACAAAAACTCAGTTTTCATGCTATTCCAACATTTTCTGATTGGTTTTCTTGGTCGCTATAATTGGCGCCTAAGATATTTTCGACTCCGCACCTTCGGATGGTGTTCTTTTTCCATCATCTAGTTTTGTTGCTTGTTGAATATTTCATTTTAGGTGATAACTATTTATTTTAATGTTATACTAGCTTTTGTCTTTCATTCTTTTTTCTCCCATTTAGTAGAGTGGACATTTCAGGCATTGTTTGACATATCTTCATCTTAAACATTACTGTTTGAACAAAATGGAGCCAGTTTTGTATGTAAAATGTATGGTACTTTCAAGATGGCATTTGACTGTATTATCTCTAGTGCCTCAAAACCTCATTTCTAATAGCTTTTGTACAATACAATTTGAAGATATCAGCGGAGCCTTGTAGCCACAGATTGCAGCAGCTAATACCTACTTCCAATTCGTAGTCATATATATTTAATATAGCTTAGGCGTCAGATCCTTAGTCTGAGCGGGCCGAGGTAAAACCTGATAAAACTTTGAATACTCAAGAATTAAATGCTGTGAATACAACAGAACTTAGGCAACAGTAGGTAGGTAGCCTTTTCAATACTTGTTCACAAATCAAGAAAACAAAAGTAAAAGAAAAGCACCCAACATTTCAAACTTTATTGCGAAATTTTTATACAATTCATTGTATGAAAATAAGTGAAATTACTTGCTTGCGAAAGTTGTCTCTTTCCAGTTAGTTACATTAGTTTCCCCCCATTTGGCATAATAATTGCTTATTTTATGCAAGATAAAAATCGAGCAATGGTGAGTTACCACCTGAAGCAAAATGTTCTCTTGGCTTTATCCGGTACCTCCGTTTCCATAGTTTGATCTCCGATTATTCCGTAAATTCTAAATTCGGAAAAAAGCAATAAGTTTGGATTTTTCAGATCGCCCATATTTGCAATATAAATTTGTACACATCAAAAACAAAAATATTATGAGCAAGTGAAACACCACTTTTGAAATTAACTATTGCGCTTATAACTCCCTGATTGGTATTTTTAATTATAAACTGATATAAATCTACATATACAATTATACAAATTAAATGTACCTAGAAAAATTTATTAAATAAAATTAATTTTTAATTGAAAACACGTTTTATTTTTAAAAATCTCACTCAAGATGGAAGCATAGCTTCCGAAATGTACATCTGAGTAAAATAAAAAGAACGTGTTTTCAAATTGTGAAAAATTAAAAATTTATTTTATTTATTAAATTAAAAAACACGCATCATCTCTGAATTAATATCAAATTAATTAAATATTTATTATCAAACAGATGAAGATTTATTCATAAAAATTAAACAAACATAAAAGCACAATATATGCAGCCAAAGAAATTGATACAGTTATCTCTTATGAAACGATTTTTTATTAGTCAAAACATATCTACTTAAAAAGTTTTAAAATAATGCAACGATAAGAATATAGAGCTGCTTAACGTTTCATTATACATAATTGTTTGAAATTCTTATCAGCAATCGTAAAAATAAAATAAAGATCCTAGCTATAGAGTGCCATTTAATAATGGAATGGCGGAGTTAATTTTGTATCAAATAATTTACATTGTATTAAGAATAAATCACTTTTTGTCTTTATATTTTTTTATAAATATTTCTCATTTGTGTAATTTTTTTTTTTTTTTTTTTTTGAGAATTAAAACTGTTCAACTCTTACGATTTTGTATTACGAATTCAAAGACAACATAAAAATATGCCTAACTAGTGTGCCATTTATTAGTAGAATAGCGAGTCAAATGAAAATTATAAGATAATTTACAATACGATTGATGGTAGAAACCCAACAAATTGGATTACACTAAGATTTTTGTATACGCCTTTTACAATATTTTACATTTTCTAATTACTTTTTGTTTTTTTTTTTCTACATTTGATAAAAAAATATTCGTACTATTTTGTTTAAAAATTATTTAAATTTATTTTACTCTCTATCACTGATACCTTTTGAACATAAAACGATTGAAAATATTAACATCAACAACAAAAAAATTGCTTTTATGGACACCCACATTCATCCACTACCATTTTTGGAAGATCTCGTTTAATTATTCCATCGTCGCCATAGTAAATTAGAGACATGCTCGAAAATTTGACTGGTGCACAGCACGGCTGCATTCCATTCAAAAGACCCATTTTTCGATATTCCTCAATGAAATGAGCGTGAAACGTTTGAAATGTATCTGGCGTCCGAAATGGACCGGTGCAATCACCTCGGCAGTAATTCGCAAAATAGCCACGTGGAGCGATTATCCAGTCATCCCATCCAAGAGCTTTAAAACTTACATAAAAAGATTCCTTACAACATTGCCCATGAACTGCACCCGAACAGTCAACAGCACGCCTTCTAACCCGCCGTGAACGAGAAGGTTCTGTGTGCAACACCAAAAATGGCCTGTTTGGATTTAAACGGTCCTCAAGATGAAAATCAGCTTCAACCTCATAGGATATACCTTCCAATTGATGATCTTGACTTTTGATGTGAGGATTATTTATATCTCGGTTTTTACGATTTGTCCTACTTTTAAGTCTTTGTTTCGGAAGATGGCTTACTTTTGTTTGCTCTTTCAGATCTAGCTCATTCAGTTTGTCCGATGTTCTTTGCTTTTGCATTTGAATTGTGCGATTTTTTCGTCTATAACGATGATGGCTGTGTTGCCTGTGTTGATATAAATGACGAAGGCTTTCATTACTATCGAAATGGTCAGTTCCGACAGATGAATTTTCAGTTATTGTATAATTTCGCTCCTGTTTATCATATAATATATGAGGGGAGTTTACCGTCGTTGTTGGCAGAAAAACAGAGTCATGAAACTTTCTGTCAAACAAGTGTAGAATATATCGGTTCCCACATCCTGTGCAATCAATTAAAAGTCTCAGTTTATCCTTTTGATGTTTACTATACCAAAACTGGACTGTTTCTGTTATATCTAGTTTTTGCCAACCTAATACATTATGATCAACAGATAAAGACGTACAAAGTCTAGCCACCTGATCGAAGCCCTGTTTGTAATTGAATTTTGTACACTTTTAATAAATAAACACACCAATAGGCAGTACACTTACCTTCCTAGAAAAATCGCTGCCTATCAACCGAAAAATCCAAATTTTTAGGCTAGGCTCCTTTGAGGAGTTCAATTTGTGATTCCGATTCCGATGCTTAAAATGACTTATTGTATTTTCTGGTATTCGTAAGACCTTCTCTATCCTTATATGAATCTCAGCATTTCGAATTTGAAGTCTTTGTTTTGGTATTTTGTTTGATGGTGGACTAAATTCCACAAGTC
Organism: Platycheirus albimanus; assembly: GCA_916050605.2. NCBI lineage: Eukaryota > Metazoa > Arthropoda > Insecta > Diptera > Syrphidae > Platycheirus > Platycheirus albimanus. The sequence continues at coordinate 19,938,302 of OU696699.1, read as the reverse complement.
GATGTTTCTTGTACACCTTTCCTGCAATGGTTTAAAAAGAGTAAATTATAAAAGTTTAATGTCGCAAGAACTGACATGATAAATGTTACAATCATCATAAATGAAATAATGACAACAATATAATTTCGTTTCTAAATGTGTTTCTACTTTAAAACATTCATAGGAATCCGTATCCGAATCCGTATTTTTGTAATTACAAAATTGTAGGAAATTTTATGCTCTACAAAATTTTGTGCTTTTGCACAGGGCCCTCGGGGTCAAAAACTTTGCAAAATATTATTCTACAATCCCTGAACAAAATCCCTAAGTTTCATTAAGTTCTGAACATTTCCACCTAAACGTCTATTGTAAAACTATAAAAAAAAAAATTCAGATATTATCTCATAAAAAACACCATGTAGAATGTTTTATTGAAATCACAGGAACCATTTTTGAGAAAAAATTGATTTTCATTAGAATTCATATGACAGGTAGATTGGGAATTAGAATGTCAATTCCAAAAACGCTTTCTAAAAATACTGTGTACCGAGTTCGAAGCCAATTGGTGCAGTTATTCATTCTATAGGTGCCGATACGTATGTACAAGCAGGCAGACAGACAGAATCTTAAGGCTCGCTTTTTTGGAACTCCCTTTCATCTATCATGTTTTGTTGTTTGTTTACGAACTCATGACTTGCCTTTTAGTATGAAGTAAAAATCATATACTGTCGATAACAAATATGAAATCATTTCGTTTTTAATGTGTCACTATGACTGGGTATAACGTACCAATCCAATGGTTTACTATCAATGAGATTCTTCCCAAGGGCATTCAGAAAACAGAAACGGAGCTCTGAGAAGCTAATGCACGCGCATTCAATATTCACTGTGTTTTAATCTACGCTCTGTTTTAAAGCATTATCCTTTTAAATCATAAATAGGCATTTTATGGGGTCAGGACACTTCGTTCCACGACACATCGATCCAATACACTTCGAACCGCATGATTCCACCCAAGCACATTTCGATCCAAGACACTACATTCCGGAAGTCAATTTCGTTCCAAGCAAATCGTACCGGAAGTTAAAAAACACTCCGAAATTTAGTGGTTGGTGTATTTGCTTCGTTATTTTAAAAAGTGGTTCGTGAATTTGAGTTTTAAAAACAGATGTCGCGACCTGTTTGCTTTTGCAATAAAATCGTCTAAGATCCGTGTGCCTTTCGCTAATTGGGTGGAAAAAACATTTATGCAAGGAATTTTTTTTGCAAAGGAGGAACCACGATTCCTTGTTGTTGTGTTTAGTTAATTGTGCGGGTTGGGTACACTTCGTTCCAAGATACTTCGATCCAAGACACTTCGTTCCGGATGGTTCGAGCCAAAGACATTTCGATCCAACACATCTCGACCCAACGCAACTCGAGCCAAAAATAGAATTTCGTCTCCGAAAAAACTTTCCGAAATAAAATTAATCGGTTGGGACATTGAATAGTTTCGGAATAATTATATTTGTGTCAGTTATTTTTGAGTTGAAAGGAGGAGGTGACAGGCGATTTCTTGATATTTAGCAACAACAATAATTTAAAGCACTTTAAGATGAGGGAGATAATGAAGTGTGATGTTTTCAGATTTAGATCATATTTTATGAGAGGAAGCAGGAAGTTAGTATTTCTATATAATGTTACACAATAGAAATACATATAGATATAGGTGCATAATAGTATTTTTGGAACAAGTATTTAAGAATTGTGGCCAGTAGGTAGGTACTAGCTATATAGAAATTGAATGAATGAAGGAGGGAGCAGGAAACAAAGTATGGAAATATGTAGGTTTCTTGGTATGTTGTTGATATTTTGAGTTCCTGACGAGGTAGGACGGTAGTTAATAGATTTGATAAGAAGTTTTTTAATTGAAGGTATTAAGACTTAAATTCTAAGAGTGTGAAAACAAATAGATACCTACATATATTATTATGTTATGTACCTATACGTATATAACCGAGGTAGGTCGTATGCAAATAGTAGGTGATGATTGAAATGTGGGTAGGTGGTGGGTGGTAGAGTAAAATTTAATTTTTATATTGATAGGCTCATATGTAAGTAGATACATATTTACATAAATAGGTACGTACCTAGGTTATTTAAAGGTGCCTATATTTTATTGTGATTGGATGTTACATTTAGATATAGGTAAATGCACAAACTATTATGATTTAAAGGTGCGTTTTATTTTTTATGTAATTTATGTAAAAAAAATTTTTTTTTCAAATAATTGCAAGTGCCGTAATGAATGCATTAAAATGTTCTTTTAACTATTTTTTTCAAAGTTTTGGAAAAAACTTTTTTTACCATTTTTTTTTTTTGATTTTTTAGAAATGGCACTTTCTAGATCATGAATATGCATTTTCGAAGTCGCTAGGTCGCTTAGTTTAGCCGCAAATCAAGATTAAAGGTGTCGACTTTGATAGCTCTAGCACGTCTAGTTTAGCCGCAAATCGCCTTTAAAGATAAAAGTCGATTTTTCATATAATTCGACACATCATTTGAAAGGTGGCACATCCTAGATCACGAATATGCATTTTTGAAGTCGGTAGGTAACTTAGTTTAGCCGCAAATCAAGATTAAAGGTGTCGACTTTGATGGCTCTAGCACGTCTAGTTTAGCCGCAAATCGCCTTTAAAGATAAAAGTCGATTTTTCATATAATGCGATACATCAATTAAAAGGTGGCGCTTCCTATAGGCACCAACATATTTCTACCTCTTCCACAAAACATAAGAAACCTAGGTATCGACCTTAAATATGTATCTATATAATTAATTAATTTGTGTTTCGACAAAATTCCACACTTTGTTTCCTGCTCCCTCCTTCATACATTAAATTTCTATTAGTATAGTACCCACCTACTGACCGCAATTCTTGAATACTTGTTGCAAAAATAATTTTAGGTACCTATATCTATATAATATATTTCTATTGTGTAACATTGGGTTTCCTCAATAAAGAAATACTGACTTCCTGCTTCCTTTCATAAAATATCATCTAAATCTGAAATCTCACACTTCATTATAACTCCCTCCTCTTAAAGCGCTTTAAGTTATTGTTGTTGCTTATTATCAAGAAATTGCGTGCCACCTGGATACTTAACAACAACAACAAAATAATTGTAGCTGCTCCTCCGTTCAACTTAAAAATATCTATATTTCTATTGTATAACAAAATGGGGTCCACAATTAACTAAACACAACAACAAAGATTCGTTGTGTTCCTCCGTTTTACAAAATATCCGTTGCACAAAAGTTTCTTCCACCCAATTAGCGTGAGGCATAGACGATTTCCTTGCAAAAGCTATTTTCATAAAGATCGCGACATCTGTTTTTAAAAATCAAATTCACGAACCATTTGTAAAAATAACGCAGCAAATACATCAACCATTACATTTTCGGAATAGTTTTTAGTTTCCGGTACAATTTCCTTGTGTTGAAATGTACTTCCGGGTTAAAGTGTGTTGTGTTGGACTGGCCTTAGGTTGAATGATGCCGGTTGAAGTGTATTGGGTAGAAGTGCGTTGGGTTGGACTGGGTTGACCCCCCGTGTGCCTTTCGCTAATTGGGTGGAAAAAACATTTGTGCAAGGAATTTTTTTTGCAAAGGAGGAACCACGATTCCTTGTTGTTGTGTTTAGTTAATTGTGCACCCCATTTTGTAATACAATAGAAACATTGTAAGGTCTAACGAATAAATAATTATATTTGGGTTGAAAGGAGGAGAAGGTACAATTATTATTTGTTGTTGTCAAGTTTTCTAATAATTTAAAGCGCTTTAAGAGTAGGCAGTTATAATGAAGTGTGAGTAAGTGATGATTGAAATGTGGGTAGGTGGTGGGTGGTAGAGTAAAATTTAATTTTTATATTGATAGGCTCATATGTAAGTAGATACATATTTACCTACATAGGTATATATGTACCTAGGTTATTTAAAGGTGCGTTTTATTTTTTATGTAATTTATGTAAACAATTTTCTTTTTTTCAAATAATTGCAAGTGCCGTAATGAATGCATTAAAATGTTCTTTTAACTATTTTTTTCAAAGTTTTGGAAAAAACTTTTTTTACCAATTTTTGTTTTCTTGATTTTTTAGAAATGGCACTTTCTAGATCACGAATATGCATTTTTGAAGTCGCTAGGTCGCTTAGTTTTGCCGCAAATCAAGGTTAAAGGTGTCGACTTTGATAGCTCTAGCACGTCTAGTTTAGCCGCAAATCGCCTTTAAAGATAAAAGTCGATTTTTCATATAATTCGATACATCATTTGAAAGGTGGCACATCCTAGATCACGAATATGCATTTTTAAAGTCGCTACGACGCTAAGTTTAGACGCAAAAAATTTTTTTATTATAATATTATATATTAAAGCCTTAATAAAAAAAATGTTTGCGTCTAAACTTAGCGTCCTAGCGACTTCAAAAATGCATATTCGTGATCTAGGATGTGCCACCTTTCAAATGATGTGTCGAATTATATGAAAAATCGACTTTTATCTTTAAAGGCGATTTGCGGCTAAACTAGACGATCTAGAGCTATCAAAGTCGACACCTTTAAACTTGATTTGCGGCTAAGCTAAGCGACCTAGCGACTTCAAAAATGCATATTGATGATCTAGAAAGTGCCATTTCTAAAAAATCAAAAAAAAATTGGTAAAAAAAGTTTTTTCCAAAACTTTGAAAAAAATAGTTAAAAGAACATTTTGATGCATTCATTACGGCACTTGCAATTATTTGAAAACAAATTTTTTTTTACATAAATTACATAAAAAATAAAACGCACCTTTGAATCATAATAGTTTGTGCATTTACCTATATCTAAATGTAACATCCAATCGCAATAAAATATAGGCACCTTTAAATAACCTAGGTACGTACCTATTTAGGTAAATATGTATCTACTTACATATGAGCCTATCAATATAAAAATTAAATTTTACTCTACCACCCACCACCTACCCACATTTCAATCATCACCTACTATTTGCATACGACCATTGAGTTTATATACATAGAGGAACCACCTCGTTGAAAACAGAATAGTGCGTTACTTCGTCACTTAGGTGGCGTTATGATTTAGCATAAGCACGAACCATTTTTGGATTCCATGTGGAATGTGGATATATTATCGACAAGCAGATGTGGACTGCTATCCTGCATCCTCCCTTAACGATCAACATGTGTGTATCTTACCAACACAAAACAACAATAATGGGCTGGAGGGGTTGGGTGCAGTCCAACCCAACACAATCCAACACAATACAATTCACCATGGACAATTCAACCAGAAGACATTGCAACCTAAGACACAACAACATAGAACAATTCAACCTACTAATAGAATTTCGTCTCCGAAAAGGTTTCCGAAAATAAAATTCAACGGTTGGTACATTGAATAGTTTCGGAATAATTATATATATGAAAGCTATTATTAAATTGAAGCGAGGAGGAGCTACAATTAATATTTGTTGTTGTTAAGTTTCTAGGTGACACGCAATTTCTTGATATTTAGCAACAACAATAATTTAAAGCGCTTTAAGATGAGGGAGATAATGAAGTGTGATGTTTTCAGATTTAGATCATATTTTATGAGAGGAAGAAGGAAGTTAGTATTTCTATATAATGTTACACAATAGAAATATAGATATAGGTGCATAATAGTATTTTTGGAACAAGTATTTAAGAATTGTGGCCAGTAGGTAGGTAGGTATGTACTATATAGAAATTTAATGAATGAAGGAGGGAGCAGGAAACAAAGTATGGAAATATTATGTAGATGACTTGGTATGTTGTTGGTATTTTGAGTTCCTGAAGAGGTAGGACGGTAGTTAATAGATTTGATAAGAAGTTTTTTAATTGAAGGTATTAAGACTTAAATTCTAAAAGTGTGAAAACAAATAGATACCTACATATATTATTATGTTATGTACCTATACGTATATAACCGAGGTAGGTCGTATGCAAATACCTGACATGATTGAAATGTGGGTAGGTGGTGGGTGGTAGAGTAAAATTTAATTTTTATATTGATAGGCTCATATTATGTAAGAAGATACATATTTATACCTACATAGGTATGTACCTAGGTTATTTAAAGGTGCGTTTTATTTTTTATGTACATAATTTATGTAAAAAAAAAAGTTTTTTTCAAATAATTTCAAGTGCCGTAATGAATGTATTAAAATGTTCTTTTAACTATTTTTTTCAAAGTTTTGGAAAAAACTTTTTTTAACAATTTCTTTTTTTTTGATTTTTTAGAAATGGCACTTTCTAGATCACGAATATGCATTTTTGAAGTCGGTAGGTAACTTAGTTTAGCCGCAAATCAAGTTTAAAGGTGTCGACTTTGATGGCTCTAGCACGTCTAGTTTAGCCGCAAATCGCCTTTAAAGATAAAAGTCGATTTTTCATATAATGCGATACATCAATTAAAAGGTGGCGCTTCCTATAGGCACCAACATATTTCTACCTCTTCCACAAAACATAAGAAACCTAGGTATCGACCTTAAATATGTATCTATATAATTAATTAATTTGTGTTTCGACAAAATTCCACACTTTGTTTCCTGCTCCCTCCTTCATACATTAAATTTCTATTAGTATAGTACCCACCTACTGACCGCAATTCTTGAATACTTGTTGCAAAAATAATATTAGGTACCTATATCTATATAATATATTTCTATTGTGTAACATTGGGTTTCCTCAATAAAGAAATACTGACTTCCTGCTTCCTTTCATAAAATATCATCTAAATCTGAAATCTCACACTTCATTATAACTCCCTCCTCTTAAAGCGCTTTAAGTTATTGTTGTTGCTTATTATCAAGAAATTGCGTGCCACCTGGATACTTAACAACAACAACAAAATAATTGTAGCTGCTCCTCCGTTCAACTTAAAAATATCTATATTTCTATTGTATAACAAAATGGGGTCCACAATTAACTAAACACAACAACAAAGATTCGTTGTGTTCCTCCGTTTTACAAAATATCCGTTGCACAAAAGTTTCTTCCACCCAATTAGCGTGAGGCATAGACGATTTCCTTGCAAAAGCTATTTTCATAAAGATCGCGACATCTGTTTTTAAAAATCAAATTCACGAACCATTTGTAAAAATAACGCAGCAAATACATCAACCATTACATTTTCGGAATAGTTTTTAGTTTCCGGTACAATTTCCTTGTGTTGAAATGTACTTCCGGGTTAAAGTGTGTTGTGTTGGACTGGCCTTAGGTTGAATGATGCCGGTTGAAGTGTATTGGGTAGAAGTGCGTTGGGTTGGACTGGGTTGACCCCCCGTGTGCCTTTCGCTAATTGGGTGGAAAAAACATTTGTGCAAGGAATTTTTTTTGCAAAGGAGGAACCACGATTCCTTGTTGTTGTGTTTAGTTAATTGTGCACCCCATTTTGTAATACAATAGAAACATTGTAAGGTCTAACGAATAAATAATTATATTTGGGTTGAAAGGAGGAGAAGGTACAATTATTATTTGTTGTTGTCAAGTTTTCTAATAATTTAAAGCGCTTTAAGAGTAGGCAGCAGTGATGCCGTTCGGGAATTTTTGAGCGAAGTGTTTCCAGAAGAAAATGGTAGTGTTTTGCCCTAAAGCCTAGTGTCGTCATAAAATCATAGAACTTTACTAGAAAAACAAAATTATTTTAAATCAATATTTTATTACTATAAAATATGTCTTTTTATAACAAGGTAGTTTTCAAAAACATTTAATTTATAAAACAAACAAAAAACTTTCTCTAATGTGAGACGTAGTCTTGGGTTTTGAGATTTTGGAAAAAAGCAGGGAAAAAACTATACGAAAATTTATTGATCACTTAAAAATCAATAGTTCAAACTTTTTTGGAAAAAAATTAAAGCTATCTGAATTTGATTATTGTTAAGAATTTTAAGAATTTTTTTTCTCAAAATCGTTCGACCAGTTTTTTTTCAAAAAACAGTTTTTTTTTGAAAAACTTTTCGGAAATATATTCGAAATAAAAAAAAAATAGAAAAATAGCTTAAACCGTTTTTGAAAAAAAACGACAAAATAAAAAAAAATTAATTTTTTTAAAAAACTCAAAAAAAAAATGTTTTCAAAAACTTTAAAATTTATATTATTTTGTCTTTAAAATGGCTTCTACATTGAAAACTTCATCGAAATCCGTCAAGTGGCTTACGAGAAAATCTGAATTAAGGAAAAAACCGGTCCAATGGGAGGTACCGTTATAAGACTTTTCCTGAAAAATATATTCCAACTAAAACATAAAGTTTGCACAGAAAACACTGTTCAGAAAGTTTAATCAAAATCGTAGGAGCCGTTTTTGAGAAAAATTAATTTTTCACTAAAAATCGTATGACAAGTACCGTTAGTTTTAGAGCTAGAATGCTAAATCCAAAACCCCTCTGTAGGACGGCATAATAACACTATGTACCAAGTTTGAAGCAAATCGGTCCGTTTGGGCTGTAGGTACCTATACAGACATACAGACATACGGACAGACAGACAGACAGACAGAATTGTCGGACCCACTTTTTTCGCCTTCTATTATGATCGTTATGTCATGTTTGATTGTAAGAATTTTTTCTTACGAATGCATAACTTGCCTTATAGTACCTATAATCGCAAGTAACAAATATATAGGCGTGTTCCACTGTCGAATTTCTTGTACAAATTTGTTGTTTGAGAAAAGACTCTTTCAGTTGTTGCACTACTATGGGAAAGGCATAAAAAGCGCCTATAAAATATTTTAAATGAGTGTTTCCCCCAAAGAATTTTTTGAAAGAAAGAAATGAATTCCAAAAGACTTTGAGACTATCTCCTTTAGGTACAAATTCGTCCAAAATTATAAATCGTCATTCTGCTTCTAGTTTTTCAACATCCTCATCTTTTACTACATTCTGAAAATGTTGGATTAGTTTAAGAAGGCTTTCCCCAAAGAAATAGATTTTAAAACTTGAACAGCGATTAACCCGGGATCTTCAAAATTAATTCTTTTTAGAATTTGCTTACATAGAATAATGTAAAATTCTTGGCAGTTATGTCGTATTTCCCTTACGTATTTCCTTACTTCTAATTCATTAAATTCACCATCACCATTCAGTATCATCATTTCAGCTTTTGGGCCACTTTGTGCAGGACTTTATAAATCGAATTATCAGAATAATCAATTGCATTGAGAGTCTCCAAATCGATTAACTTTAAATCGATACAAATTTTTAACACATTCTTAAAATAAAATTTAATTGACCTTAAAATAAAGTGAAAACGTGGAGACTCGGATTGAAATTCTAAATAAATTAAATTAATTGCATTTAAGGATTAATCCAAAAAATACAAGTAACACTGGTGTTTTGTGTTTAATCGACTTGTTATACCTTTTGCTATGTCATTGTTTTGTTCAAAATCTGTAATCATAGTGTACCAAGGCCCTCCACTGCTCTAAGACTCGATGCACTGCTGCTTCCAAGGACAACCAACGAGTTTTTGCTGCTTATAAGATTTTGTGCGTCTTAAGGTCAAAATATTCCTGAAATTCTTTTAGATCTTCTTGACGTTTAGTACTATGACTGAAAAAGTAGATGCTACATGCTTAATTTCGATTGGAATGGCTTTGAAAGCGGCAGAAAAACAAAGGCTAATTGAGTGGCAAAATTAACCAATAACATATAAATATGGATTGATGTTTTTTAACAGAGCCTGTACACCTTTTATAGTCCCCATCATAACAACAGCAATATCAGCCGCAATAGCAACTAAATTTGCAATAGTTATTTTTTCTTTTTCAAAATATGTTTTCATGGAATTAAAAATAGAATTTGAAGCACTGCAATCAATCAATCATAGTTTTAACTGTCGATTTACACTGTGCATTCAAGTACAATGAAGGAGGTAATAAAGTGAAGCGTTTTAAGAAAAGAGGAAGTGACCGGAGTGTTGACATTAAAACGAAGTGAAACACTCCAATCGAAGTGACAACGGCATCACTGGTAGGCAGTTATAATGAAGTGTGAGTAAGTGATGATTGAAATGTGGGTAGGTGGTGGGTGGTAGAGTAAAATTTAATTTTTATATTGATAGGCTCATATGTAAGTAGATACATATTTACCTACATAGGTATATATGTACCTAGGTTATTTAAAGGTGCGTTTTATTTTTTATGTAATTTATGTAAACAATTTTTTTTTTTCAAATAATTGCAAGTGCCGTAATGAATGCATTAAAATGTTCTTTTAACTATTTTTTTCAAAGTTTTGGAAAAAACTTTTTTTACCAATTTTTGTTTTCTTGATTTTTTAGAAATGGCACTTTCTAGATCACGAATATGCATTTTTGATTTTCATATAAATATCACTAACATTTTTTGATTCTACACTTTTAGAATTTACACAATTTTTACAAGCTTTTATGTGTATTTCTTCTAAAATCATACGTTTTCGGTAGAATTTCTCACGTTCGAGTATTTGAACCTTTTCAAAATTGAAATTATGTTTGTAAGTGGCAGCATGCTTGGCCAGGGCACTCCTTGCTATCCGATTGTTTGTGACGTCTGATTCATGTTGATTCATGCGTTCTTTTACTTTTTGCGAAGTAGTACCAATGTAACATTTATTACAGCCATTGCATGGTACACGATATACAACATTTACCAAGTCACCGACGAGCTGCTTTTGTTTTAACTTCGAATAAAGTCGGCCTACATTGTTCGAATTTTTGAAAGAAATACGAACGTTGTCACAAGTTTTGGTGATGGATCTTGCAATAGATTGTGATACGTTTGGAACGAACTGTAAGGAGTGTCGACTTATAATGTTGTTATCAGTAGCTGCTATTATTTTAAGTGATCGTGATTGCGAATTGTTTCGTATGTTATAACGGTTGATTAAACGGTTTACAAGCCTTAATGGATAATCGTTTTTTACAAGCATTTCAATCAATAGCTTCTTGTTGTCCTTTGAGAAACGTGCGTGACTAAGGCGATTGACACGATCGATGAGTCCGTACGCTGTGCTTATTTTTTGGTTCATTGGGTGTATTGATATGTAGTTCAACAAACGTCCTGATGAGACAGGCTTCCGATACCATTTTGTAAAAAATGTTTTTTCTTTTTCATCACGGAATACTGTCATATCTAAAAACGCAATACTATTCGAAAATTCACGTTCGACAGTAAATTGAATTCTATCATCAATACAATTGAATAAAAACAAAATTTCATCAATCGAATCTCTGGGAAGCAACAAAAACATATCATCAACATATTTTTTCAAGATCTTAATTCTCTTGGAGTGCTCTTCCATTATTGCTTGCATTTTGTCCAAAATATCATCCAATAATAACTTCACTAGAATCGGTGATATTGGAGCGCCCATTGGGGTGCCGTAGCCCTGTTTGTAGCACTGTCCGTTAAATGAAATATAACTGTTTGAAGTACAAATCTTTATCATTTCAATAAATTCATTCATATCAAGATTGGTATGACATGCGATTTCGTTCCATCGTTTTTCTAAGATATCGATGATTTTGTTGACTGGTGCATTAGTAAACAACGATACTACATCGAATGAAACCATCTCTTCACCATCTTCAAATTTCGTCTTATTAATGAACTCACAGAATTCGTAAGAATTTTTAATATGATAAGATGACTTCGTTAGTTTGTTAAGGATTCCTACAGCGTGCTCGGATAAACTTCTAGTTGGGCCGTTCAAATCAGCTGAAATCGGACGAAGTGGCATATTTTGTTTGTGATGTTTTGGCAAAAAGTACATAAGTGGTGGTGTGGCGTGATGCGATGATAGTTTATATTTAGTACCAGTATCGATTTTGCCACCATCAAATAATTTCTTAACGAATGCATTGTTAACTTTTTTGATTCGGACCGTGAGGTCAGAAATTTTTTGATAGGTGGTGTTATCACTCAACATTTCTTCAGCCTTCGCTATGTATTCTGTTTTATGCATGAAGACAGTCTTCGCACCCTTATCCGAGCGAACGCAAAGAATGTCTTTATGTTCTTTAAAGAAATTCGCACAAGCTTTTCTTTTCTCCAGCAAGAAATTATCCAACGGCGAATGATGATTGCTTGTAATGGCTTTTCTCAGTAAATTAGTGGTGTTGTATCTTATATTATTACGTTCAGAAGATTCAGCACGATCAATTAAAATCTGTTCAACATCTGCGATAATGCTATGCACAGGAATTTCATCATTGTTCAATGGTAACCCAAATTTAGGTCCTAAGCCCAATAAAAGTTTGACATCATCCGGTATTTGTATATTTGTAGCGTTGTGAATGTAATTATCTGTGTTCGCTGTGATATGAACTTTCAACTGCGTTTCGCGTAAACTACTCAATCTTCGTGATAACTTCAATGTACTCGCGTTGTACTGGTTGGAGTATCTTATGTTTTGTGAGTCAAAGAATACTCCACTTACAGAAAGTCGTAGTGACAGGATACGTTGTTCCAGTTCTTTAGTCTCTTTAACAAGAATATCAAGTTTCCAAAAAGTTATTTTAATTTCAAAATTTAACAATTTCCTCTTAAAGTGTGTAACGGCGTTGCTAATTTTGTTGTTAAAAAACTTTCATAATTGTCTTAAAATATCTTAAAATATCCAAAATATTTAAAGTACCTATCTGTTTGTAAAATTTGAACCACCCTGTATACGATCCACTAACTGAAGCTTGTCAATTTCATGGAAAAGTTTGACATTTCCTTCACTTCAAATAATTGCTTACGTTTTGCTGATTAAGTTTGCTTAAGATTTTCGCCTTTTTATTTATTAATTTATAATAATTTTACGTATCAATGCTAGCTATTTACATAATTTTTTGTTAAAAAATATTGTTTATATGGCTGTTGTTGAGAAAGTATCTTTACAGACACAGTCGATATTACTTATACAGTAAGTGCTAACATTATAATTTTGTTCAAGTGAAAATTGATATGTATATATATGTATAAATGTTATTGTTATGAATCCACTCTCCCGTTCCAGGCCCTGAAGAAGATTCTAACCAGAATCGAAACGTCGGCAAATATTAAATAAACATCGACTAAAAAACAAAGACTGCATTTGGCTTTTATTATTATTAAAAAAAAAATAACAATTGTAGCTCCTCCTCCTTGCAACTCAAAAATAACTGACACAAATATAATTATTCCAAAACTATTCAATGTCCCAACCGATTAATTTTATTTCGGAAAGTTTTTTCGGAGACGAAATTCTATTTTTGGCTCGAGTTGCGTTGGTTCGAGATGTGTTGGATCGAATTATCTTTGGCTCGAACCATCCGGAACGAAGTGTCTTGGATCGAAGTATCTTGGAACGAAGTATACCCAACCCGATTGAAATCAGCTTTGCGAAAGTTAAAATGAACACAGTTTTCTCATTCAACAGTTGGGGGACTTCGTTCGTAAGAGAAGATAAGAGAGAGAGGAGGATGATAGAGGTCAAGGGTGGAGAGAAGATGGAAAATTTTGGAGACAGTAGAATTAAAAGTGTCGGAGCAGAAAATGAGATCAAGTTGCCTCCCCAAACTGTTGCACGTTCCGCTTAGTTGAAATAGGCTAGATTCAAATAAGCGATCGGTGAACAGAAATTCTTTCTCAGAAGTGAGATTAGAGGTAATGAAACATGACTCTTCCTCTGATGGAATCCATTGTATATCTGGGAGATTGAAATCACCAATTTACGATGGAATCATCATTAGAAGCTGTACCCTCAAGTAGAGAATCCACTGTCTCAACGAATTGTTGATAGACATGAGTTGGTTGTGAAGGGCGAATATAACAACAAAAAATAAATATATAGATATACAGATATATAGCTTTATGCACACGAATTCAAAAAGTGGAGATTTAGAAATTTCGACTAGAGAAGCATTGAAACGGTTATTTGCCGCCAGGATAACACCACGCGCAGATGGGGCATGAACAATACTTTGCCCGTCTGCTCGAAAGACGACAAAATCGGAGATGAACAATTCACTATCTTGATAACCAGTGCAGAGATTTGTTTCAGTCAGGGCGAAAATGTCAAAAGGAAGCTTCTGAGAGTTAAGGAATACACTTCAAGTTTTTGTGCAGAGTCCTCTAACATTCTGGCAATAAATGGAAAAGGTGGAAGGAGTTAAGCAAGAGGATGCGGGTTGAAGAGCTAGATCACAGTTAAAGACGAGGCATTTTCTTCTGTCTTATGGAGGCAAACGATTAGAACTAAGGTAAGACGCGTAGGTAGCAAGGTCCTTCAGAAAATTAGAAGCGGAAATGTTATAATCCTCATGAAAACGAGTATAGATTTTTTTGAAAACAAGTAGGTCGCTTGGAAAGCCTTATTTTAAAATTGATACAATTACATTAGTTTTCGTCTTGCCATTGAAACAAACAGAGTCCGATTTATCATATAGGTACGATAGGTTAAGACGCGGACGTCATCATAAATATTGCTCTTTCGTAACCTAGACATTATGTATCGACCATCAATCTCATCAGTTGTGGCTTGACAACAGGAGGAAGCATTGGATCAAAAAGTCGGACAGGTGAACAAGGTGAACGACGGTTAGTAAAAGGGGGTTCTGGCAGAAGGAGTATTTGTGGAGGAAGAGGGGCTGGATTTAGGATGTGAGACCGAACAAAATTATTGTAATTTCGCTTAGAGGAGGTGCTTATAAATCCATTCAAATTGGGAGAGGCAGAAGAACGAGATGAATTGGAATTAAATGAAACGCGTTCGCGTTGCAAAATCTTTAATTTTATTGTGAGTGAAATGCTGTTGAGACGCATAGTTTCCGAGACATAAGCATAAACCGAAAAAATTGCAAAAATTCGGGGGTTTTTCCCCTATATCTCAAAACGCACCAAGAAATTTTGTTGGATTTCTTCAGATTCGGATTCAGCGACCCAAAAAACATAGAAATTAAAAAAAAATCTTTTGTATATTTCAGGCAACATTAGGGCGATTTTAACTACGTAATCAGAAGAATTTACAATTTAAAAAAAAAAAATTTCTTTTTTATTTAAATTTATTATAGTTAGATACTAAGTTTATGGATTCGTGCAAACACAATTGAAGCAATTGCCGGTGTCTGAACCAAGAGTTGAGAACACAGACATATAATACAGACCGCCAACAGACTGCCTTCAGGCTTGAAGTGCATTTCTCCTACGATTTTGATAAAACTTTCTGCATTGTATTTTTTAAGTAAATTTTATGTTTTGGCTTTAACAGATTTTTCAGGAAAAGTCTTATAACGGTACCTCCCATTCGACCGGTTTTTTTAAATCAGATTTTCTCGTAAACCACTTCACGGATTTCGATGAAAATTTTAATATAAAAGCTCTGTTATACACGAAAGAACATAAATTCTTTAATTTTCAAAAAAATATTTTTTTGAGTTTTTTAAAAAAAAGGTAAATTTTTTTTTTGACTTTTGGTTTTTTCAAAAACGGTTTGCTCAAAATTTTTAAAATTTTTGTTTTTGAAATAACGGCTAAAACGATTTTGAAAAAAAAATTCCTTAAAATTCAAAAAAGTAAAAGAAATTTAATGGTTTACTTCATTTTCTCCAAAAAACGATTTTACGTTGATTTTTAAATGATTAATAAAATTTCATATAATTTTTGTATTGCTTTTTTTCCAAAATCTCAAGCCCAAAGACCACTGTAACACATTAGAGCAAGTTCGTACGACCCAGTCGTGCACTTTAATTTTCTTGCATAGTGTTGTGTGCTCCGAAAATCTTCATAAAAAGAGAATAGATCAATTAATTTACACAAAAACGCGTATAAATAAATAAAAAAAATTCACTCTTTATTTTTTTCTGCGGAACATTTTTTTCTCAATAAAAGCGGTGTGTTAAGCTGTGATCGAGAAATACTTACATACGGAAACGATGCTGGTTTTATTTTGTAAGAAACTAATAAGTATTATTTTAGTGATATTTTTTGTGTTATTTAAAAATAATTTATAATTTGAACGAATAGTTTTGTTTATTAAAACACAATGGCTGAAATTGCCCAAATCATTTCATCAGCCGTTCAAGCAGCCGTAGAAACAGCATGTGCGTCTATAGTTTCGCGAATAAACGAGTTAACTGAAGAAAATAAGCAAGTTAACGAAGGTGTCTTAGATAAAATTGAAGAATTAACAGACAAAGTAAACTCAGTACATTTACAATCTTCTTCAGTCGTGGCCTATGAGCCCATTTCTGTCGTTTTTCCAACGGTAAAATGTGAAATTTTACTGGATTTAGTTAAATCCATACCAGATTTTTCTGGTGAAAGTGCAAAATACATTTCTTGGCGCCAAGCTGTCAAGACTGCCATGAAATTATTTCAGCCTTATGAAGGATCCGAGAGACACTATCAGGCTGTCGCAATAATTCGTAACAAAATTGTCGGTTCCGCTGATTTAAGTTTATTTTCCTTAATATTGACGCAATAATTGCTCGTCTTGACAATTCGTACTCTGACAAACGCCCACTTCACGTTTTAGAGAACCGATTGAGCATTTTATGCCAAGGAACTTTGTCCATATCGGAGTACTTCGATAGAGTAGAGAAGCATATAACTTCAATCACTAATAAAATGTCCATGGATTATTAGGTAATAACCAATTAATTCTTTGCAACAAAATACCGAGGTGATGCAATGCGTGTGTTTATTTCAGGCCTTAATAAGCCCATTTGCAATATTTTCTTCCCTGTTGGTTGAGAAGACTTGCCCTCAGCATAAGCCAAGGCCCAAGAGCTTGAAGCAAACCAATATAGGTATAACTTCGCTAGAGCCTTTGATAACAGCCTTTATGCTGATCCCAGATCTGTAAACGTTCCTCTACGGAACAACCCCAACTATAGGCGCACCCCAGAATATCTATCAGAAAAAATTACCAACCAGCAGCACCCAGTGATCATATGAGTGTCAAAAACTCGTCTAGAGTACGACACAGTCAAAAATCACAGATTCAACAAGCGGCACCTGCGGGCAGTAGTTATCAGACCATCAGGCAACAGCCGCAAAACTATGAATTCAGTAGGACTTTTAAGTTTTAAGCGCCCACGTGATTCCAATAAGGTACCGTTGGCAAAAACGTAACGAATAAATTTCATAAAGTCAAAAAACGAAAACGAAGAACCAAAGAGTAGTCCTGGTCCTGACTGCGATACAGAATATGAATTTGAAGACGAATATCAAACCTTCAATGGGGAATACGACGATCAGCTACATTTTTTAGAATAAAGTCGGCTCTACCATATGTTGAAAAGAAACTCGACGATAAAATCGTTATGAGGATTCTAATAGACACTGGTACAGCCAAAAACTATATTAAAAATATACCCTTTTTAAAAGCTATCCCTAATAACAAACCATTTAAGGTTATGTCCCTTAACGGTGACAACACAATAACCGAGAAATGTAGAATACATTTTTGTAATGGAACTACAGATTTTTTCCTGCTTCCCCAATTAAAAACTTTTGATGCAATAATAGGGTATGATTTTCTCGTGCAAATTAAAGCACACATTGATAGCGAACGGTCTTAACTAGTTTACGAAAATGGCGAAATGCAAATTAAATATTTTGAATGCAAGCAGGTAAATAATTTAGAAATCGATTCGACAACAGTTCTTCAAACCGTCAGGGATGAGTTTAAAAAATTAATTGAAGACTTTAAGGAAGTTTTCGCTCAGCCCGATGAAAGTTTGCCTTTCAACACAAACGTAAAAGCTAGCATTAGCACGCTAGATTTAGAAACTATTTATTCAAAACCAAGACCATACAACATGGCGGCTGTCCCCTTTGTTAACAAAGAATTACAAAGAATGCTTCATGATGGAATAATACGACCATCACACTCCCCATACAATACTCCCATATTGGTAGTAGGGAAGAAAGGTAAGAACGAAGACGGTACTCCCAAATCTAGGCTAGTGTTTGACTACAGAAAGCTGAATGAACGCACTATCCAGGATCGGTATCCCATTCCCGAGAGTTCTGTCATGTTATTCGATATTGGGACAAGCTAAATTTTATTCAACAATAGATCTAAAATCCGGTTTCCATCAAATTCTTTTAGAAGAAAAGGACCGTGAGAAAACAGCTTTTTCCGTAAATAACGGAAAGTATGATTTTTGCAGATTGCCTTTTGGCTTGAAGAACGCTCCCAGCATCTTTCAAGGAGCAATCGATAACATTCTCAGAAGCGACATTGGAAAGCGTTGTCACGTCTATATAGACGACGTAATAATATTTTCGCAACCCGAAAATGAGCATTTAGAGGACATAAAAATAGTATTTTCTAAACTCTTTAACACTAACATGAGAATATCTCCCGAAAAATGTAAATTTTTCAAACATGAAGTCGGATTTCTAGGATTTCTTGTTTCTGGAGAAGGTATTAAGACCTGCCCTGATAAGGTAAAGGACATTGTTGGTTTCAAAGTGCCTAAAACACTTCGTGCTTTAAGATCTTTCCTAGGACTTTCCGGCTATTACCGCCGATTTGTAAAAGACTATGCCCAGATAACTAAACCTTTGACTGAATACCTTAGAGGAGAAAACGGACACATAGGGGAAAATAAGTCCAAAAACATAAAAATTCACTTGAATTCAGAAGCTATATGTGCTTTTAACAGAATAAAGAACATTTAAGCATCAGAAGATGTATTACTATTTTACCCTGATTTCCGAAAGCCTTTGGATTTTGGACTACAGACGCGTCATCGCAGGCAATTGGCGCAGTTCTCTCTCAAGGCGGAAGACCCATTACAATGATATCTCGAACTTCGAGCAAATCCAAAGAGGCGTTTGCAACCAATAAACGTGAAATGCTTGCGATAGTTTGGGCATTGCAAAACTTGAACCTTTACCTTTACGGTGCGCCCGATGTTCATATCTATACAGATCATCAACCACTCACTTTTGCGATATCCGAAAAAAATCCTAATACCAAACTGAAAAGATGGAGAGCATTCAAAGAAGAATATTCTCCAACCTTTCACTATAAACCTGGTAAGGAAAACAAGGTAGCAGACGCACTATCTTGACAGCATATAAACACGCTCTCTACCTCAGGACAAACTGTTTACAGCGAGGAATCATTAACTAAAGTTATACTCTCAGTAGAAAATCCTATCAATTGCTTCAAGAATCAAATATTTATTAGTCAAGCTTCTGCGAAAAGCAAAAAAGTAAAGATTCTTTTCAAAAAGCAGGTTAGACATGTTATAACATTTACATGTATTGCAGAACTTATTAAATTAATGCGTAAAATTCTTCATACTGAAGTAGTCAATGGAATCTATTGCACCCTTGAAAATGTAAAAATTAAATATGCAAAAAAACTTGTTCAAGAAGTGTTTAAAATTTTTAAAGAAAATAAATACCAGCGCAGACTAACACAACATCCAATCGGTGCAACACCAATTCCCACGTGTAGGAGAAATTCTGCACTTGGATATTTACAATACTAGTTAAAAATATTTTATAACTTGTATGGACAAATTTTCAAAATTTGCTATCATAAAACATATTCCTTCAAGAAATTCTCTGGATATCAAAATTCCATTGATTGAAATCATTTCCCAATTCCGAAATCCAAAAAAAAATAGTTATAGACAATGAAGGTGCTTTTACATCATTTTGAACTCAAGCATTATTAAAAAATTTGTTTAATATTTCAACACATTCCGACCCAGCACTTCATAGTCAAAGCAATGGACAAGTGGAAAGATTTCACTCAACTCTTGCAGAAATAGCTAGATGTACAAAAGGGACTACCACAGATGTTGTCGAGTTAATGCTACTATCAACCTTTAAATATAATAACTCAATTCACTCAGTTACAGGTTATAAACCTTCGAAAATATTTCACGATATTTCTAAGCAAATGAGAAACGAAATAATTTCCAAACTTAAAATCAAACAAATCAAAGATCTAGAATTTCACAATAATAATACCACACCCAAGGAATTTAACTCATTTGATAAGGTTTACTTAAAAAGAATTGGAAATAAACTATCTAAATTTTATAATCAGAAAACAGTTCAGGCTTATTTAGGCACTGCTTTTATAATCCAAGGCAGACAAGCTCACAAAAATAATTTGAGATGATACTCTACTTCCAGATTAACCCAAATATTGCTAAGAACTGCAAATATTATAGACTATTCTGCAGCCCTCTATATCCCCATACCAGCAGGTGAAGTTGCTATCTATCAAGATTATTTTTACCAAAAACATACTACGAATTTTTCTGCCATTGAAACGATTTTGTCTGAAAATACAAATATGTTAAACCGTATCAAGGATGAAAGATGCAAAGAAGTACTCCTACAAGACAAAGATGAATTGGAACGTTTGTTAAGATTGCTTAAACCTCCAATTAGAAAAAGACGATCCATAGATTTCATAGGTTCCGCAATAAAATTTATCGCAGGAAGATGAATTGACTAGGAGTACTAACAGGCAAATCGATATTAACACCCAAATTCAAAATAAATTAGATGAAATTACTAACACAATTAATAATTTAAATATTAACGCTCTAAGTAATCAAGGAACGGCTGATAATTATGAAAAACTAACTTCGATAATGTCTAGAAGAAATAGAATAATAATAAATAACTTAAGCAATAATATCTACTGCTTAATATTGGCTAAAAATAATATTGTAAATCCTTGAATTTTAAGTATAGAAGAAATAGAACTAATTGAAATTAGAGAAAATATTCTGAAATAAGTGATTTGTTAAATGTTGCTGATGTTAAAATGTATTACCAAAACGATACTCTGGTATACTTAATCAAAATACCTAAAGCTCAAGAAATTTTTCAATATTTTGAAATCGCGCCAGTCATTTATGACAACAAAATTCTAGATTTAAGTTCCAACAGGTCAGCAAATTGTAAAAAAATAAACTATCCTTTAAGTACATGTTAAAAAGCTCCCATCTACTCCTACTGCAAAATAGATCACCAAAATTCCTGCCTCTCTCACCTCCTTAATAATAACACGGCACAATGCCCAACTACTCACCCCGATCACATGGACAAAATAGAAGTCGTCGCAGATGGAATCATCATCGCCAGGGACAAGAACATAACTGTTGTGGAAAGAGACCAGCGGATAGTCCTAAATGGTTTCTTCTTAATAACGTATGATACAAAAATTAAAATTAATGGTAGAGAATATAGTACAGATGAGCCATTAATCGCAAATCACCTTCCAGCACCAAAAAAAACAGTTTTGGACGAATCCGCCTTCAATGAAAAAATTTCCCTACCGTACTTACACAAGTTGCACTTCGTCAACAACCAACAAATTAAGTAATTCAAAGCTACACTTGAGACAACAAAATGGACGTGGTACGGCAGGCGCGGCGTCCAGGAATACTTGTAACAATAATACTTGTGCTACTATAGGTACGCCAAACTTAAGCCAAAAAAAGTTACAATCACGACAAATGCAGACCCCGGCTTATCGTCATTAGATAAAGACCTAATGAAAATGCGAGTACTCAGGATCATGAACGAGGACGTTCAAATTTAAGAAGGAGAGAAGTTATTAACAATTCATACCCATATTCATTTCATATACCTTTCCTAAAAGATTCCCATAGGTATTCCATATTCCTAACTAAACGCATTCCTATACCGAAGCGCATTACCCTTAGCACCCAACGCTTCATTTCCTGCACACTTCCCTTCATTTATCTTAGTCAGCACGTATTTACTTTAATTTGTAATTAATAATCAAAAACGAATTCCAATAATAACAAAAAGTACAATTGATTCGTCAGCAAATAAACGCAATAAGTCAGTTGTAAACTCAAGAAGAAAGACGAAACATCTTTTATTTACTTGTACAAAAAGTTTAATTATAAAAACATTTAACAATGTGCGACTAAACAATAAAAAGCGGTTGTAGGTATTTGCGTATGTCAGTCAAAAATTGATGATGCAATGATATGCTGCACCTTAGTGATGTGGGACAAATCTCAAAACTAATATTAATTTTCTTGGTCGTATTTTTAAGAATTACCGCAGAATATAGTTCCAACACTATTCAAAAGCTGAGGTCATTCGACGTATCATACAAAAATTACCCTTTTTTAACTTAATTGTAATCGAATGTAATGTAATCGAACTTATTTTAATAGAAGAACCAATTCACTTCATTGCAATTTGCCCAATACTTTAGGCAATTCGTCGGCTGTATTTCCAAGAAAGTATTTTGTCATTACAACAGCTATATGAAATTTTAAATGGAGGAGCAAGATGGCTTAGTTTATATAAGTATTGCAAACACGCTTTCACGTTCCGTAGTAGTTTCTTTTAGTTTGGCGATTGCTCGCATCCAGTTAATGCAAATTATCTCATTTTCTGTTTCAAATCATCAAAATTGTTATTTATCGAAGCTTTAAATTACCAATGTATTATTTTAAATATCTTATCTCCTTACAATGCACGTTTAGTTTTTATTTGAGCTAAATTTCAACTAAAGCACTTATTTATGATCATTGCTGCATTTTGAATTAGTTTTGATTATTTTTCACAACATGTGTTTGTTATTTTTTTTTTTTTTTTTGAATATTCAAAATTTAAAATTTTTTTAGTTTATTAGAAATGTCAAATCAGGCAGACGGCACGATTGCCATGTCATTATTCTTCAGTAAACTTTTTGTAAAACCTTTTGATGAAGTAAAGAATTAATATATCTATCTATCTATCTACAAGACTTTTCCTAAAAAATCTATTTCAACCAAAACATAAAGCTTGCTATTAGCCGTTTTCGAGAAAAAATTAATTTTTCACTAAAAATCGTATGGCAGGTACCGTTAGTTTTAGAGCTAGAATACTAATTCCAAAAACTCCTCTGTAAGACCTCATAATAATAGCATGTACCAAGTTTGAAGCAAATCGGTCCAGGCGTTTAAGCTGTAGGTGCCAATACAGACAGACAGAATTATCGGACCAACTTTTTTCGACTTCTCTATCATCGTATCATGTTTGATTAGGTTTGGATTTGGAGCTGTTGTGGGGTCTCCTAAACAAAATCATGCATCATAAAGAGTTCAGCTTAAATTCAAGAGATTTTTTCAAAAAAAGACTTTTTAAAATATTCTCAATATCTCAGAGCAGTTAATTTTGTTTGAGACACAAAATTATAATCATATTTTTTCGAAGGTCATCTTGAGGTGCCATGAACTAAGGCCATACGAATTAAGGCCATAATGGCGTTAATTCACATTTAAGTGTGTACTAGCACCATATCCAAGATATGGCTTTAATTCACTTTTAAATGAGAACTATAGCCATAGGTCCAATGTGAACTAATGCCATAAAGTTTTTTGATCTCTGGGGTACAGTAAGTACAAGAAAACAACGGACGTTAGGTGGGTGAGGAGATAGACGAGGAGGCAGACGAGGAGGCAGATGGGGGTGCAGACGAGAAGGCAGACGAGGAGCCCGCGAGGGGGCAGACGAGGAGGCAGATGAGGGTGCAGACGAGGAGGCAGATGAGGAGGCAGGCGAGGAGACAGACGAGGAGGCAGACGAGCAGGCGGCCTGCTCGTCTGCCTCCTCGTCTGTCTCCTCGCCTGCCTCCTCATCTGCCTCCTCGTCTGCACCCTCATCTGCCTCCTCGTCTGCCCCCTCGCGGGCTCCTCGTCTGCCTTCTCGTCTGCACCCCCATCTGCCTCCTCGTCTGCCTCCTCGTCTGCCTCTTTGTCCATCTCCTCACCCACCTAACGTCCATTTTTCAAAATGAACTAACGCCATACGGCTTAAGTTCTCCTTTTAAGTTGAATTGAAGCCATATCCTGATTATGGCACTAATTCGTACTTAGATGTGAATTCACGCCATTATGGCCTTAATTCGTATGGTCTTCGTGCATGGCACCCATCTTGACCTATCAGAGACTCTCTTCAGTCCGGTGAAGAAACATTATTTACATACTTGAAATCACCTATTATACCTATGTATGTCTCGTTTGATATTGTATGTTTTGCCATTAGTGAAAGAAGGACTTTTTTTCTCTATACCGTTAATTGTTCTTTCGTTGAAACTTTCATTGAAAGATAGAATTTTTGTTAAATTTTAGCTTCTAAATGGTTCTTACACTGTTGTCTGAATATTTAAATAAAACAAATGAATAGTGCTGAAATATGAGTCTTAGGGCGATCTTGAAAAAGTGGAGATCAAAAAAATAAAAATAAATTCCAATCAAATAATTTGTTTTCAAGTTAATATTTAATGTGTTCAGCATGTTTCCAAGCCCATTTTTGTTAAAGTAAGACGGTATTTTACATTTACTTTTCTTTTTTAAAAAGGTGCTTTCTTTCTCTGTGCGTATAAATTATTTCCCAAAACATGATACCTATCAAATAAATAGTTATCTGAACAGTAGCTGAAGGGAGATATAAGGGAGTTTTGATACATAAACAACCCCTTTTAAGTACAAACAAAAAGCTTTTTGATCCTAAGCAAATCCGTTTCACCAAGTATACTTGCTCAGTGGCTGCAAGTATTTCGTTTATCACACCACCCTACCGCCAGTACTTTAAATGTGCTGAACACTTCAGCACAAGTACCACTTGTCTGGCACGTTAGTCATACATCAGAGTAGCGGCAGAACGTTGCACAATGAGCGCTGCACCAAACACATGGAACAGACGTGCTTAACGAGGGGTGTATGTGCAATGCAAAGTCTCACAGAAGACTTACGTGAATACATATAAGGTCTGGAAGGTATATGAGGTGCATTATGCTTGCATAGGTTAATTGCATACATAGGTTTTCAGTTTCATTTTATGATACACTTAATAACACACAATATCCTTAATACCCGTCTGCAAAAACATGATGATGGCTTTATGAGGTGATTGCTTGAGTGAGAAGTCTGTGAATTCTTTCATAGTAACCTATTCCTTAGTTCTTAGAAAACAAATTTAAAATTAGAAATATTATACATATAAAGAAATCACTCTAACAATTTCTTTGGTTTTTTTCAAGTAAAGGGAGAATATAAATAAATAACTTGAACTAATCACCCATTATTTAACCTTATTTCCGTTCAATAAATCGTTAGCAGTTATGTCGAATTTTTAATGAAATACTTTAGATGGGAGCGGTTCGGAAGCCCAATTTTGAAAATCCCGTTTTTTATTATCCCGCAAAAAAAAAATTAAAATCCCGATTCTAAAGTACCGCTTTTTTAAAATCCCGCTTTTAATAATCCTGTTTAAACAGAATACCGTTTCTCGTGAGCCCGCTTTTTAAAATCCCGTTTAATCCCGCTTAGCCCGTTTCGTATTTTGGTAAATACAAACTTATTGAAAATTTAGCTAAAGACAACATAGTTGTTAAAACAGAAATTGAAAAAATGAATAATGGAGCTGAAAAGCTTTTCAAAAAAATTAATGTTTTGAAATCTAGAGCAATATCTAAAATAATTAAAGATAGAAAATGAATGACTAAAACAGATTTTTTGCGCCGTATAGCTCACAACATAAAACTTTAATCTTTATATTTCAAAAAAAATATCTAAAATCTTGAAACCTCATTTTTGTTATGTTCTATGTTCTTTATATTTTTATTTGTTAAGTTACAAAATCAATAAAAAAAACTTCTCCAAATATTTGTTTTTTGTTTTCTTTTTGTCTCCTTTCATACGACATAACGCCCATGAACATTATGTCACCTCATCATCATCAGCATTGGGCTGTAAAATAAATTCAATCACGCTTTTGGAATTAACACAAGGTGTTTTATTTTAAAAATCGCCGCGATTTTTAAAATAAAACACCTTGTGTTGATTCCAAAAGCGGGCTTATAAAAACGGGAATTTAATAAACGGGATGGTAAAAAACAGGATTTTAAAAAGCGGGATTTTATAAAAACGGGATTTTTAAAAATAGTATTTTAAAAAACGGGATTTTAGAGACAGGATTTTAAAAAACAGGATTCTGAAAAACGGGCTCCTGAACCCAACCCACTTTAGATTTGTATTCTTGCATGTATTCCACAATTTTTAATTGTTCAGTATAGGTATTCGTTTCTAAGAAATTCTCTGTCTAAATATGCATTTATACTAGGGCTCATTTCGGTCCTAAAGGGAATAAAACCGGGCTTAGAAACTCATTGATTTAATAATAATAAAGGTAACCTAAGGCTACGGGTTGGGATTTATTCACTTTACTCTGTGTTGGTAAATGTTGTTTAATTTATTCCCGGCACTTTGTGTAAGAAATAATACCCTTCAGAAATAAATCATGGCCGAATGCTCCTGAAATAATATCAGCGACCGACCGCGACCCTTTAAATCATATTTTTACCCGTAGGCACCGATTTGAGAACAACAGAATAGTAAAGATGACTATATCGTACATTACCTGCTTAAGGTAATCGCTTAAATATACGAGGGGCGTTCAATATATTCTCGGTATCGATATTAAGGAAAATACGAATTCAATTTAAATTATTTTTATTTTTCAATATAATCTCCCTTAACATCAATGCATTTGTTACATCTTGATATAAGCTTTTTTAAACCCTCAAAAAAATAAATTTCCTCTTTCCCTGCAAAATACCCATTTATTGCCGACTTGAGTCCTTCATCATCCGAAAATCTTTTTCCACGAAGACATTTTTTCAAATCCGGAAACAGGAAATAATCACTAGGGGCAAGGTCTGGACTATAGGGTGGATGTTGGATTTCTTCGAAACCACAATCTCGCACAGCAGCCTTGGAAACTCGCGCCGTGTAAACAGGAGCGTTGTCATGAAGAAGCAACACACCCGCTGCGTGCTTACCCCGTCTTTTCTTTTTAATTTCCTCCCGCAAATTATGCAAAGTGGAAGCGTAGGATGTGGCGTTGATGGTTTCACCTTTTTTTTTGTACTCAATGAGCAAGATTCCCTTTGAGTCCCAAAAAACTGTGGCCATGAGCTTTCTGGCAGACGGAGTGACTTTGAACTTCTTCGGGGGGTCTGTTCCTTTTTTATGCCACTGCATGGACTCTTGTTTGCTTTCAGGGTCATAGTGGTGAACCCGTGTTTCGTCCCCAGTAACAATTCGATCCATAACACCGTCCGCGTTCTCACTACACATCTCCAAAAGCTCTCTACAGCATGCGATTCTCACTTTTTTCTGATGCACTGTGAGCATTCGTGGCACCCACCTTGCGCTGACTTTTGAAAGGTTAAGATGGTCATGAAGAATGGTGTGAATGGTGCCAGTTGAAAGCTTGGTGATCTCTGCCATAATTTTCACCTTTATTTGGGCATCCTCAAGAACAAGTTTTCCGACTTCTTTGATACTTTCTCCCGTACAAGCAGTAGCCGGGGCGCCGGAGCGGGGGTCGTCTTCAATGCTCTCTCTGCCTCTTTTGAACTCACTTGACCACTTTTGCACAGTTGATTATGAAGGTGCGGAACCCTGGTAAACAGCCACCATCTCTTCATGAATAGTTTTTTGACTTTTTCCTTGCTTAGTGAGAAATTTAATTACAGCGCGATGCTCAATTTTCACCATCATCGTCTCAGTTGCCATTATGATTCTGTTTAACTAGAGATGAAACGCGAAATAATAATCACATTTATATGAAATTTTACATGAATGCAATAAAATAATAGTATTACTTGATAAATAAGTCAATTTATATATATAACCACAGCTTCACCCCGATACCGAGAATATATTAAACGCCCCTCGTATTTTCATGATATTGGAAAATAACTATTTTATTAATCTATTGTTCAAATACCTACATTCTTTCCATTAAGAGAAGAAAAACGAAGTAATAATGGTAAAAGGCTGTTTGAAATTGGCACCCCCTTGTGACATTTTGTATCGAAATTGATGCAGATCGTTTGTCCACCTTAGCCCACGTTCGCGCGAGACTCAAAGTTTTTGGTTGAAAAACAAATACCTAAAAACTTATTAAAAAAATGTGAAAATAGCACACGTTGACCATCAAAAACTAACGGTTGCTCACACTTCACCTAGAAAATATTGATAAAATAAAATTTTGAATTTCGTTAAAGTGAAAGTTTTAAGTCAAATTTCAACACTATACTCGTTTTCACAGCCAAATTATTTGATATCCATCCTAAAAATAAAGTGCACGATTATGTCGGACGAACTTGCTCTAATGTGTGACACTGATCTTGGGGTTTGAGGTTTTGAAAAAAACAGCAGGGAAAAGTGATATGATGAAGTAAACCATCTCATTACGTTTACTGTTTAGAATTTAAAGAAATTTTTTTCAAAATCGGTCGATCAGTTTTTTTTAAAAACTGTTTTTTTAAGTTGGCACCTTTTAGCACTTTGCAGTTTTTTTTTAAACTCAAAACAATTTTTCTTGAAAAATTTAAAAACTTATAATATAACGTTTATAAAAGGGCTTCTACATTAAAAGTTTCATCGAAATACGTCAAGTGGCTTAGGTGATTTAAAATAACCGGTCCTATGGGAGGTACCGTTATAAGACTGTTCCTGTAGAATATATTATAACCAAAATATATAGTTTGCACAGAAAACACTATTTAGAAAGTTTTATCAGAAGTGTATGAGACGTTTTTGAGAAAAATTTATTTTTCACTAGAAATCGTATGGCTGGTACCATTAGTTTTAGAGCTAGAATGCTTATTCAAAAACCAGTCTGTAGGACGTCTTAATTATACTTATAATTAAGACGTAGCAAACCGGTCCAGCAGTTTAGGCTGTGGGTGCCGATGCAGACAGACGGACACACAGACAGACAGAATCGTCGGACCCTCTTTTTTAGGCTTCTCTACCATCGTCATGTCATGTTTGATTGTTAGAATATTTTTAACAAATGCATAACTTGCCTTATAGTTCCTATAATCGCAAGTAAAAATTGATGTAAAGTAGTGAATTCGGAAAAATTTTGAAGTGTCACATTGAAGGTATATATATATCTAATTTTACATCAAATTTTTCCCACACGAACATTATACTTCCAATATTATGTCTTTCTATAGCAATAATAATGTAGGTACACAGCGTACAATATACTTAGGTAGGTATACCAAACTCACTGAATATTTAAAAAAATGGTTGTCTGTAAATTCGGGTTACGGACTATAATGTTACGGTTATTGTAATCAAAAATGGAAACCACATTAATTTGTCTCTTCACTTTATACATAGTTGACAAGACAGTTAACGTGCAGGTTATGTTCTGTCACTGTCTCTATTCTTCTCGGACGCATCGGCGGATGGAGTGGAATTTTTTTTTTTAAAAACCGAATTTAAAAATAATGATCGAACAATTTTGAAATTTTATTTCCCAAAATTTAAAAAAGTAAAAGAAATCAGATGGATTACTTTATTTTTTTTCCAAAAATATGTTTTTTACTAGTGGTTTTTAAGTGTTTAATAAAATTTCATATCATTTTTTAATTTTTTTTTCTTTCAAAATTCAAGGCCCCAAGACCACTGTGA
Source organism: Platycheirus albimanus (assembly GCA_916050605.2). NCBI lineage: Eukaryota > Metazoa > Arthropoda > Insecta > Diptera > Syrphidae > Platycheirus > Platycheirus albimanus. The sequence continues at coordinate 19,908,815 of OU696699.1, read as the reverse complement.
CACATTTGAGAAGCCGTGCACTATATTTTCTAAATCAAATCCAATCAAACAAAACAGTACGTTTTCAACGAACTGTTGGATGGATACCCTATTCCCTATATTTTTGTATATGTATGCCTTCGCCTCCCGCAGCCAGCCTCGGTTTCAGATTCAGAAACAAAATTCTTCTTAAGCAGACAGGAAAAAAATTGAAGAAAATTAATTTTTTGTGGCCGATGTTCAATTACTGCTGACACAATAAAAAAAGGCGTGTGCCACACCCAAAGTTGAGCCTTTTATCGCTAGGGCAATTAGTATGAGCTCAGTGACATTCAATTTTTGCTGCAATCTAAAAATTGGATGTCACTGAGCTCAACAAAACAAGACAAAACTTAAATTTATAAAAATTAGATTTTGAATGGAAATAGCGAATTTGGGTGTATTAAACAATTCTTGAAACACACTCTGCTATGTTATCCAGAAATTCAAACCTTCGACCGATAGTTAACATTACAAAATTAATGCATATTATGAGGAAAACGCCCATTAAAAGTGGGCGTGTCCTAATAATTTATATACAAAATTTAAAGCACTAACTGAGCTTTGATAGTTAGTAAATTTTCAGACATAGGTGGTAAGACTACAGCTAAATCGAGTAGTTTTTTAACAATCGTTCCTGAATGAAGTTATTTTAAAAATATCACGCTCCTAAAAGAGGGCGTATTGAAAAAATTCACGCGAAAACATAAAGACATATTTTTCAGATAACGAACGGAAAAAAAGGTTAAAATTGAATATTGGTTGGGACCTTATATTTTTAAAACTACGTTTTTCGTTCTTTCATGAAAAGTGTGGGTAAGCCACGCCCAAAATTCAAAAATTTCTTTTCGTACACAAGCTTCTTGGTTTCGAGTAAGAGACGCACAATTCGGGCCTAGGGATTCATTATAAATACCGTTTATTTGCTAAAACAATTATAATGTTTTTCGCTCTAAAGTAGGCGTTGTTATTTTATAAAAACAATATTGATGGTTTTGTATGACAAGCGTGTTTGTGGGCGGATTTTACCGGTTCAAAAACTTAGCCTTACTCTTGAACCAAGGATTATTTATGTTAAATTTCAGCTTTCTAGCTCAAAAATTGCGACCTCTAGAGAATATACATACGGCCAGACGGACGAACGGACATGGCTAAATCGCCTAGGCTTTTGATTCTCTGTCAGAATATGTTTACTTTTCTATACCAAACAGTATTATTTCTCTATGTTACTGTGACTTACACTCTTAGCTCTTTCTGTGTATCTCTCCCACGAGTTTCACCTTGGCGTGGTGGGAGGTTTACGTTTTGGCACTTCATTAATCCAGATGTGGTATCAAATAACCAAGCAAACTCAAAAAACAAGACAGAGATGTCAATCTTATGAAAATATGGAAAAAGTCAACGAAGAAGAAAATCGAGTGGAGATATACTCTCAAAAGTCGGTAGAGGTCACGGCTGACGGCGCGGCGATGGCTTTGCTTCGCTAGAAGAAAAGTCGCCATTGACTTAATTAAATATAAAAATCACAAAAAAAAACCAAAAATCAGTATAATACATTCCCGCTTGCAGCAGTGGTGCCCGTGGGATTGATGATAACCTCCACTTTAGTGAGGCACTGATTCTGAGGTTGGGGCCATGGGGGCTGGCGAAAGTGAGATGTCGTCGGATGTAGAAAATCGCATCCTCGCAGACGACGAATATCAATCTTTCGCCAGCTCCGACGGCTCTGATGCGGATGTCACAGTGGCAGCTGCCAACCAAGGTGACATATTGGCCAAAAACCTGGTAGACCCGGGAGCCAAATCAACTGTGGATGCTGCCAGTTCCGGAAATCGATGCTCGCATGGGTCAAAACCGACTACGAAAAAAAACGGTGAATCAGAACATGGAAGGAGACCTTGACCCTGATGTACCATTAGAAGATATGGTCAGGGAGATACAAAAAGGCTTAGTCTCCGAGAGTGGAAGCGCTTGAGCTGTGCTCGCAAGTTTGTCGCAAAAATGGATGTCAAGAACAAAGAAGGTCGAAAAATGACAAATCACGAACAAAAAATCATACCAAGGTGTCTAATCTTCCAAGGCTACTCTAGACACAGAAAGAGGACGAGACACATTGACTTGACAACCCCTCCGATGTCCGCTAGTAAAAAGGCGAAAACGACGAACAAAACAGGTACACCGGCGGAATTTATAAAAGTAAGGCTTCAGGTGGCCATTACCAATGAGAAGGGCTCCGAAAAACGGTTCAGCGAAGAGAACTGGGCCAATGTTGAGGAAAAGCGGCTGTGTGTAGCGAAGAGTTGCTTACCTCCACTGGCGCTCTGCCGAGATTCCGGCCCTTGTCGACAGTTAAGGGTTTTAAAACCCTCACTTGCCGTGGTGAGTTTACTCTTAACTATTGCTTTTTAAAATGACCTCCCTTCCAGACCCAAAGTCCGAATGAACATTCAGGGACCTCACATGACGAAAGAAAGGCTGGAGCTCAGGAGACTCAACCCCAATTTTCCGAGTGCTTGTTGGCAAGTCATGGATATGGAAGAGCCTACTAAAACAGGCCAAGGAGCTATAATCATGCCTATCCATGAAACAATGTCATTGCTTCCATCAAAAGGGTTCAAGTTTTGCATTGGCATTAATAAGACTAAGGTGACGAAAAAACAAAAACGACGATGAAAGTGATGCAACTCAATATGCAGCACAGTAAGTTCGCCTCTGCCACCCTAACCTCTTATTTGTCAAAGAACAACATAGATATAGCCCTTATACAGGAGCCATGGATTAACAGCGGCCTTATCTGAAAACTCTAATTCAAAGATTATATACTGTACTTTAATAAAGGGCCTACAGAAGGTAACTATCGCACATGTATAATGGCAAAAAAGAATACACATCTCTTTCTTCTATCTTCCCATTGTAGCATTGACATGACAACAGTGAAGTGTGAAAGATAGGGGGCCCCGTCTCTAATACTAACCTCCATCTATATACCGGGTGGCGAAACATCAACCCCGTCATCGGCAACTGTTGATGAACTTGTCGCGGAAGCAGGTAGGAATGGATGAGACCTACCGATAGGTGCCGATGCTAACGCTCACCACCTACAGTTGGGAAGCACCGACACAAATGCAAGAGGTGAGTCTATTTTTAATTTATTTTTAAGAAGAATATATTGATCTTAAACAGAGGGAACTAACCAACATTTATAACTTGAACTAGGAGAGAAGTGCAAACATCGAAAAACATGTTAATGAAATAACACTAGCTATTCATCTTGCGTACGAAAACTCTAAGAAAACTAGGAAAAGGCAAGCTCAACACCGTATGGTGGTCAAAAGAGCTATGTTTATCCTTAGAAAGAAGTAGAGGTGGTTGTTCAACAGAGCAAAACATAGTAACAACACTGACGACTGGGATATTTACAAGACCAGCAAAAATTTTATACAGACATCGATTCCACAAATGATGCTGCCAGGCTCAGGAAAGTCATGTCAAAGGTCCACACTTCTCCAGGTTTCCTAAAAAGACCGGATGACACCTGGACTGAATCCTGCTCTGAAACTCTAGAATCACTAATCAGCACTCATTTCCCCGGTTGTGTTAACAAAGCATCTCCTATGGACAGAAGCCTCAACATTAATGCTGCCTCCAATATTGGCAATCAAATCGTATAGACAGCAGGAAGGTGGCGTGGGCCATTGACTGTTTTTCAGCATACAAGTCTGCAGGACCTGATGGAATAATTCCAATTACGCTCCAATGCTCTGAAGACATAATTGTTCCGATTCTAGTTGATATATTCAAGATATGTATAAACATTACCTGTATTCCAACTGGATGGAGAGAATTCCCACTCACACTGAACCGAAAGACTTCTGGCCAATGAGCCTATCTTCCTCTCTCTTTAAACCTTAGAAAACTCATAGACACACATATCCACCTGAAATTTAATAATAATATAATCTCACAGGCCCAACACGCTTAAATAAAGAGCAAATATGTAGAGAATGCACTCCAGGAAGTTGTGGGCACGATTAAGAATTCAATCCAATTAAAAAAATTTACCCTAGTAGCATTTCTTGACATAAAAGGGGCCTTCAACAATGTCGATAATCACGCAATACGACAAGCCCTAGACTCGGTTAATGTCAATCCTAAGCTTTCGAATTGGATTGACTCTATGCTTCAAACAAGACTTGTAAATGCAGAATTGGGTGCTAGCAAGCTAAAAGTCAGGACCTGTATAGGTGCACCACAGGGAGGGTTTCTATATCCGCTACTTTAACTTCTGGTTGTCGACCAGGTTTTAGGAAAGCTTAGCGGCGTTAAGGTCTTGGCATATGCCGATGACATAGTAGGTAATAATGACCTCAGGTAAATATACTCCCACACTGTGCGATCTCCTTCAAATAGACCTAAACAAGCTCAGTAATTGGGCCGGTAGCTGTGGACTTAAAGTCAACCCAAAAAAGGCAGAACTAGTTTTGTTCACAAGAAAAAACAATATTCCAATGATAGACCCGATCATATGAAACACCACTTCAGATTTCAAATGTGGCAAAATATCTTGGAGCGTTGCTGGACCGTAAACTCAACTGGAAAGCAAACATAAAAGGAAGAGGGAAAAAAGCGTCAATAGCATTCTACACTCTTGTAGTAGAATCTTTGGTAGGAAATGGGGACCCAGCCCCAAGACTATTCATTGGATGTACACGGCCATAGTGAGGCCAATCCTGACATAGGTACGCATGTGTGGTCTGGCCAGCCCTTGAAAAGGCGTGAATTTCAACACCATGACAAAAATCTAAAGACCTGCGTGCATTGGCACAACCAGCGCAATGAGCACTACATCAACCGCAGGCTTAGAACCATTCCTTCTACTAGCTCTACTCGATCTTTTAAAGAAAGAAATAGTTGCCAAAAGAGCATTGTGGCTATAAAACGGAAGATGGGGTAGGGTCAGGCATCTTCTCAGATAACCCACCCATTAACAAGTCACTAAGGCGTCCAGACTTTTGTAGCGTTTTTCAAGCGGAAAGGCTTGCAGTCTGTGAAGCTGCTAACCACCTTAGAACGTCTTAACTACTAAATAAGAACATTGGCATTTGTATCGACAGCAGGCGGCTATAAAAGCCATAATCCTCTATCGTTACTAAATCCAAACTGGTCGATCGTTGTCACAATGAGTTGAGGCTACTCAACGCAACGAATCCAGTCACCCTTCGGTGGGTAACGGGGCATACAAAGAAATGAAATGGCTGACCAACTTGCCAAAATCGGTTCATCTCTGGAACCAAGCCAAATGGTAACCTAAATTTACATGTCACTGGAAAGGGAAAAAAATAGAATTACGCATAGTTTTCTCGAAATTGCTTATGATAGATGGTTATCAATTGACACCTGTCGGGTATCAAGGAATCTATGGCCAGGAATTTCAAAGAAGAAAACTGAATCCCTACTCATGCTAAGCAAGTAACTCTCAACCAACTATCCTCCTGGTTGGTATCCCGAAGAGTCACAACACGATGGGAACCCACATGAGCAGAAAGGGCCTCAGCACATCTGACTTATGTAGAGGATGCCAGGACGAAGAGGCAAAAGAGGACTCTTTTTATTTTCATTTCCTCTGTCAATGCCCCAGTTTAGCCCAAACTAGGAAAGTTTTTCACTAAGTTGGTCGATATCTCTAGCATTTAGATATTTATTTATTGTTTGATTAGTCTTGCACAGTAAGATATATAATATCTTTTATAGCCCAGTAATTTTAGGTTTTATCTGCGGAAAAATTCCAATCAAGCTGAATTTTGGTACACACCTTTATTACAGAAGATGTGAAAAATCGACATTGATATCGTGCCGGCAAAAAAAGTTATGAAGGTCAAAAGGTCACGAAAACCTAAAAAAAACAGTTTTTCGCAAATATCTCGGTTTCTATAACTCCAATAATTTTAACGTGTATGACATATGTATGACATAGAGCATTCCATTCCATTCCATTCCATTCCATTCCATTCCATTCCATTCCATTCCATTCCATTCCATTCCATTCCATTCCATTCCATTCCATTCCATTCCATTCCATTCCATTCCATTCCATTCCATTCCATTCCATTCCATTCCATTCCATTCCATTCCATTCCATTCCATTCCATTTCTTCATAAAGAATTGACATAGAAGAACTTTTGAACTATTAAAATTGTAGAAAATTTAATGCTCTACAAGAAAATCAAAACGCACATTTTTGCCGTAGAACGTAAGCAAAAAAAGTTATAGAGCGAAAACCGGAGCGAACTCGAAAAGTTTGCAGTTTCCCCTCCTCCTCTTTTTCAACAGGGCCGGTGAGGTCCAAAACTTCGTCAAATGTTAATTCAATATTCCTGAACAATATCTCAAAGTTTGATTAACTTCCGACCTTTTTCTACCTGGCCACTGTATACTAAGAACAAAGTAATATATAAAAATTACGGCGGAATGACAATAGTAATGGGCATGGCCTGGTACCTGGTGGGAAAGCGGGGATCGTTGGGGGGTGTAAAAAGTTGGTGATTTTAACAAGAAGCCATAAAAACAGCAATATTTCATGATTTCTCGGGTATATCCGAAGAAATAAGATGGAATTTTTCATTTTTTGGCATTTTTTTGGCGAATTTTGAAAAATGGCCTGTTTTTAACTAATCGACATACAAAATTGATTGTTCTAACGAAATTGTAGCAAATTTTATGCTCTACAATTTTGTCATACACGTTAAAATCATTGGAGTTATAGAAACCGAGATATTTGCGAAAAACGGTTTTTTTTAGGTTTTCGTGACTTTTTGACCTTCATAACTTTTTTTGCCGGCACGATATCAATGTCGATTTTTCACATCTTCATAATAACGCCGTAATAAAGGTGTGTACCAAAATTCAGCTTGATTGGAATTTTTCCGCAGATTGGGTTTAAAATGCCTAAAATGACTGGGCTATTAAGGTTGTACAAGCTTTAGTGTTACAATTGGTTTACATTTGATAAATGAATACTAAGTTGTAAACAAGATGACTTAAAACGACTATACAAATTTAAAAAGAGAATATAGAATTAAATTTACAAAAAGAGAAAAAAAAGAAGATAATTTAAAAAAGAAAATACATTTTTAATTAACTTTATAATAACACCTTACAACACTAAAATGGGAACTAGACAAACTGGAGAAAAAATCATCGCAACGCCTCAAAATATTGTCTAAGTCTTATCTTAAATCGATCAGTGCTGCCTATCATCCTTATAGTTAGAGGTAGTGAGTTCCACGAACGAACCGCGTGAATGAAAAATTGCCGACTCGAAACGAGGTAAGAGTAGCGTACTGGTATCAGATCGCAACTCTGATTAGAACGCGTAAACTGGATTCTGTTATAAAGGTACGATGGTTGTCGCGTTTGTATAACATTATAGAGCATTATTAGGGTTCTAAACGAGAAAAGTTTATCAAGACAGAAACCGTGTATTAGTCTTGTGTATGATGAAACATGGTCATATCTCCGCAGACCAAAAATATACCTTGTCACACTATTATAAAATTAAGTTTTTTTTTGTGCTTGGAATCGCAATTACTAAAAAGTTCACACCCAAATATTAGTAGCGGAATGAGCAGCGACTTAGCAAGTAGCATTCTTGTTTTTATTGGAGTAAATGTTTGGTTGGTCCACAACATACGTTAACCTCCAAACACTCTACCTATAACTAATTGTATGTGGTTTGTCCAAGTGAGTGTCTTATTAAATAGTAATCCCAGATTTCTAACTGATTCGACAAACTCAATAGGGATATTATTGAGTAGTATTTGAGGAAAGTAGGATGTATCAATAGAGTTTTTAGAAATGATTAAGCATTTAGATTTAGTTGGATTTAAACAAAGTCCGTTTCTTCGAGACCAGTGTACAATTTTACATAAATCTGCATTTATCTCCCAAGCTCCATTGTCGATTAAACCGAGTGGACAGCTGTACCGAAGCTGAACATCATCAGCATACATGTGTATAGACGAGTTAAAGCTTAATGACGGCAGCTCACTTATATATATACTAAACAGAAGTGGGCCTAAAATAGAACCTTGGGGTACACCTCTAGTTAATGGAAGAAAACATGACGTTTGATTGTTAGCAACAACTACTTGGTACCTAGAATCAAGATATGAGAAAATGAGTCTTACAAGGATATTATATATATATATATCAGGATATATACCAAATAATTTGGCTGGGGAAACGAGTATAGTATTCAATTTTGACTTAAAACTTTCACAATGACAATCAGGAGCAACCTTAACAAAATTCAAAATTTAATTTTATTTATCAATATTTTCTAGATGGAGGGTGAGCTAGAGTTAATTTTTGATGATCAACGTGGCCTAAAATAGTGTATTTTTACAACATTTTGAATTTTGATTATTTCGGAAACGGCAAACGAAAATATCGTGGGGGCAAACGTGGCCTAACGATGAGCAAATGGACTGAATTAATTTTAACTCAAAATTTGAAAAGTGGGTGCCAACTTCACGAAGTTCAAAGTTTTGTTTTGTCAATATTTTTAAATGGGAAGAAAAAGAATGTTAAGTGGGCTAACGGTGGACAAACGAACTGCGTAAAAACAATCAATTTTTAAATTTTTAATTTTTTTTTGTCTTTCAACCAACATTTTCAATTTTGATTATTTCCGAAAATAAGGGTGGGCAATCGAAAAAATATCACAAGTGGAGTGCCAATTTACCACAGCCATTATAAAATCAAAGTCCCGAAAAATCAAAATCCAGAAAAATCAAAGTCCAGTAAAATCAATTTCCAGAAAAATCAAAATCCCGAATGATAAAAAGCTAAATATTTTTATTTTATTTTTCAAATATTTATAAGAAAAAACAAGATAAGAAAAGCTAATTTTACTTTAAGGTTGTGTTGTGTCCCCGAAAAAGGGAGCTTAAATCCCTAGATCCCGCGAAACGAACCACCCAAGTACTGCTGATTTAAGAAAACTGTTGACAAAGGCGCCTGCCGGACAACTGGACATACCCTTAGCGGAGCAACGAAGTTGCGTGAGCGGGTGTGTCCCCGAAAAAGTGAATTAAAATCCCTTGATTCCGCGAAACGGGCCACTAAAGTACTGCTGATTAGAAAACTGTTGACACAGGCGCCTGCCAGACAACTGGATGTAGTTCAGATCACGAATTACTTGATTTGTAAGGAGAACATACGTTATCTCCAAAAAAAAGTTTTTCAATCGGACGAATTCCCCAAAAAAATTAGGCAAACACTACAAAATCTCCATGGAAAAGGGCGCTCAAACGACAACATCTCCAATAAAAAATTGTTGAAAATTTGTATCTGGCAATTCCCTATAACAATGACATACTTATCTTACAATTACACATGCTTTATATAACTTCTTTGTACTTAAATGTTTACACTTAGTTTTAGTCTCGTAATAAACCTCATTGAATTCAGACTCATTTACTTTTTATTACGAAAGAATTCCCAACAAAGGTTATGGGCCCAGACAAAGAAATTATATAGAATATACGAATTTTATAAAGTTTTTTTTTTATACAAAATGGCGTCTTCATTGTACCAAATCGAAAGATTAGATGAAAAGAATTATGAACCATGGAAACTGCAAGTAAAAAGCGTGCTTATTCATAGTGAATTGTGGGCATATGTCGATGGTACTGAAGTCAAATCAGAAAAAGACTTTGAGGACTGGACCAAAAAGGATGAGAAGGCATTGGCCACCATTCTTCTGTGTGTGAGGCGTCTCAACTAAATTATATTAAAAATTGTAAAACATCAAAAGCAGCGTGGACTATTCTCTAAAATACACATCAGCCACAAGGACCAGCGAGAAAAGTAACCCTCTTTAAGCAACTCCTTCAATTAAAAATGCAAGGAAATAGTCAAGTGCTACCGCATCTTAATAATTTTTCATCAATCGTCGAAAGATTAAAAGAGATAAGTATTGAGCTTCAAGATGAACTTTTGTCAATTATTTTGCTTTCTAGTCTCCCTATTTGTATTGTATTTGTATTTATTTTATTAGTAACATAAGTATTTTAAAATTTACATTTTTGAAAAAATACTTAGTGAATAAGGTTAACATAAACGGAAATTGTGGCTATGCCCAGTATTTAAAAAAGATAATAATAATAATAATTTCTAACTTAAATATTTTTAAAAGATTCTTAAATCAAAACTATGGAAATAAGGAAAAAAGAACAGTAATAATAGAAAAGAGGAAGAGATATTAAATAACAAGTAATGAAATTTAAAGAAAAATGTTGTTAGCACCTAAAATAAGTATCGTGCTAACCGACGAAGAGAATAAACGAAACGTAAAACGTTGTTAAATGCTACTCGTATTTTTCTTTGGTTCGTACTGTCTAAATCACAGAAAATCAAACTACCATAGGTTAAGATTGGAAGAACAAGCGTTTTTACCATCGTAGATTTTACTTTAACAGGAAAGCTGCCACCACTGATGTAGAGAGCTCTGAGTGCACCGTAAGTTTTGCCAATAGTGCATGATATGTGATCCCCCCAAGTTAAGGTTTGATTGAAAATAATGCCCAAGTTTTTAACCTTTTCAACGTAGGGAAGCATTGAGCTGCCAAGTTCGATTCTGGGAAAGCAAGATGTGTCCGATTTCATTTTTATTTATAACGATTGCTTGGCTTTTTTTTTGGGTTAAGTCGTAGTTTATTTCGTTCGGCCCATTGAAAAACCCTCGCCAAATCAGAATTAATTCTAAACGTAGCATCCTCAACCATACCTATTCGATAACTTATATACAATTGGACATCATCAGCATACATCAGTACTTTACAAAACTTGAGAATCTCAGGAAGGTCATTAATAAATAAAAAGAACAGTAGGGGGCCAAGGATTGATCCCTGAGGAACACCAGCATAGGTTAGAAGAAAATCAGAGAGTTGGGAGTTAATAGACACGGCCTGAGTTCTTCCTGTAAGGTATCTTTGAATGAGACAGTCCCTTCAAAAGAATAATTATACTTTAGTTTTTTCAGCAGTATACCATGCGGAACTGAGTCAAAGGCTTTTGAGAAATCGAGCAACACCAGCGTGGTAGTATGTTCACTGTCGATTTCTTGGCGAATGTCATCTGCAAGTTTTAAAAGAGCTGTAGAGCAACTATGTTGTGGTCTGAAACCAACTTGTACAGGGGAGAGCAATTTGTTAACAGCTAGGTAAGCGGAAATTTGTTGGCTCAAATTTTTTTCAAATGCTTTCGAAGCAAAAGGCAGAATGGAGATAGGGCGATATTCTTTGACTGAAGAGTTAGAGCTTTTTGGAATTGGGATAATTTTTGAAGTTTTCCATATTCTTGGGTAAGAAGATGTGGTTAAAATTGAATTAAAAATATGGGTAAGATATGGTAGAATAAGGGGTAAAATTATTTTTAAAAACTTAGGATGCATGTCATCCAGCCCAATAGCTTCAGATTGAATCCTTTTAATTGCTTCTTGCACCTCAATCTCATTCACTCTGCGAAAGCTGTATTGGGGAAAGAAACCTGTTGCGCAATCATTTTGATCTTCGATAAGAGTGATAGGAAAAGATCCAGCAAATAATTTTTTGAGCTCATTTGCATCACACTCTTCACCTACATTATCTAGCTTTTTGTTGTTAATGCCAAGGGATTTAAGGTTTTTCCAAAGTTTTTGGGAAGAAACTTTGTGAAATTTGAATTCATAAAAGTTACATTTTGCCTTTTTTATCTCCTTATTGACAAGGTTCCGAAGGATTTTGAACTCATCAAAAAAAGACTGTAGTATAAAACGTTTCCATCTTTTATAGGCTGTATTTCTTTTATCAATAAGAAGCTCAATCCTGCGATTAAACCAACCACATCTTGAATTACGGATAGTTAAGGTTTTAATTGGAACAAAATTATTGAACAGATTGTTAATTTGATCTGTAAAAAATTCAATTTGTGCGTCAACCGCAGGTTGAAAGTAAATGCTTCCCCAGTTGATATTTATAACTTCAGTGAAAAGAGTCTCAAAATTAATTGCCTTAAAATCTCTATATTCAATAGTCCGAAGTTCTCTGCTTTGTGTAATATTGATATCATAAAAAACTACAATTAAATCGTGCTTAGAGAAACCAGGAGCATCTATCTGACTATAGAATTTAACATTACTTGGTTGATTAACAATAAAGTAATCAATAAGTGTGGAGCTAGTTTCAGTAAAATGAGTAGGCAAAGAGACGTTGACTGGAAAAAGATCCAATGCAATTAAGTTACTCCGAAAACTGGCAACATTACTATTACGCATATCTAAGAGATTCGTATTGCGGTCCCCAGCTAAGAGGATGTGGTTATAGAACGGGGTTATATCTTCGAAAACATTAGTTATATTACCAGAATCATAAATATTAGGAGGCTTATACACAACACCCAACAAACATTTGTCACCATCACACAAAATTTCCACAAAAACAAATTCAATGCCAGAAACATTAGATTCTTTAACAATCTTTGAGGTAATTTTTTTCTTAATGAAAATTGCTACACCCCCTCCCCTTGCTGCACGATCACTTCTAAACATTTTGTAGTCTGAAAACTCCAAAGCGATAGTGTCAACTTGAGTTGTTCGCCAAGTTTCCGATACGCAAATCACATCCATGGCCCCATCTTCAAAAGTATGCTTGAATTCATCCAAATGTTTTCGCAGACTTTGTGCATTAATATGACAAACAGAAAGACCATCATACCTATTACGAAAAATATTTAACATTGCACGCGTCGTATTTACTCGTGTATTGCTCCAGGTGTATGGATCCTCAACGTTACCCATGGGAATATTATTCATGTTTTTTTAAATAAAATTTATAACGAAGCCGCTGGAGAGTGAATAAAAAACTGCAGAAGAGCCCTGTTTTTAGAAAATTGTATCGAAGTGCTAAAAACATTTTATAAGAGAGTGGTTTGATAGAAAAAAAAATAAAGTTGAAAAATGAAGGAAGTACATTGATAAAAATAATTGAAATATGTAAATTAATTTGAGAATTATGAAGATTTTTCGAAATTAAAAACTTAATTGATAAAATTAAATAATATTGAAATTTATGATGCTGGTAACACTGAATTTTGATTGTAGTTAGTTTTCGAAATGTCATCTTCGTTTTTATTGTGCTGCTCTTCGTGGTGAATTTCTTGGTGGGTGAAGTGCTCATTTGATAAAATGTCAAGTTGATCAAGAGAGTCAACGTTGACAGGTCTGGCGGTGTTGTTTACTTTCACGTATACAAGGCCACGTGCAGTAAAAACAGAAAAAGGCAAACGCTGACGTTTAAGATTAATTGCATGCCGAAAAATAACTCTATTATTTTTGGTTAAACTCTCGTGAAGATACACAGGTGCATCGGAAACACCTTCATAAATATTTTTAAGCATGAATATTGTCGAAAGTGTGTTCTGCGAAAATCAGCAATTGCTTTGATTGTGGTATATTTCTCGTGCGGGGAGAAAAACTTTATTATTATGGTGGAATCTTGTCGTGGTTTTGCTCGGAAAATTTTGTTTATTTGCGGCAGTTGAATTTGAACTGTGTGACAGAGTAAGTTAAAAGTGTTTTTTAAGTTTTCATTAGGAAGAAATGGGACTCCAATTAGAATTGCATCAGACGCCAAATTTTTAAGATTCATGTTTTCTATTTGACTTCTTAGAGACAGAAGTTCTTCATTTATGTTGTGTTCGTGTATACTATTTTTTGAAGCACTTGCACTTGGTTTTGGTTCTTGTAATTGAATTTTAATGTTGTTTAATTCACTTTTTAATGTGTCAAGACTTGTGCAGGATTTTTCTAATGCCGTGACGCGATCGTGAAGTTGTTTTACATCGTTACTTATTTGTTCAAATCTGAGCGATATTTTGTTTTCAACAGATATAATTTTGCTGGTCAAATTATCTTCGACGGCGGATAATCTTATTAAAATTGACTTACTTTGTGTTTCAAGTTTTTGCACCTGAACAGGCATTTTACATACGAAATCGAAGGCAAAAACGGTCCCCGCACCAAAGCCAGCAGCATACACAACGTGGGAAGACCGATCAGAATTTTAGAGGAACGTGTTTTAATTGCAATCGTCGTGGGCACTTCGCAGCTAATTGTAGATATAGACATCGAAATAAAGCAACAACATCATTTTCGTTTGCAATGATAAATGGAGCAAGCGTCGTTGAGCGAACGAGACAATCATGGATTTTCGATAGCGGATCGACCAGCCACCTTTGCTGTGATAAGAGTATGTTTGTTAGTTTTCGCCTGCACATTGAACAGATCGCACTTGCTAACGATGCACATGTTTTATCAGATGGCATTTGTGAGGTTATAATAAACACCAAACATGTTATCGTCACTCTGAAAGACGTTCTTTTTGTACCAACGATAAAAATGAACTTTATTTCAATTTCAAAAGCTGCAGACAACGGGCACAAAATTATTTTTGATCGAAGTAGTGCAAATATTATGAAAGGTGATGGAAAAATTGTATTATCTGCGAAAAAGTCGCAAAATATGTACATTTGTGAAACATTAAAAAATGAGGTTAACGCGTACACGTGCTCAAATAGATCACAAGGTGCAAATGATATCTTTGTATGGCACGAGAGATATGGGCATCTCAATGGGAAAAGTTTAAGCAACTTAATTAAGAATCATTTTGGTAAGAGGACTTCATTTCAAAGGTAATATAAGTAATTTAAATTTACAGTGCGAAGTTTGCATGAAAGGTAAATCATGCTCTCTACCATATGTGTGTGAACAGAAAAGGAGCGAAGATATTTTAGATTTGATACATACGGATATATGCGGTCAGATGAGGCAAACTTCTATTGGAGGAGCAAAATATTTTCTACTCTTCGTTGACGATTTCTCAAGAAAATTTTTTATTTATTTTTTAAAGGCATAAAATGAAGCGCTGGAGATGTTTAAGAAATTTAAGGCCATGGTGGAGAAGAGTACCTCGAGACAAATTAAGATGCTTAGGAGTGACAATGGGACTGAATCCGTGAACCGGTCGTTTACAGATTTTTTAGAATCCAGTGGAATTCGTCACCAGCTAACTGCACCTTATACTTCGCAACAAAACGGTGTTGCAGAGCGAGCTAACAGGATCATTGTGGAGATGGCTCACTGAATGTTAATTGGATCAGGACTACCTGAGAGTCTTTGGGCGGAGGCAGTCAATACTGCAGTTTATTTAAGAAATCGCTCACCATGTAGTACCTTACAGGGAATTACACCATTCCAGGCTTGGTCTGGTCTTCAGCCAAATGTATCCCATTTGAAAGTATTTGGTTGTAAGGCGTTTATGTTGAACAAGCGACCAGGACAATCTAAGTTCAACTCGAAAGGCATCGAATGTGCAATGATCGGGTATGCACGTGAGTCAAAAGCATATCGGTTATACAACCGCAAGTCTGGTAAGGTATGCATTAGCCGAGATGTAAAATTTATTGAAAGACATCAGAGCTATGAAGTAAAATGTTTAGATGTTGATGAATATCTTCCAAAAGAACCTTCCAAAAATGAAATCCAGGTGCCAAAAACTGAAATAAAAACTGATTTTGATATTTTTGAAGATGCTTTGGGACCTGAAAATTTGGATGTTGCAGCTGTCGACGCTGTTAAGCCCGATGATGTTCCTTTTGCGGACGCTGTTTAACCTGATGATGATATTCCTTTTGTGGACGCCTTTGAGTCTGATGTTGATGTTGCTGCTAGAGATCCTGTTGCTGCTGGAAATGGACAAGACGAAAATGCTGAAGAATGTGGTAGTGAAAGTGGTATGGATGAAGAGGAAGAAGCAGAACCTGTAAAAGTTATCGGAGTAAGTCCTAAAAAAACATTAAGAAGTGGAAGAGTTCGTGTTACAGATAGCTTTAGAGGCAAGAATAGAGGGAGAGGTAGAAGAATGATTAATTCAATCAATTATGCAAACGATATCGAAAATGAATGTCCATACAATAGAGGAAGTCCTTCAGAGTAAGGAAAGTGATAAATGACACCAAGCCATGAGAGAAGAATTCGATTCTCTTTCAAAAAATTACACAGGGACACTTGTCGACTTACCTAAGGATAGGCGTGCAATCAAATCAATGTGGGTCTTCAACATTAAACGCAATAAGGAAGGGCATATCGAACGCTATAAAGCAAGACTTGTTGCCAAGGGTTGTGGACAGAAGTATGGTGTTGATTTTTACGAAACATTTTCTCCGGTGGCCAGGTATTCGAACATACGGTTGGGTATTGCGTTAGCAGTCGAATTGGAGCTGTTATTACACCAGATTGATGTAACTATAGCATACCTGAATGGAGACTTGGATGAAGACATTTTTATGTACCAACCCACAGCTTTTGTAGATGAATCGAATCCAAACAAAGTTTGTAAGCTTCAGAAAGCCTTGTATGGGTTGAAACAGTCAGGGAGACAGTGGCATTTAAAGCTCCATGGTGTCTTAAAAAATATGGGCTTTACTCACTGTACCAATGATAGCTGCATATACGTTATGCATAACGATGAACATATTATTATTATCGTTGTTTATGTTGACGATATTTTGATTGCATGTAAGGAGGATTGTATTATGAAAAAAACTAAAAAGCAGATAGGACTTCAGTTTGACATAACGGATAAGGGGGCTTTGAATCATTTTCTTGGTATAGAAATTCAAAGAGATGGCTCCAAGGGGGCAATTCAACTTTGCCATTATCAACTTATAAAGGTTCTTTTGAAAGATTTCAATATGACAGATTGCAGAAAAGTGAGAGTACACCATTGGATCCAGGCACTCATTTGAGGAAATATGATGACAACAACAACTGTTCAAAGGTTGACAAAACAGTTTACCAGTCTTTAATAGGGTCATTCAATTTTATAAGCATCACTACACGCCCCGATATCTCTCATTCGGTTATAAAGTTATCTCAGTATAATATGAACCCACAAATTGAACATCTTACAGCAGCAAAACGTTTACTTAGATACCTTTCGAATACAATTTATTATCAGAATATTTACAGAAAAACTGGACTGGACTTGTTTGGATACACTGATGCTGATTGGGGTGGTAACAGTGATGATAGAAAATCTTTTAAAGGCCATGTTTTCTTTCTGGCTGGCAGTCCAATGTTCTGGGAGTCCAAAAAACAACCGACAGTAGCACTTAGCAGTACTGAAGCGGAATACATGGCGCTTTGCTCAGCTTCGAAGGAGATCGTGTTCTTACGAAACCTCATCAGTGAAATGGGATTCAGCAGTTTAGTCACCAAACCAACAATCTTATATGGCGATAACTTGAGTGCTCAACAGTTGGTGAAAAATCCTCTTTTCCACGCTAGGAGCAAACACATCGACATTAAGATGCATTTTGCTCGAGAAGTGTATGAAAGGAGAGAGCTCGAACTAGTATACATTCCTACTGATGAAATGGTCGCCGACATTTTAACCCAAAATTTGAAGAAGATTAAGCACATACAATTTGTAAATAAGCTCGGTTTATTGTAATCTTGAATTGAGGGGTTGGTTTTCGTGGGTTTATGTTCAGATGGTTCGAGTCTTATCTACAAAACAGAATACAGTGTGTACAAATTCAGTCGAGCTTTAGTTCCCCTAAAATAAATAAATTAGGAGTTCCTCAAGGTTCCGTACTTGGTCCTATTTTATTCCTTATATATATAAATTCTTTGTTTTCGCTTCCTTTCAAAGGCACAATCAGGCTTTCGCAGACGACCTTGGTATTGCATATTGATCAGCCAATCCTCTAAATCAAATTTCCGATATAAACCATGATGTTCACCTACTGAGATATTGGTTTGCAAAGCATGAGCTTATAGTTAGTAATAAAACAAAATTAATGTTCTTCAATCTTACTCGCAAAATTTCTCCAGCTCCATACATTCCCATAATTTTTCATTCCCAAAATTGTTCCAATCTTAGCTTACTCTATAGTATGTGTAACACTCTGAGTGCGCAATCATTTTATGGAAACGTTGACTGCAGCAATGATTGCTTCTTATAATTGATTATAATTGAAAGTGTAGAAGATTTTAGATACATCGGCGTTACTTTTAATCAAAATTTAAACTGGACCAAACATATATCACTTTTAAAAAACTATCTTCTTTCTACCAGTCGCTGTTTTTACCACTTAAGAAAGCATTGCTCTTTTTGAATTTATTGAAAATGGTTTACTTTGGAATTTTCCACTCAAAATTGCAATACGGAATATGTTGCTGGGGTGGTGCGTATGCCAACAAACTACAACAACTTACCGTTATCCAAAAATCGGCTGTACGTAACGTATGCAAAACCTATCGCCTAGCAGACTCAATGGAGTTGTTTCGAACTTTGCATGTTCTACCTGTTCGTCATTTATATTATTATAAGATTTTGAAAGTTTTTTTTAAGCGAGCCGGTTACTTGCAAAGTCCGATTTCTGATATAAGGACCCTTAGAAGCAATTCGTCTTTCTCAGTACATATACCTTCTTTCCACACAACAAGCTATAGAAACTCTTACTCCATTGTGTCTTGCAAACTTTTTAATACGCCCCCTTTAGAATTACGTATGATAAGAAATTTGGTTGTGTTTTTAAAAAAAGTAAAAGTATGGCTGCTTGATTTGGATCACCTTGCAATTAAAGTTTTGCTTCGCTTCGCTTTCTAATTAAACGAATTAAAATAAAAAACGATTTGTGTTCTGAAAAATTTTCTGTTCTGAAAAAATTTTGTTTTCTTTCTTTATTGTATAACATAGCCTCTTCCTTCCTTCATTTTTTGTAAACTTTCTCTTTCTTAAATTTAATTTCCTTTATAATTTGGATTGAATATTTATATGTATTTTTCTTTTGTTCACCCCACACAAAATAAAAATCGACGTGTCATCACCTCTATTTAAATAATATAAGATGGCACTAACTATTCTTATTATAATTTGTTTATAGTATATTTGTAAGTACATAATTATAGAATCTTTGTAAATTTTAAACTGAAAATTATAAGAATAAAGAATATTGAAATTGAATTGAAAATTTGTATCTGGCAATTCCCTATTACAATGACATACTTAACTTACAATTACACATGCTTTATATAACTTCTTTGTACTTAAATTTTTACACTTAGTTTTAGTCTTGTAATAAACCTCATTGAATTCAGACTCTTTTACTTTTTATTACGAAAGAATTCCCAACAAAAATCTCACTATCCAAAATTTCAATCATCCCCAACATATTTTTTTAATGTTGACTTAAGTTAGGATTTTCTCTTGGGGAATTTGGCTTTTCCTGGGTTTCACCTGTGGAATTTGTCTTTGGGGATTTTCTTTTTGGGATTATGGGCTATTTAACCAAGCATCACTTGCCTGATTTTTCAGTATTGATTGCTATTGGGGATTTTTCGGTATTTTGATTTTTCTGGATTTTGATTTTTCGGGATTTTGAACCAGACCCAAAGAATACAGAACCATTTTACAAGAATTGCAATAAAGTCATTACGTTGGAATATTGATATGCCCTCTTATAACACGAGATGTTAGTTATAAGAGATTCAACATCTGAAAGTTCGGAGGTCATATTTTGAAATAATATTTGTCAGAGATATTATCAATTATAAAATCAACTGTCCCTTTTTGCTTTCGCTAGTAAATGTCTATTCACCTGAGCGAGAACTTCGCTCTCGTGATCTTTTTTATGTCTTAGGGTGAATTATGGCAATAATGAAATAATAACGCGCCTCAAGCAGCGCAGGCAAACTCAGTTTGTAGTGTTCTTGAATTCAATAGGTATCTTAAATAGAGATTGTTTTAAGAAAAACATTTTATCTTTTAAAAAACTTAGTTTAAGTATTAATTAATTGTTAGTTGTCAAAGTAGGCTGTAAGAGATTTATATTCGGTTTGATGAAATATGTAAATAAATAATAACTACAAAGAGGATAATAATGATAAAACTGATAATAATGAGAGAAATTATAATAACGATTTTAATCATAATGCTAAAACCGATAATAATGAGAGTAACGACAATAATGATAAAAATGGTAATTATAATAATAATAATTATTACGATAATACTGATAAAATTGAAAAATTGATAATAACAGCTTTGTTCGTTAAGCCACATCTCGTTTTATGAAAAACCTTAACTCGCCCTAACGAGAAATTCCGTGTTTTTTTTTTAAACTTGTGGTCGGCCTGAAGTCACCCTGAAGTAAATTTTGGTATAACACGAATACGATAACTGAGGCGCCAAGACTTAATAACGGTTTTATGTAGCGGGGTCAAATGCAAGTATTTTTTACTACGAGAGGGGGGTCTACCTCGCCCCGTTTAAGAGGTAGGGGCGATTTAAAAAAAAAATTTCTTGAATGGAAAAATAAATATTAAAAAACAACGGCAACACTTAAAATACATTACTATAATGGTTTTAAAAGCTTGTTCTTTAATTCTACATTTAAATTAAATTACTCGTTACAATAGTTTTCAAGATATTTGCATTCAAACTCGAAATTTTGATAAAAAACTTTAAAAAATTGCTTTAAACCAATTTTGTTCAAAATTGTCAAATGGAAAATAAAATTTTCTTTCTATGATCCATGGCAGAATAAATTTTTAATTGAACGCCCAAAACCAAAAGCTTTGATGATTTCTAAATTTTGAGAAAATTGAAAATTACTAAAACTACTTTTTTGTGGGATTTTTTTTGGTATTTACGGTGATCTAACTTTAAGGATTAATCAATAATACCCGAGTGGCCCGCTTCGCGATATCTAGGAATTT
Organism: Platycheirus albimanus; assembly: GCA_916050605.2. Taxonomy (NCBI): domain Eukaryota; kingdom Metazoa; phylum Arthropoda; class Insecta; order Diptera; family Syrphidae; genus Platycheirus; species Platycheirus albimanus. The sequence goes on along the minus strand of OU696699.1, from coordinate 19,887,972 downwards.
TAAATCCTTTTTCGGGCTGCACGCCCCAATATCCGCGGACAAAATATCCGGGTCAAAATATCCGCGACAAAATATCTATCCGCGGACAAAATATCCGCGTCAAAATATCCTCGACGCATAATATCCGCAGACAAATATATAGATACATAAATACAGTGCTTGCGCTCAGCATTGCGGTGTATTAACAATGACTTATGTAAGAGGGGGCATGCTGCCTTCCTGCAACTCCCCTGTTTGGGAACACTATAGAACTTGGGGTAGGTACGAGGTTGGGTGTATGCGGATATTTTGTCGCGGGTATTTTGACCCAGTTATTTTGTCCGCGGTTGTTGAGACGGGCACACCCGCTCATGCAACTTCGTTGCCTGGCAGGCACCTATGTCAATGGTATTTTTAATCAACAGTACCTGGGTGGCCCGCTTCGCGGGATCTATAGATTTCAACTCCTTTTTCGGGGGCACACCCGCTCACGCAACTTCGTTGCTCCGCTAAGGGTAGGTCCGGCTGCCTGGCAGGTGCCTGTATCAATAGTAGGTGTAATCAACAGTACCTGGGTAGCCCGCGTCGGTGGCGTTTTGCCACCGAAACAACCTCAGCTCCACATCATCAACGACGAACTCGAAAGTACGGACGATGACTTCATTGACGAGACTGACATACCCTTTTAATGGGTGCCTATTGTTTCGTTTTTTTTTCAATTCGAAATCAGTTGATCCGTTTTCATACATTATATTTTTTTGTTTAGTTCCCAAAACCATATTTAGTTTTTCTTTTACTTTGCCTTTCGATCACTTCGGTTTACTGTCACTTTATTACAGTTTACTTCGTTTTTTGTTTATTTTGCATTTCAGTTAAAAGAGCAAAGCATCATTAAGGCAAAGCTTATCTCGATTACGTTTTTTTGGTTTCCAGTTTATTTTGATAGCAGTTCACTCTGCTCGAGTTCAATCGGAATCGATTATGATAATGAAACCCTACTAACATAGTTTATTCATTAAAAAAAGTTTTTTTTTTGGTTTGAAATAATTGTTGTTAATAATTGAAACTAAATTATTAGCATATCAATTTCTTTTTTGTAGATGCATTTTAGTTTAAATAAATTCTTTTTTGTTGAAAAATGTTAATTTTGAAGTGAATTGTGAACATTCTGTTGGAATCCAAAGATTTTGTACAAATGTACATATACAGCTTTTCCATCAAAAGTTCTTTTTTTTTTGCTAATTTCAAGAGCCCAGACTTATAATAATAGTAATAATAATATATATTTTATTTTTTCAAAAATTGGATACAAAAACAATAAAATAATTGATATAATAAATCTTAATTAATTGTAAGTTTCTTAAACTTTATATTGATTTTATATAATAAAACAAATACGATATATAACTTACAAAATAATATGACATTAACAATATTGTTGTCTGTCAGATTGGCCAATGCGATAATTTATTTTTTGTTTGTTTTTACAATGACTTTTTTTCTTTTTTTTTATTTATTTAACATAATATTTCAATTTGTTTTGTTTATTAAAAGTATTCATTAATAATTAAGTTTCTGTATTTCAAAACTTCTTTAAGATATAAATAAAGATTTGTGTAGTTTTGGCCATTCATTTGTTGGTAAAATTCTTCTTTCGTTAAATTTTCTTTTCCAAAGTAGAAAAATCTAATTCTTTTATAAATTGGACAAATCGCCACAAGGTGGAAAGTATTTTCAGTTTGATCCAAGTTACATATTGTGCAAATTCCATCCGTATTTTCTTTAAATGCACGAGCGTTTATATTAAGAAGCCCGCCTCTTGCTTTAAAAACCAATGATATGACTTTAGCTCGCATTTCGTCAATAAAATAGAAAGCTTTTTTCGAATATTCAAGCCGGCAATATTCATCGTGAAACTGTGACATTCGTGCCATTTCTACATTTTTTTCCCATGATATATTTGTTAATGTTTCAATAACGTTTTTATGTTTAAGACTCCAGTCAGTATTTTGTGAATAAAAGTTCAATTCCATTCCAGTCTCCCCAAACACTTTACCCCAATCATTAACCCAGAATGTTGACTTTTGAATTGTTTCAAGAGCCCAGACTTTTCAAATTAGGGTGAAATTTTAATGCTCTTGATCTCTTTACAAACAAAACAGTAACAAAACAAACGATAGCGAAACAATCGAAATCGAAATGAACTAAAACCGCAATAATCAAAAAACGAAATAATAATAATAATAATGTTTTGTCAGATTCAATTTCCCGAATTGTTTCCCATTGTCCTCACACTGAAGTCGTGATTACGGGCGACTTCAATGTACACAATTCAAGTTGGCTCCGATATTCTGGCCAGACAACACTCGAAGGAAGGTATACCGAGATCTTTGCTGAGTATAACCATCTTACCCAGCTTGTCGATGAACCTACTCGTATACCAGATGTTGATGGGCATTCCGCCCATACTCTTGACTTGTTCCTTACTTCCCATGCTGATAAATATACTATTAAAGTAACTTCTCCATTTGGCACCTCGGATAATTGTGTCATTTCAGCTAATTTCTCGATCTCCAACCATCCAGTTAAAGAAAAAATTCTCACTAGGACCGTTTGGCAATACGAGAAAGCCAACTGGGACGGTCTGAATAATTTCTTTCGCAACTTTAACTGGTCATTATGCTTCCTCGATAATGACATTGATGCCAGTGCTGAAATGATTACAGAAGTGATTTTTCTTGGAATGAGAACCTTTGTCCCTCACAGAACAAAATGTATCAAACCAAAAGAAAAGGCTTGGTTTTCCGAAGAGTGTAAAGAAGCTATCAGGTTGAAAGAAGTAAGCTTCCGATCCTACAAAGCCAACCCAACTGAGGAAAATCGGAAGAAACACAAACAAGTTAGGAACTCGTGCAACTCCGTTATACACAAAACGAAATTTTTACATGACCAGAAGTTACGGCAAAAAATTCTGCAATGTCCCAAAGGCAGTAAAAACTTCTGGTCATTTGTAAAAAACGTCAAGAACTCAACGTCATCATCAGTTCCAACGCTCATCGTCGACGATAAACCCATGGTCAGCTCTTCAGAGAAGGCGAATATTCTCGCAGCTCATTTTGCTGCAAGTTCTACGTTGCCTGCAAGCAACAATGCCCCTCCTGTACTTGAGAACGTTAATTCTTCTATGGGACAGATATTTTTCCGCACTCGTACAGTAGCAAGAGTACTTCAAGATCTTGATATACACAAATCCGCTGGCCCGGATGGTATACCCCCTATTCTTCTGAAGAAGTGTTCTTCATCTCTGGCAAAACCACTGCGTAAGCTTTTTCATCGCTCCTATCGTTCAGGAATCTTTCCTAGTAGATGGAAAACAGCATTTGTCCAGCCCGTCCCAAAAAAAGGTGACTCCTCCTCCCCCTCCTCCTACCGACCAATTGCACTTACGTCCCTTCTTTCCAAGGTCATGGAAACGCTGATAAATCGTCAGCTCAAGAAATATCTTGAAGATCGGGAGCTTTTAAATGACCGGCAATACGGCTTTCGCAGCAATCGTTCCACTGGTGATCTGATGGCATATCTCACCGAACAGTGGAACAAATCTGTGCATCGCTTTGGCGAAAGCAAGATTATTGCGCTTGATATTTCAAAGGCATTTGATAGAGTTTGGCATGAAGCTCTTTTATCGAAAATGCGAGCATTTGGTATCGATGATACTCTTATTCGTTGGATTAGAAGCTATCTTCTGGACCGTTCAATACAAGTTGTATTAGACGGTTTCAAGTCTGATCTCCACAAAATAAATGCTGGTGTGCCCCAGGGCTCCGTTCTGTCTCCGACTCTCTTTCTCATTTTTATAAATGATCTCTTGTCTGTGACTTCTAATCCATTAAATTGTTTTGCTCACGACTCAACCCTCAGCTTTTCATATACGTTTGATAATTCACGGCCTTCGCCTTCGGACGTGTTATTACAACGACACCGTATGATAAGCTCATTAAACTCCGATTTAAACAGCATTGTGAATTGGGGTATTAGAAATCGTGTGGAGTTTAATGCGTCGAAAACTCAATGCTGTCTTTTGTCGTTGAAGCTAAACATACCCCCTATGCCATTATCTATGAATGGTACTTGCATCGAAGAGGCCGAAAAGCTATCAGTACTCGGTATGTGTATCAGTGACAACCTTCGTTGGAATGATCATATACTTGAGATTGCTAAGAATGCTGCAAGATACTTAGGCTTTCTTAATAGATGCAAGAAGTTTTTCATTCCTTCTGATCTGGCTACAATTTACAAGGCGTTTATACGCCCTAAACTCGCGTATAACTCCCATCTCTGGGCAGGTGCTTCTCAAACTTTTCTTCACCTGCTCGACAGAGTTCAGAAAAAAGCGCTAAAATTGATAGGAGAGAGAAACATTATGGAAACATTTCCATCACTCGAACATCGTCGAAATGTTTCATGTCTTTCTTTATTTTACAGGTTCTTGTATAAAAAATGCTCACTCGAGGTAGCCAGCTGCGTTCCACCCCTTAAACATTTCCCCCGTAACACTCGTCTTGCTAGGAACGCTCATCAGTTTACACTTGAGCCCAATTTCGGACGTACCGTGAAATATAGGGATTCTTTCTTTAGCCGTACAACACGAATGTGGAATAGATTGCCTGGCACAATTTTTCCTTACCATTTTGATCTGCAGACATTCAAGATCAATGTTCATCGACACCTCCTTTCCCTTCCTCCCTAAATTCCTATCGCTCGCGCTGTAAATTATCATTAAAAGGGCTATAACAAACCCCTTGAGCGGGTGTGCATTATAAAAAAAAAAAAAAAAAATAAAAGTCGAAATGAACTTAAAACGATATAAGCAGAAGACTAATGATTTTTTATTCGAAATAAGCACAAACAAAACAAACGAGAAATTAAACAACTAAAATGCGAAATAGCGAAAAAACAAAACCACTTTGGCGAAACAATAAAAATCGAGGTACAAAAAACTAAACAAACCATACCCCCTTTTAATACATCATGTAAATTGTTAATTGACTTGATTTTTTCAACTGACTCCTTACTCACAAACTGACTGACTAGGAATTGGAATGCAACGCAACTCTAACTCTTCGTGATGCATTTTGGGTAACGCTAACTGAATTGCTGTACTTTACTTTCAAAGATAAACCTTTCATCAACATTAATCCTCTAATGAAATCACAATAAAAAATGCCAAGAATCTAAAATTTCATAAAAGAGTAGTTTCAGTAATTTTCAATTTTCACAAGAACTAGAAAACATAAAAGCTTTTGGTTTTTTGAATTCGATTAAAAATTTATTTGAGCATCGATCACAGAAAAAAAACTTATTTTCCATTTCACAATTTTGAACAGAATTGGTTTAAACATATTTTTTAACGATTTTTTATCAAAATTTCGAGCTTGAATGCGATTATTTTGAAAACTATTGTAACGAGTAATTTAATTAAATGTAGGATTAAAGGACAAACTTCTAGCTTTTAAAGCCGTTACAGTATTGTATTTTAAGTGTTGCCGTTTTTTTTTAATATTTATTTTTCCATTCAAGACATTTTTTTCGAAAATCGCCCCTACCTATTAAACGGGGCGAGGTAGACCCCCATCCCATAGTAAATAAAATGCACGACTGGGTCGCACGAACTTGCTCTTATGATAAGCAATTGCGTAGTGGCTGCATATATGGATATTAAAAAAAAAATTAAATAATTTCGAAAATTCTTTTATTTTTTAAATTAGTTTAAGAGTTTTCTCGGAAAAACTAAGTATGCAATAAAATTTCAAAGCTATACGTCAATCTAGGAAAAAAATATATTGAAAATCGTTGGACCAGTTTTTTTTAAAGGTTATTTTTGAAAAACTTTTTCAAAAAATATTTTGAAATTTATTTGAGTATGCAAATATATGGCAATCTGTAGTTTACATTTGACAAATAATTTAAAAAAAAATCAATGTACCCATTTCCAACATATTTCGAAAACCAAAAATTTTTTTGAAAAAATTATAAAAAATCAAAAAAAAAAAGTTTTTGAAAATTTTGAAATGCCATATTAATAAAATTATGAATGACTTCCTGTGGCCAAAATTTTATTGAAATCGAATGTACAGTTTACGAGAAAATTTGATTTGAAAATACTGGTTCTATGAGAGGTACCGTCATTAGACAAATTTTGAAAAAAAATTTCGAACTAAAAGATAGATTTTCTTGCAAAAATGGCATTCTGAAAGTTTTATCAAAATCGTTATAGCCGTTTTTGAGAAAATCAATTTTTGTCTTCAAGATTGTATGGCAGGTGCCGTTATTTTTGGACCTAGAACAAAAATAAAAAAATTGTTCCGGGGGACGGCCAAATAAATCCTAAATACCATATTTGAAGCAAATCGGCCCATCCGTTCCTCCTGAGGCGCGAACAGACAGACAGACAGACGGACGGAATTTCCAGACTCACTTTTTTCGACTTCTCCATCATCGTAATGTCATGTGTGATTGTTATCTCGAACTTTTTTTTTCTGAACGAATCCATAACTTGCCTCATAGTACCTATAATCGCAAGTAAAATTATTTGCATTTGACCCCTCTACATAAAACCGATATTAAATATTGGCGCCTCAGTTATGGTACTCTCCCCCTTGGTATTCTGATCAGCTCTTGAACAAAATAAAATAAAGTGCACGACTGGGTCGCACGAACTTGCTCTTATGTGTTACAGTGGTCTTGGGACTTGAGATTTTGGAAAAAAAAGCAATAAAAAAATCATATGAAATTTTATTAATCATTTAAAAATCAACGTAAAATCGTTTTTTGGAGAAAATGAAGTAAGCCATTAGATTTCTTTTACTTTTTTGAATTTTAAGCAATTTTTTTTCTCAAAATCGTTGGAGCCGTTTTTTCAAAAAAATGGTTTTTTTTTAAACTTTTGGGAAACATATTCCAAATTTATTTTGAGTATGTCAAAATCTAGCGGTTTAAAGTTCTTATCAGAAAACAAAAATTTAAAAAATTTTGAATAAATCGTTTTCGAAAAAACCAAAATTAAAAAAAAAATTTAACTTTTTTTTTTTTAAACTCAAAAATTTTGTTTTTGAAAATCAAAGAATTTATATTATTTCGTTTATAACGGATTTTAATCGAAATCCGTTAAGTGGTTTACGAGAAAATCTGATTTAAAAAAAAACCGGTCCTATGGGAGGTACCGTTATAAGACTTTTCCTGAAAAATCTGTTCCAGCCAAAACATAAAGTTTACTTAAAAAATACTATTCAGAAAGTTTTATCAAAATCGTAGGAGCCGTTTTTGAGATAAATGAGGTTTTCATTAAAAATCATATGGCAGGTACCGTTAGTTTTGGAGCTCGAACGCTAATTCCAAAAACCCCTCTGTAGGACGCCATAATAATACTGTGTACGAAGTTTGAAGCAAATCGTTATAGCCGCTTAGGCTGTAGATGCCGATACAGACAGACGGACAGACGGACAGACGGACAGACAGACAGACAGAATTGTGGGACCCACTTTTTTAGGCTTCTCTATTATCGTAATATTATGTTTGATTGTCCAAAAAAAAATTTATTTTTTTTACGAATGCATAACTTGCCTTATAGTACCTATAATCGCAAGTAAAAAAGCAAAACGGAAACTTTTGATTTTATGTGTTGTAACAAATATACAATATTGCCAACACTAATTTGTTTTTTGAGAACCGGAAAAGCCAGGTATTTTTTTGTATAAAATTTATGAAAATTATGATAGTAATGATAGTTATGACAGTAACGATAATTATGATTAAATAAAAAATAAATTGTTGGCACAACAGCTCCAGGCGGGGCTGGGGCCTGTAAGCTGTAACTTACACTATCAACCATTTATATGTGTGCATTGTTATTCTGCAGGAATGGATAATTGTGATAATTATCATAACTATGATAATTATTATGATAATATTTTGATAAATATAATAATTATAATAGTTATAATATAAATTTTAAGGTTTTCGTGGTTGCTCCCAACCTTCTACATCGCATCAAAAACAAGAGATAGAACCTCCTACGCACCGCTATCCCTTGCGTAGCCAAAATCTTATATAACATTTTACTGTCAGTTTGCCGGTGACCACGCTCAATGTAATTTGTAGCGAAACGTTCGGGGTGAGTACGGAATTGCACTCACTAAATATTTAATATATTTTTACGCGGCTTATCCTAAAAAACTTTAAAATAATAATTATGATAATTATGGTAATTATGATAAGAATGATAATTATGATAATTATGATAATCATGATAATTGTGATACTTATGATAATGATGATAATTGTGATAGTTATGATGATTATGATAACAATGATAAACATGATACTTTAATTTCGATAAAAATGATAATAGTGACTATAATGATAACAATAACAATAATGATATGGTACCTAATAATGATGATAATCACAATAATTATAACAATCTTTAGAATGATAATTATGGTGAATATTCATTTGCTCGTGCTTATAATAACGCCTTCAATGAAAACTGATAACAGCGATTAAAACGAATGGTGATAATGAATATTATATAAGTATGATGACAATAATACGAGTTGCATCAGAGTTGTTTTCCCTGTTTATGTTGTTAAGTTAAATTATGGGCCGTACCTTTCAATTTAATGGATTTCATATATCAATACAAACAAGAAAGAATATAAAACATTCTTTGCATTAGTAAGAAAAAAACTTACCCTTTTCAGCAAATGTAATTATTTCCTGAGTGCTGCCAAAAAACTCATCTCCCTCAAAATAATCAGGATCATAAAGTCGGTTTTTATTTCGAAATATGTTATTTCTGTTATTTGGCGACCTTTGCTGTTGCTGCTGCCTATATTTTCTCAGAGCTTTTTGATGAATTTTTTCTGACTCCTCTGAAGTTAAGTTAAATAGTTTCCACCTAGAACCAAGCATATCTTTGCTAGGAGAAACTTCCCGTCCTCTGTTATAAGAAACTGCTTTGACTTCACTTCTTCTGTTCAATCGTTCAGTTTTAGTTTCTTTTTTTTTTGAATTAGGCATCTTAATTGCTTGTGTCTGACGAGAAAGTAGCACTGGGGGTGGTTCTATGACCGTTGTTTCTAAGCGCATATGTTCTTGCGTACGATGATTATAATCGTTAAAATCAAAATCACTTACGCTCCTGATACCATCAGCACGGTAAATTGTGTCCCAAATAAATTGTTTTGGTAATGGGTGTGTAACATTAGGCTTTTCTGTAAGTCCGAGTTTTGTTAAAATTTGCCTTTTTATAGATTCCAGACGATTGCGATCACTTTGAGCACGGTTAGCTTTTTGTGATAAGGAAAAATATTTTTTGATTTGTAATATGTCTTTAACAAATATTTAATAAAAACTTAGAGTTTAAAATTACTTTGAAAAATTAAATTTAAAACTGTACTCGGACAGTATAAGTAAACCCGTTAAGGATAACATTATTCATATTCAGTAAAAGCATGAATCATTTTTCTATAGAAAATTGTTTGATAACAATAATAACAAAGGTTTTTTTTTTATATTAGGACTTACCTTCCTCATTTACTAATAAAACTGTTGGATTGTCCCTGTTTGATTTTGGAGTGTAACTGGTTCTGGAAACAACGTAAGGTTCACGGTGCTGCGACTTTTCATCTTGATTAAGTGTCTGATACTGAAATTGTTTCTTAGTACGCATTGGCCGCTGGAAAGATAGAGTGTATTTTTTCGAAAATGTTTTTTTGTTCCGGAATTCAATGTTTTTATTTTTTAAAGCAGCACTGTAAGATTCAGCTATTTTTAAGGAACTATTGCTCTTGCTTTTTTGGCTCTTATTGTCAGCAGCATTGGGTCTCTCATTTGTCCCAGGGCCATTTGTATCGCTACTGCTGCCACTATTATTCCTACTTCTATTACTGGAGCCACTCGTTTCACTGCTATTGCCACTGTTCTCGCTATTTCCACTTTGACCGCTGTCAATTTTGTTCGTCGTCTCATTTCCATTTATACTAGTAATATCGCTATTGTTATGACTTATACTACAATTGATAAGTTTGGGTCCCTCTAGCCACACAAGCCCGATAAACAACCAAACAAGATTTTTTTTTAACTTTCGTTTGTTTGTTCGACTGTGATGTACTGAAGATGTCATGCCCTTAACAGCATTCAGAGAACGAAGCAAATTGCTTCCGTTATCATCATAGTTTTCTTCATGATGATGTGTATAATGTGGCGCCCTCATGCACCATTTTCTACGTGTATGCCTGGAAGGGCTGCCTATTTCTTTTGCTATCTTAAAAATACTTAACTCATTTTTCTTATTTTTACTGAGGACTGTATTGTGATTGGTTATATTGTACTCATTCTTATATATTTTATATTGAATTCTTGCTTTTTTATTTGAACAACATTCATTCAAATTATTTTGATAAATGCAATAATAGCAGTAGCGTGCATGAAAACTACAATAACTACATGTATTACAACATTTAATGAAAAAAAAGTCACACTTTTCACAAAATTCATCACAAAGTCCATTGTAAGAGCAACAACAGCTGTATGTAAAACAACTTCCATGCACTAAGTATTTGCAATTCCTGACGTATTCGTTTTTATCCCAAATAAAGCTAAATTTTCGTTTGCGGCGCTTTCGATTAGCACAAGTTTTCCAACAACTAATAGTAGACGACATTGAAGTCAATGATGAAATAGACGGGTGATAATTTGGAATATTTTCAATATGATTTCCACAAGATCTTATCATTCTTTTCATAAATACCGATGATGTTGTCTTTAGCTTTATGAGTTTTGAAGATGAGGATGTTGCAAGGAAATTTTTTCGGAGAAAAATGTGAGATATTTTGCTTTCAAAATATGATTTTCCATATAAAATGCTTGCTATAAAATAAATATGGGATCCATTCATACATTTTGTTTCCAAGTGATGAAATAATCCCAAATCGTGATAATTCCTATGAAGAAAACAGTAACTATTTCTTGCGAAGTAAAATTGATAAAACTGATGATTTTGTTGGTGTTTAATGCGTCGGTGATGACTGTGGCTACAGAGTTTAGAGAAATGAGGATCTTTGAGCGGTAGTTGCTGGTGATACAGTAGATTTGTTGTATTAAAAGATTTGAATGAAAGCATTTTTGTCTTGTCTTTATGTATTGAACTATATTGCTGATCTGTAGAATCGTTGTTATTCACACTACGATTTCGGTGTGAAATATTAAATTCCACGTATTTGTTTACTGGCCTCAGAAATTGAAGCGTTTCGTTTATTTGTTTTTTAAATGCCTGACGGGCACGGTGTCTTTCTTGATTTTGGTACTTATATCCAAAATTGTTTTCTTCGGCGTCTAGTCCATGACCAGATTTTTGATGATATAGTAGGCTGCATATTAATGACTGAAAGTGATTTAAATATTTTTGGTATAAATTTTGAATTATATCATACCCATTATACAATAGCTGTTGATACGCAAACACAACAACAAATAGTTTAAATAATACTATTGCTACCATAAAAGTTACCACGTAATTAGGAATAATTTGCGTTACTTTGCAATGACGGCGCTTATATTCTGAATATTTTGTTCCATTTGTATCAATACTGTTGCCTGAAGTATTTAAACAATAACTACGAATGAAGCGCTTGCAAGAATGTATTGAATATATTTGTATTAAAAGTTTCCAGGAACGATCAAACGCTGACAGTGGAATATAATGTCTGATATCACGTAATTGCTTTTTTTTGCATCTGGCTTTTAAGATGACTTTACAGTGTAAAGTTGATGCATTGTCTTGGACTTTTAAATAAATGGCGTCAGATAGTCTGTAAACATGCGTTTCTTTAACATTTGGAACGATGAAGTTGAATTTGATAAAAAATATTAAGGGAAGAAATACTCCTAACACAATGACTGTACATTTTTCTTTCATTACCGAATCGAAAATGTAGGTTTAATTTTTGTCCTGCTGATCTCTTAGGTTAAAGATAGACATTTTTTTATTATTAGTATTTACTCTATTTTGTATATATTATTTTTGTAAACATATGTACAGTTTTGCATTCAGTCTCGGCATTTTTTAATATTCATTCCAGCCAAATCCATGCTTTTAGAAAATGAAATTAGTATTCTCACAGAAATTTTACCACTTCACAAACCTTGAAGCATTATTTTCTATTCAACTGCCTAAGCCATTGGCCGTGGATACAAAATTAAAATGTTTCCTGTTTTAAGACTAAAATAACCATTTTGTTGCTGACTTATGTCTAATATTACACGACCATTTTAGGATATTCGAGTACTGAGCCCATATTTGATCTTAATCAAACTCTTTCATGTATCATTAACATCTAATTTTAAGGTTTTATTAAAAAATTATTGCCTATTTATTGTGTTTCATTTTTCTGGACGGAGATTTTTGAGTAATTAGTTATTTTCTTATTTAAATAAGTTAAAGTCTTTTATTTGGCACTATGTTATGTAAATAACTTGTTAAAGTGACAATTTAAATTTAATCCTCATATAAGCTGATGACAATGTTGTTACTTTGTTGAATTACGGATTAAGTTGTTGCTTTAAGTCACAAAAATGTATAAATGACGAATTAATTATTTAATACTTAGGCACTCATTGATTAGTTTGCTTGTCTTATTTTATTTGGTAAAAAATAAATTCTGTTGTATATCTGAAAAGAAAAAAGTATCATAACGTTATGCTATGAGAAATAAATTAATATAAAAACTGATAAGTTTTCTGAAACTTAAATATGTACCGATAACAAAGTAAGTGCTTTTAACTGATCACAATTTCATATTTCAAACTTATCCACTTAACCACATATTCGGCTCTACTTCAAAAGTATTTGTTAAACTTATTTCAAAATAGCGATGAGATATGCTTTATTTCAAGAACGAAAATTTTAGATCTCTTTCTTTTTGTTATTGAAAACTTGCAAATTTTAGTGATATTGAATAAAATAAAGTGCACGACTGGGTCGTACGAACTTGCTCTAATGTGTTAAAATGGTCTTGGGTGCTTGAGATTTTGAGAAATAAAATGCACGACTGGGTCGCACGAACTTGCTCTAATGAGTGACAGTGGTTTAGGGGCTTGAGATTTTGATAAAAATACAATTTTCAAAATTCTTAAATAAATACTTAAACTAATTTGAGCTGAAAAAAAAGTAAGCCATTTTATTTCTTGGATATATTTGAATTTATGAGAATAAATTTATAAGAATCTGTGGAGCGGTTTTTGAGAAAAAAAGTTTTTTTTGAAAAACTTTTTGAAAAAAATTTTCAAAAAAATTCAAAAACGCCAGTTCATAGGTATTCAGCAAATACATTTATTTAAAATTTTTAGAAAAAAATTTAATAAGCAGTTTTCAAAATATTAATTTTTAATTTTTTTTTTTACAAAATGCTTTTAAAAATACAAAAAAATATTTTTCAAAAATATTGGTATGCAATATAAATTGAGTTACCTACAGCTATATGTGTGTGAAATTTCGAAAGAATCGGTTGAGCCGTTTTTGAGATAGTCGAAAGCAAAAAAAACGGTCCTATGGGAAGTACCGTTCTTAGCCATTTTTTAAAACTTTTTTTTCAGCCATATGATTGGTCGTACCTAAAAATTAACACTGATTTTTTTAAATCGAAATCGTTAGAGCCGTTTTTGAGAAATATAAGCTTTAACGTAACGGTTGTGTGGCAGGTACCGTTATTTTTTGAGCTAAAAAAAAATTTCAATTTCCCCTCTGTACAATACCTAAAAAAGTCTATACACCAAGTTTGAAGCAATTCGACCCACCCGTTTGGGCTGTAGGTGTCTATACATACAGACAGACAGACAGACAGACAGACATACAGACGGACAGAATTTTTAGACCATCTTTTTTCGTCTTCGCTATCATCGTAATGTCATGTTTGATTGTTATCTCAAAACTTTTTTTTTCGACGAATGCATAACTTGCCTTATAGTACCTATAATCGCAAGTAAAAATTACGATAAAACCTTATTTGAAAATACAAATTCTATAAGAGGTACCTCTATTCAAATGTTATTAATGAAAAAAATTAAAAAACTATGATTAATCCAGTATTTTATTGTAAGTTAATAAGCTGCAGAATATTTAAAAATAGTAAAAGGATAGTTGATCATTCAATTCATGAATTGGACTTGTATCCAGAACAAAATAAAATGCACGACTTGCTCTGTTGGTGCAATAGTACGATGAAAACAAAGTCTTCGAGCAATATGAAAAAGGGCATGTTTGAAAAATTTGGGAAAACCTACAAAATTTTGGTTTAAACTGAAAGACCCGATAAACTGGACTTACTTTAAGAAGCCTTTGAATATTTAAATTTGAGATGTCATCTTTTGGTTGCTATTAATGATATGAATGTCCGTTTATGGCCAAATTAATAAAATTGTTAAAACAAATTTCCGTTATTATCATTTGTAGCCAAAACATTAAACGTAGTTTTCTTCAAAACATTCTATATGTATATTACATACAAAGTTTAATACAAATCGGCAGAATCATTTTTGAGTTAATTAGACAAAACTACATGATTTGGCCAAAACCTAGTGGCTTTTTGTATGGGAGCCATCATTTAAAAAAGAGTAAAGCTACCATTAGACGGTCCTTGTAATGGTCCTTGCAAGGACAGTCTGACGTCATTATGACGTATTTATCTGTCCTAAAATCGACATGTCGTGTAATGGACATTGTAAAATGCTGTCCTTGCAAGGACAACCACAATGTCCACCACAATGTCATGTGTCCTTGCAAAGACAAATTACAAGGACCGTGTAATGGTCCTTCCATTGTTGATGGGACACATTGACACATTTTTTTGACATCTGGTCCTTGCAAAGACCATGTCCCAACAATGCAACAGCACGAATTTCTGCTGGAACATTGTTGCTTGGAATGTCCACTTTTCAGGATGGATTTGTTGTTGTTAAATTTCAATGAGCTGCCAAATTCAATTCAATTCAAAAAGTGACATCAGATTTTGACAACCTTGCGTGCATTTGCTCTGTTCCCACTCTGAACTTTCTTTTGGACCACACAGAACGAACTCTTCGTGTTGGCCCTTGGTTGTTTTCGTCGTCGTCGCTGCTCTCCAATATATGTGCTGCGAGAATCGCCACCTGCAACTTTCGATTGTAGTACGATATTTGTACCTACCTGTTTTAACTATAATTTTATTATATTATATTTAATTGAAATTATTTTATCGAAAAACTTCACACACATACCTCTCGTGAATATTTTCTAGAGGAAAAAAAAAATACGATAGTTACTCAATTTATAAATGTCCCCGAAACGTCAAATTTACTTTTTACAAGGACCAATTTATAAATGTCGTGTAATGGTCACGGCAAAATATTGCATTCTTCATCGCGGTTTCATTCACCACCAACTGTCAAAATTGTCATGTCGTGTAATGGACATTGTTATGCTTGTCCTTGCAAGGACACCGAAATGCAAAAGTAACAATGTCCACTTTGGTGGATATTGTACTTTGGGACAAGAATGCCAAATTTGTTTCATTCATGTAATGGACTTTTTTACTAGCAAGGACACGGTGAAGAATGTCCGTTCACTGACAGCACAAGGACACATTTTCTGTGACGTCAGACTGTCCTTGCAAGGACCATTTACAAGGACCGTCTAATGGTAGCTTAACTGACAAAAATGCAATGCCATCTGATAGAGAGTTGTAAAGAACTATGCCAAACAAAGTTTGTTTGAATTTGATACAACCGTTGACAACTTATGGCCATTTGAAAAAAAAAACGTTAAAATCAGATCTCCGTTATTAGCATTTTTTGCCAAAAACTAAAAAGGCAGTTCTCTTAAGAACACTAAAAGAATATAACACACCAAATTTAATCAAAATCGTTAGAGCCATTTTTGAGAAAATTAGAAAAAACGAAAAAAAGTTGGCTAAAACTGAACGGCTCGTTGTATGGGAGCTACCATTTAGAAAGGCTTCACTGAAAAACTTACAAAGCCATCCTATAGAACACTATGAAGAACGATGCCAAACGAAGTTTGAGTCAATTCAATCAAGCCGTTGCGAACTTATGGCTATTTGAAAAAAAGCCGTTTAAACCTGATTTTCGTTACGACCATTTAAGCCAAAAACAAAAAACGCTATTTCGTTAGAAATATTTTAGGTAAGTTAAATTCTAAATTTAATCAAAATCGTTAGAGCCGTTTTCGAGCAAATCCAAAATGAAAAAAACCGTTACTTCAAAGGTACCAGTTTGAGCCGGGCTAAAACAAAATAAAATAAAATGCACGACTGGGTCGCACGAACTTGCTCTAATGAGTGACAGTGGTTTAGGACTTGAGATTTTGATAAAACTAAAATTTTCAAAATTCTTAAATAAATACTTAAACTAATTTGAGCTGAAAAAGGAGTACGCCATTTTATTTCTTGGATAAATCTGAATTTATGAGAATAAATTTATAAAAATCTGTGGAGCGGTTTTTGAGAAAAAAAGTTTTTGTTGAAAAACTTTTTGAAACAAAATTTCAAAAAAAATTCAAAAACGCCAGTTCATAGGTATTCAGCAAATACATTTATTTAAAATTTTAACAAAAAAATTTGATAAGCAGTTCTCAAAATATTAATTTTTTAAATTTTTTTTTTAAAAATGATTTTAAAAATACAAAAAAATATTTTTCAAAAATATTGGTATGCAAAACAAATTGAGCTACCTACAGTATATTTGTGTAAAATTTCGAAAGAATCGGTTGAGTCGTTTTCGAGATAGTCGAAAGCAAAAAAAACGGTCCTATGGAAAGTACCGTTCTTAGCCATTTTTTAAAACTTTTTTTTCAGCCATATGATTGGTCGTACCTAAAAAGCAACACTGATTTTTTTAAATCGAAATCGTTAGAGCCGTTTTCGAGAAAAATAAGCTTTAACGTAACGGTTGTATGGCAGGTACCGTTATTTTTCGAGCTAAAAAAAAATTTCAATTTCCCCTCTGTACAATATCTAAAAAACTCTATATACCAAGTTTGATGCAATTCGGCTCACCCGTTTGGGCTGTAGGTGTCTATACATACAGACAGACAGACAGACAGACAGACAGACAGACAGACAGACATACAGACGGACAGAATTTTTAGACCATCTTTTTTCGTCTTCGCTATCATCGTAATGTCATGTTTGATTGTTATCTCAAAACTTTTTTTTTCGACGAATGCATAACTTGCCTTATAGTACCTATAATCGCAAGTAAAAAACCTCGACAATGGATTTTCTTGAAACTGCTATATATCAAGTTTAAAGAAAATCCGTCAAGCCGTTAAGGCTGTAGCATGGCGTGAAAAAGCGCACATCCGCACATCCGCACATCCGCACAGACGCACAGACAGACCGACGGACGGTATGGCGAAAACCACTTTTTTGGGCTTCTCTATCATCGTAATGTCATGTTTGATTAAAACCTCGATTTTTTACTTGCTCTATAGGGCAAGTATTGGTTTCGTGCAGAAAAAAAAAATCGAGGTTTTAATCAAACATGACATTACGATTATAGAGAAGCCCAAAAAAGTGGTTTTCGCCATACCGTCCGTCGGTCTGTCTGTGCGTCTGTGCGTCTGTGCGGATGTGCGGATGTGCGGATGTGCGCTTTTTCACGTCATGCTACAGCCTAAACGGCTTGACGGATTTTCTTCAAACTTGGTATATAGCAGTTTGAAGAAAAACCATTGTCGAGGTTTTTTTTATTTTGTTTTAGCCCGGCTCAAACTGGTACCTTTCAAGTAACGGTTTTTTTCAATTTGGATTTTCTCGAAAACGGCTCTAACGATTTTGATTAAACTTAAAATTTAGCTAACTTTAAGCATTTCGAACAAAACTGCGTTTTTTGTTTTTGGGTCAAATGGTCGTAATGAAAATCAGGTTTAAACGGCTTTTTTTCAAATGGCCATAAGTTCGCAACGGCTCGATTGATTTGACTCAAACTTCGTTTGGCATAGTTTTTTATAGTCTTCTATATGATGGCTTTATACATTTTTCAGTGAAGCCTGTCTAAATGGTAGCTCCCATACAACGAGCCGTTCAGTTTTAGCCAACTTTTTTTGGTTTTTTCTAATTTGCTCAAAAATGGCTCTAACGATTTTGATTAAACTTTGTGTGTTATATTCTTTTAGTGTTCTTAAGAGAACTGCGTTTTTAGTTTTTGGCTAAAAATGCAAATAACGGAGATCTGCTCTTAACGTCTTTTTTTCAAATGGCCATAAGTTGTCAACGGTTGCATCGAATTCACTCAAAAATTGTTTGGTATAGTTCCTTACAGCTTCCTACCAGATGGCATTGATTTTTTTTCGGTTTCTCTTTTTTAAATGGTGGCTCCTATACAAAGAGCCACTAGATTTTGGCCAATTTTTCCGTTTTTTCAAATTTACTCAAAAACGGCTTCCCCGATTTTTATGAAACTTTGTATGTAACATATATAGAATACTTCAAAGAAAACTACATTTTTAGTTCTTGGCTACACATAATAATAGCGGAAATTGCTTTTAACAGTATTATTAATTTGGCCATAAGTGGACATTTGTATCATTTATAACACCCAAAAGATAACGTCTTAATTTTAAATATTAAAGGTTTCTTAACGTTAGCTCCCGTGTATCGGTTTTTCCAGTTTCAGTCAAATTTGTTTAGGTTTTACCAATTTTTTCAAAAATGAGTTCTTCTCATTGGTCGAAAAGTTTGTTTTCATCGTACTATTGCACCCACAGAGCAAGTACGTGCGACCCAGTCGTGCATTTTATTTTTTTTCTGCACGAAACCAATACTTGCCCTAGAGCAAGTAAAAAGGGGTTTTCTAAGGAAAAGTGGGTTTTGTTATTTTTAATTTTCTCAGAAACATTTTAGCATCTGTTTTCGATTAAAAATTAATAAAATCATTGAATTTAGGAAAAAATAGTTCTTAATAACATACAATTTTAAAAAATTTGTTAATAAGTTAAAAAAAAATTTTTTTTTTTCAAAGTTTTGAGTTTGAAAATTTATTTTTCAAAAACGGTTCACTAAAACTATTTGATTTAAAAACTGCAGAAAAGAAGAGGTTTCTAGCTTGACAAAAAGATAAAGCAAACCATTGTGCGTCTTACCGTTGTTTCTTAATAATCTTGATTGTTGTAAGTCATTTTTTATAAAATTGGCCCTCCTGGATAAACGGAGGGGTAAATACCCTCCCATACGATTTTTTCTTGTCTAAACCGAACCTACACGCTCTAATTTTTTGTCACACCGTATGCGATTCACCCTGTATATGTATATTAAGGTAGTAGGTACCCATAATCGCAGGTAAAATTGTCTTGGAAGTCTACCAAGTAAAGACTAACTACCGGGCTGATCAAATCGACCGACTCGCTTAACGGAGGTGCGAGCAGACAGAATTTTCAGGCCCAGTTTTTTGGATTTCTCGACCATTGGTTTGTAATCTTAATTTATTGCCACTTCAGAACTGCGTAATGCATTGTGCATCCCCATCCCAATACATTTTAAACATACCTACTGTAACATTAATTAATTCCAAAGTTCATTTCGAAATGTATTTCAATTACGGTAGAAACTTTAAGTAAAAAGATTATGAAATTCATTGAATTTTGTTTCTATTTAATGAATTCAATTTTGTATTTATTTTATTATAAAGCGAGCTTGTGGACAATGTAATTTTTTGTTTTTTCTTCGTTTGGGTATTTATGAACAAGCAAACTCTGGAGCTTTCTCTGAAACTGGCTACATAAATTTTAACTTGCGAATATAGGATGCGTCGTTATGGACTCGTGGAAAATTTTGTTCAGATAACGATCACACATGACATTACGATGATGGAGAAGTTGAAAAAGCGGGTCTAGGCATTCCATCCGTCTGTCTGTTCGCACCTCTGGAACCTGAACAGATGGGCCGATTTGCTTCAAATTTGGTATTGAAGATTTATTTAGCCGTCCATCGGAACATATTTTTAATTTTTGCTCTTACTTATTTAAGGTGGCGCAGACAGTCCATTGTGAACCACGGCCTCAACCAACAATCCTCGCCACCTAGGCCGGTCCCTAGCCAGTGGCCTCCAGTTGCGCACACCAAGTTGGTTGAGGTCGTTCTCGACTTGATCGCGCCACCTGAGATGGGGTCTTCCAGAACTGTGTCGGCCCTCCGGGTTGGAATTGAAGACTCGTTGGGCAGGAGCGTTTTCGTCAAAATGCTCCACATGGCCCAGCCATCTAAGCCGCTGCATTTTCAGCTTTTTAACCAAGTCAATGTCGCTGTATAGCCCGTACAATTCGGCATTGAATCTTCTTCTCAATACTCCATTGATACATACAGGACCGAATATCACCCCAAGAATCGTTCTCTCAAAGCACACCAGCCTGTATTCATCCGATTGAGTCATTGTCCACGCTTCTGCCCCATACAGCAAGACTGGGACGATAAGGGTCTTGTATAGTGTCTCCTTGGTCCTTTGAGAGAGCGCTTTGCTACTAAGATGCCTTCTAAGCCCGAAGAAACAGCGATTGGCAAGAGTGATTCTTCGACTGACCTCTTCACTGATGTTGTTCTGAGAGGTTATAGTGGAACCTAAATAGAAAAAGTTCTTGACAACCTCAAAGTTATATCTGTCCATTGTGATGTTTTGCCCGAGCCTACGGTTATGATCTTCTTCACCCGAAGACAGCATATACTTTGTTTTATCTTCATTTACAGCCAGACCCATTTTTGCCGCCTCCACTTCAATACTTTCGAATGCTCCACTGACAGCGCGCTTCGTTCTTCCAATAATGTCAATATCATCAGCATAGCCAAGTAATTGAACGAATTTTTAAAAAAATCGTACCGCTGGTGTTGACTTGCGAGTTGCGTACGATTGCCTCAAGAATGATGTTGAAGAGGTTACATGACAGCGCGTCACTCTGTCGTAAACCTTTCTCGACATAAAATGAGTCGGTGGTGTTCTTACCAATCTTGACGGAGCAGCGCGAGTTCTCCATAGTCATTCTGCACAATCGGACGAGTTTAGCAGTGACATGGCTCTGTATAGCTCGTTCCTGTTCACGCTGTCATATGCAACTTTAAAATCGATAAAGAGGTGGTGAGTATCATTCTGGAATTCTTGGGTCTTTTCCAAAATCTGTCCAAGTGTGAAAATTTGGTCGACGGTTGACTTACCGGGCCTGAAACCACACTGATAGGGGCCAATCAGTTCACATGCGAAAGGGTTCAGACGTTCACACAGAATGGCCGACAAGATATTATAGGCGACTATTTAGGAAACTTATACCTTTGTAGTTGGCGCAGTTTAAAGTATCTCTTTTCTTGTGGATTAGGCACACAATACTGAGGTACCATTCGTCAGGCATACTTTCATCCAACCAGATTGTACAGATGAGTTGGTGTACCTATGCTCCTCACCAAGTCATCTCCCGCTGCTTTGAAGAGTTCAGCCGTAAGGCCATCCGCTCCAGCAGCCTTGTTGGACTTAAGTTTAGATATTGCTACCCGAACTTCTTCTTGGTCGGGTGGACGGACATTTTGTTCATCATCATCCAAATTGAATGGATCATTCTGCCTGACAGCGATTAGTTTTTTTTTTTTTACATTAAGCCCGCACACAAGGGGTTATTAATACCCTTAATATGAGTTAACACAATGCGAGCGTTTAGGAAATGTGGATAGGAAATAAAAGGAGGTGCCGGTGCACATTGGTTTTGAATGTCTGTATATTGCAATGGGAGGGAAAAACCGAGCCGGGTAAAGCATTCCACATTCTTGTAGTGCGGCTAAAAAAAAGAGTGTCTATACTTAACAGTACGTCTTTCCAAATTCTCCACCGACTGTGTATCTACTACGACATTCCCACCCTCGTTTCTACATGCTTCCGCTCGGGCATTGTAACACTTGGACGAATGTTTTTCCTTTTGGTAGAACTTTCGAACATTGCTCCTGCCGTAGCACCCCTCAATAAATTCAACCATTCGTTTTTCCAGTTCTCTTTTTCCTTCTGAAAAGCCGATGTTCCTCCTTCCTCTTTTGCTGGTATACCACACGGGAAGCGCTCTTGGCAGCTCTGGTTCTGGCATTCAGAACTGCATGATAGGCTTCGTCTTTGGCCAAGTGTGCGAGCCTGCACTCATCATCGAACCAGATGTTTCGTTGTGTTCGCCTAATCAAACCCAAAACATCCGTAGCTGCGGTTTGGGTGGTCATTTTGCAATGTTGCCACTGGGCCTCTGGGCTTGGCACAGGCGCTGGGCATGTCGAGAGATAAGAGGAGACATGGTTGGCAAAGGTTGTGGCGGTCTATTGCGATTGTAACTTCGCAACATCAAACTTTCTCACAGTGGATGTTCGATTCTGCGGTCTGGTGGAGATCCGAATTCGCACTTTAGCTACAACAAGGTAGTGGTCCGAGTCTATGTTGGCCCCTCGGAAAGTGCTGACATCCATGACACTGGAAGCATGTCTGCCATCAATCGCAATTTGATCAATTTGGTTGACGGTATTTTGATCAGGAGACCGCCAGGTCCCTTTGTGCATATTGAGGTGTGGGAAGTATGTGCTAGCTAAGATGACACTTCGCCCCGCAGCAAAGTCGATTAGCCTGTGTCCGTTACCGGAAGTGTTGTCGTGCAGGCTATGCTTTCCGACTGTCGAACCAAAGTTACCCTCCTTTCCGATTTTGGCGTTGAAGTCGCCAAAAATAATCTTAGTGTCGTACTCCGGGCATTCATCATACGTCTTCTCGAAAAGATCGTAGTATTCTTCTTTGGTTGTGTCATCTTTTTCCTCCGTGGGGGCGTGGACGCAGATCAGCGAGATGTTGCTGAATTTGGACTTAATGCGGATTGTGACAATGCGTTCGCTTAAGCCAAGAAACCCTAAGACTTCTTGCCTAAGCCTTCCTCTTATCACAAAATCGCATCCAAATAGTCGCTGTTTTCTTGCACGTGGTCTGTTAAGGGTCCGGACACTCCACGTGCAAAACCGAAATTTGTTGTCCTTGTTTCGTTTGCTAGGGTCGTCATAAGTAATTTCATCCATATCCGAGGCAGTTGGTTGTTTTGGAACAAAAGATTTTCTTACGTGGTAGGGAAGTTACCCCGACGCACAACCCCCAACCTGGGGGACCAGGCATTATGCTGCTCTCCTTGGACAAAAGGAGCTGGAGAAATCCAAAATCAGTAATCCACTACGGAGATGCGAGAGCTACCGTTGGTCCTATATGGGCTCATCCGCTACCTTCTCTATTTCACTACCCTGACTAATAGTAGTGAAAGGACCCAAAAACCTGAGCTCCGAATATGTCGAAGTAGCTCAATGGGGTGCCCACCATGCTGACTGTAAACGTCGCCGCGCCGTTGGTTCACTTAATTGGAAGCTCATCCGCCACTCGCTTTCTTTCTGAGTGGTTCGTAAAAAATAAACTGCTACTCAACAAGAGAAACAGAGGAGCTTTATGGCAGGGCAATTATAGTGTTGCTATTTTTTCTGTGTTCAACACTCACGCTTATAAGTTTAGCAAGTCAAGTCCGGGTGGACAAGACCAGTACCCGATGGCTACCACTAGAAGGTAAAATAAGCACAATTGATGCATATGAAACAGTTGCAACGCTGGACATCGCCAGTTTGATTACAATCAGGGTCTACCCTATTCATACAGCACCCAGCCATAACTGTTGCTCTAGGCCCAAAAATAACAACACCTGCCATACAATCGTCAAGAAAAAAAATTGATTTTCGGCTCTAACGATTTTGATTAAACTTTCAAAATGCTATTTTCTTAAGACAGTCTATCATTTGGTTGGAAAATATTTTTCAAAATTTGTCGGTACCTCTCATAGAACCAGTATTTTCAAATCGTAAACTCTACATCCGATTTCAATAAAATTTTGGACACAGGAAGTCATTCATAACTAAGGCATTTCAAAATTCTCAAACACTTTTTTTTCTTGATTTTTAATATTTTTTTCAAAAAACTTTTGGTTTTCGAAATATGTTGGAAACGGGTATATTTTTAACATTTTTTTGTCAGATGTAAGCTCAAACAAATTTCAAAATATTTTTTTGGAATAGTTTTTTCAAAAATAACCTATGGTGAAAAAAACTGCCCGAACGATTTTCAAAATTTGTTGTTCCTAGATAGACATTTAGTTTCAAAATTTTATTGCATAGCTACTTAGTTTTCCCCAGAGAACTCTTAAATTAATTAAAAAAATTAAAGAATTTGCGAAATTAATCGTGCAACCCAATCGTGCATTATATTTGTCTAAAATTTCTATAATATAATAGTTTATTCTAGAAGAAGTTGGCGTCCGCATGCCAGCCGCCGCCATGGAGCCAGCCGCTGACAGTTTCTGAAGAGACATTCTTAAGCAGACAGGAGAAAATAGAATAAGTAGTACCATGTGGGGTAGTGGTTAGTGTGTCGGACTGCCTCGCTGAAAGTTCTTGGTTCGATACCTAACTCCAACTAAGTTCTTTTCCAGTTTACTACCTCTTGCGAGAAAATGACAAATCCTCCGAGAGTAATTATTAATGTCATGTTAAAGTGCTTCTCTGTAAGTCGTTCGAATTTGGCGGTAAATTGTAGGTCCCTTCCATTCCTGCAGAATATCAACGCACACACAGGAATGGTTGAGAGTGCCAACAATTTATTTCTTATTTTAGTTTAGAAAATAGAATAAACGTAAGGACTGCTTGCGCAATTAAAAAGGCATGTGCCACCCCCCATGTTTAAACTTTTTATTTAAATGACAAAATAATTACTATAAGTTTAGGGATATAGAATTGTAAGCCTAGTTTTAATGCAAATGGCTACTGAGAATTTATTCTTTTCAATCATTCAATTAAATTCTTGAACCAAATCTTGCTACGTAACCAAGGAATACAAACACAAAATATTTATCTTCTTACTTAAAACCACTACCTAGTTTTAATGCAAATAGCTATTGAGAATGTATTCTTTTCAATCATTCAATTAAATTCTTGAACCACATCTTGCTACGTAAAAAAGGAATATAAACACAAAATATTCATCTTCTTATTTAAAACCACGACCGATAGTTAGAAAACTTTGGAACATTAATGCAGACTAAGAAACATTTAAAAAAATATCAAGGACTAACAGAGCTTTGGTCGTTAGTCAATTGTTTAAGAATATGCGTAAGACTCAGCTAAATAGAGCATTTTTTTTAAAACAAATTTAACCGAATAAAGGTTTTTTTTTTTAAATCATTTCTCTAAAAGTAGGCGTTTTGAAAAACTTTACCTTGCAAAAAATTAATAGATATATTTTTCATTAGCGAAGAAAACTAGTTGCGATCGAGTGTATTGGTATAGCTTTTTTTTTAAAGCTGCTTATGTTTTTTGTTGTTCTTTTGTAAAAAGTGTCTGTAAGCCACGCCCGAAATTGAATTTTGTTATAACAAGCTATTAGTTTGGTCTAAAAGACATACGAATTTGGGTTACTGGCTTTATTATATGTATACGATTTATTTCTGAAAATATATTTTTTCTTTCCTACACATAAGGGGGCATATCATAGATCATGTTTAAGTTGTTGCTAAGCTAAACTGGAGTTAAGCTTATGGAAACTTCATCAGGTAAACTCCAGTTTTTCTTAGCAACATCTTAACATCATCTATGAATATGCCCCAAGATGTTTAACTACAACAAAGACCCACAAAATGTAAGGTTGTTCGCACGAATATAAGTACCGTAATTAAAAAAAAGCCATATTGGTGGTCAAGTGGGCGGCAGCCACCCAAATTCAAATATTTATATTTAATTCAGAGAGAATTATCCGATGTATTGTGTGTGCAATTAGAGCATTGTGCTTTAATTGTAACACCAAAAATATAATTTACTATTGCCAAATAGAGTCTGTAAAACGAAAATGTCAATTGTGGGCGTGTTGTGGGCGGATTTATCGGTTCAAGAACTTAGTGTTACTCTTGAAGCCAAGACTGTAAATACTTCTATACCTTACGGTAGTATTTCTCTATGTTCTAAACTCCACACCACATACAATATATTTACCCATTCTATGGAATAGGGTGTACAAATTTTAGGAAGCAAATTAAAATCGCAACACGAGCACAGTATTAGTAAAAACAAACATTTGACAGATCACAACCAATTATTATATTGATATTAATTAAGGATTTATAACGATAATGGAAGATTCGAAACTATAGAACATAGTCGGGTTGTTGTCTAAGCTACACAAAATAACTTATCGAAGGAGATAAGGGAACGAAATGGAAAACTACTTAAAAAATAAAGTGCACGAAATTTTGTTTTTAAAGGTTAGATATTTTTGAAAAACTTTTTGAAAACATTTTTTGAAATAATTTTGAGAATTTTCAAATGAGCTTTCAATAAAGTTTTAAAAGAATTAAAAGAAAGTGTCGTAAGTGTGTTCGCTTAGTGCTCGAGAACAGGTGGTTCAATTTTGACGATTTAGGGCTTAATGAATAAGTATTCGCCCAAGGATTGACATAGGATAGGAAAATCCTGGATAATTTCGTTCGGTTCTGATACTGGTAAAATATCCAAAAAGAAGTAATATCTACAGGGTGACCGGTATAAGGTGCCCGTGCACCAAAAAGCAATAGTGAGTTGATGGGGTTAAGAAAAGAAATAAAGTGCACGACTGGGTCGTACGAACTTGCTTTAATGTGTTAAAATGGACTTGGGTGCTTGAGATTTTGGGAAAAAAGCGTTGAAAAAATCATATGAAATTTTATAAATCACTTAAAAATCAATACCTTAACCGTTTTTTGGAGAAAATGAAGTAAGCCATCAGGTTTCTTTTACGTTTTTGAATTTTTACGAAAAAAATTTTCAAAATCGTTGGACCAGTTTTTTCAAAAAACAGTTTTTTTTGAAAAACTTTTCGAAAATATATTCCAAATTTTTTTTGAGTATGCCAACTTCTAGCACTTTGTAGTTTTTATAAGAAAAATAAAATTAAAAAAGTATAGATTAAACCGTTTTTGGAAAAAACTAAAATTAAAAAAAATTTTTAAACTTTTTTAAAAAACTCAAAAAAAAATTTTTTGAAATTTTTTTTAAATTATATTATTTCTTTTATGAGAGGGCTTCTACATTAAAAGTTTCATCGAAATCCGTCTAGTGGCTTACGAGAAAATCGGATTTAAAAAAACCGGTCCTATGGGAGGTACCGTTATAAGACTTTTCCCGAAAAATCTATTCCAACCAAAACATAAAGTTTGCACAGAAAACACAATTCAGAAAGTTTTATCAAAATCGTATAAGCCGTTTTTGAAAAAAATTAATTTTTCACAAAAAATCGTATGGCAGGTACCGTTAGTTTTAGAGCTAGAATGCTAATTCCAAAAACCCCTCTGTAGGACGTCGTAATAATACTATGTACCAAGTTTTAAGCAAATCGGTCCAGCCGTTTAGGCTGTAGGTGCCGATACAGACAGACGGACAGACAGACAGACAGACAGACAGACAGAATTGTCGGACCCACTTTTTTCGACTTCTCTATCATCGTAATGTCATGTTTGATTGTTAGAATATTTTTTTTTAACGAATGCATAACTTGCCTTATAGTACCTATAATCGCAAGTAAAAAAAAACGTATGAGAGGGGGGTCTAATTCCCCACGGGGTCAATTTTCAAAAACAAAATTGACTTGGAACAGAAAAAAAATATTTGAAAACAACGGTAAAAAAACAGTGCTATGATATACGTTTTTGATAATCCAGAAAAATCTTCTTTAATTTTAATTTTAAATAAATTTGTATGTATTTGTGTTTTTTAAAAGTTATTTTTCAAACTAGAATTTTTTTTTATATCAAACAATTTTTTTGAAAATCGTATGTAATTAAGTATAACTTCCAGACGACTTCGCCAAATTGGATACTTCTTTCTTCTAGTGATTTTGTTATCGTCAGGAGAAGGTTGATATAAAAGAAAATTAAAAAAACTCGGTTTGCAACAAATCCATTTTTAGTGCATTATGTCAAATTAATAATAAATCTTATGGTAGGATCTGCTGAGGATGTCTAGAAAGGTTTCTGTGTAGTATAGTCAAAATTCGGTAGGTAAAGTAATTTGACAGAAATGCATTTTTAGTGCATTTTGTTACAAATCTCCAAAGTTTTCAGCCATTGTAATGTAAACTTTTAGCCTATACAAAATAAATTTGGTAAACTATACTGGATTGCAATGCACCTTAAATGATTTGGCTAATTGGGTGACCAGGGAACAATCCAAGTGTTGCTGACCACGAAATCGCTTGTTGTTGTTTATGAAATGATTCATATTTAAAGTTATACAAACTTTTATAAGCAAATCAATTTCAGGTTTTATCTCATTTTTACTTGCGATTATAGGTACTATAAGGAAAGTTATGCATTCGTAAAAAAAAAAAAAATTCTACAATCAAACATGACATTACGATGATAGAGAAGTCGAAAAAAGTGGGTCCGACAATTCTGTCTGTCTGTCTGTCTGTCTGTCTGTCTGTCTGTTTGTCTGTCTGTCTGTCTGTATAGTTACCTACAGCCTAAACGGCTGGACCGATTTGCTTCAAACTTGGTACATAGTATTATTATGACGTCCTACAGAGGGGTTTTTGGAATTAGCATTCTAGCTCTAAAACTAACGGTACCTGCCATACGATTTTTTTTGAAAAATTAATTTTTCTCAAAAATGGCTAATACGATTTTGATAAAACTTTCTGAATTGTGTTTTCTGTGCAAACTTTATGTTTTGGTTGGAATAGATTTTTCGGGAAAAGTCTTATAACGGTACCTCCCATAGGACCGGTTTTTTGAAATCCGATTTTCTCGTAAGCGACTTGACGAATTTCGATGAAACTTTTAATGTAGAAGCCCTCTTATAAAAGAAATAATATAATTTCAAAAAAATTTCAAAAAAAGTTTTTTTGAGTTTTTTAAAAAAGTTTCTGTATCGAATCGCATGAGTTCTGGCAACTCTGCATTCGATGGTCACATAATTATAAGAAGATACAAGAACGTAAATAAAACTTAACGTAAGAACTTAACGAAAGAGTGCTTGTTCTGCGAACAAGCACGAATGAGTGTTAGTCTTAAGCAGGATTTTGAAGTGAAATGAATAAAATGTGCTAAGTGGTTTTTTTACATATTTTTTCCACTATAAATTGTCGTGTTTCATTTCATTTACATATTTATTAATTGATCTCGATTATACAGTCCATTTGAGCTATGATACATTGGTCCATGTCGAGCGTCGGATATTTTGCCAATGTCGGATTGGTGCAGGTTTCGTTTTCTCAAAATAAAAAAATAATAAATACAAATATGAGTACACTGTGATTGTGGTTCGTTTTTATTACGAACAAAATATTGCGAATTTTAAAATGTGCTACGATGGAAACCACGTAGTCTCGAAAGATTAAAATGTGCGCAGCAATTCGTCGTGTCATTAATATGTATTTGCAAAAACCACATACACCAGCAGGCGATGTGCAAAAACGGTACTTCATTATATAATGATCAATATGTACCGACCAGCATGTAAGTAGATCAATGTTGTTTTTCCCCCTTTCCAAACGGCGGTGACGGCAACCGATGAAAATTCTTCATCAAGGGAACAAGAGCAGGTAAGAAACGAGCCGGAGTGAAGGAATACACACACACGTATACACAAACACCCAGCCGCGCAACCGTTGTGTCACAAAGAGAAGGAAGAAGAATGAGAAATTTTGTCATTCGCAAAACAAATTCGTAGTGAACGGTGGTGCCTTGTGATTAAAAAATTTTTTCCAATTAAAAAAAACAACAACGAACATAACAACAATAATACCTAGTAAAACATTTATTAAAAATATATTACATACATATTTCTTTAAAAAAAAAAAAAGGTAAGCTGATATACAGCCCTTACAGGACAAACAAAGTATTTTTATTTAATTATGAAGAAGTTAAAACATCTCTTTATGTGATTGGTGGTGGTTTTTGATTATTTGCAACGGAGCAAGTTTCTTTTTTTTCCTTCTTATCTCTCCTCTTTATATTTTCCCGTTGCATTAAATGTGCAATATATAAAAAAAAAGTGTCCATGAGCGATTTATTTTGTTCCGGTAAATGGAATAGGGAACGATTTGTTTTTTATTCATTTATTTTTTATGTGAAGTGCGTGTGCGATAGGTTCACATATATATATTTTTATTTTATTTTTCTTTTTTTTTTCTTTTTTTTTCTTCTTTTCTTTCTTTTTATATCGTTTATGGGATATGATTCTATGAATTAGGTTTTGATATTACTTAAATAAATTACGGTGATGTTGCTGCTTTGTTTTTGTTTGGGGTAGAAATCGGAGATCTAGTTTCTTATAAACCTAGATTGCTTGTGTAAAGTTTTTTTTTGTGTGTCACTTTTTTTTCTCTTTGCAAACTTTGTTGCTCGAGATATAGAAGGGGCGAGTGGAACTCAAAGCACATTTGTGCGAGTTACCGAATATGTGAGTGAAATTGTGAAGGACTCGAAACATAGCAGGGGCAACTCAAAGCACATATGTGCGAGTTACCAAACATTAAAGCGCAGTAGGAAGCAGGAACTTGAGTGCAAATGCACCGGTTGCAATGTAAAAATTACTATTTTAAAAAAAAAAAGGGACACATAGCTGGGCAAAAAAAAAAAAACTCAAAGCACGACGGTACTAGTTTTTAGAGAAGGAAAGCTTGCAAGCGGCAGGAATAAAATATTTTAAATTCAAAAAGAATAAATATTTTTAGAGCAGGAATATGGGCAGCAACACAATTTTGCTTCTCGATGCAACATACATTTCTTATAGTAAACAAACCACATTGGCAACGACAAAAGCAGCAACAACTAGCCGACTTCTTTTTATTATTATACCTATTATTCACTTCATTTTATTTTTGCATACTGGGAATTTTAGTACCTACTGCACACTATTATTTATTTTTGCATACTGGTAATTTAGTACCTAATGCAAACGAGTATCTCTTTCATTTTCAGGGTAGGACATTTATGAGGCATAATTCCTAATGCATTACGATTTTATATATATTTACAGAAAAGAGCAGCGAATGAAGAAGATGGACAACCAGCAGGAGAAAAATCATCATTATGCACTGGATGCTGGTTTTTTTTTCAGTGAGCAGGATGCTTAGCTTTGTGAAATCTCCAGATTTTGGAATTTGCACGATGGCAGCGGCGCAGGTCAGGCTTGAGGCCTTGCAAGAAGCCTGGTTGCAAGTCAAAATCAGCGAGAGCAGGATTGCGTTGGCTGACGATATGTTGGTCAACGTAGAAATGCAGCGCAGGATTGCTGGAGCGGAAGAAAGCTACTTCGCAGCCCGCGCAGCATTGCAGGAGAAGCTGAGAGAGATGACGCCAACAACAAGCACAGCAGTTAGGGCAGAACAGCCCATCGAGGTCCAAGTAAGCCTTCCGTTCGCCCAACATGATGTTAAAAACACATGGGGCTCCTTTGATGGTGACATCACCAAATGGCAGGGCTTTCGGGATCGTTTTATAGCGGCGGTTCACGACAATGACAGGATAGCGCCGGCCTATAAGTTCTCTTATTTAAAGGCATCATTGTCGGGAAGGGCAGCGAGGACTCTCGGTGAGTGGCAACTCACAGAAAAAAAACTATTGTGAGGCATGGCAGCGTATGAACGACATCTTTACCAAAAAGTACGCTACGTGCAGGGAGCTGCTCAGAAATTTTTTTAAGCTCCCGTCTATGCTTGCACCAAGAGCAGGAGAACTGCAGAAGATGTCTAATACGACATACGAGACACTTCGGCAGCTGGCGGCGCAGGGTATCCCAACGGAGCAGTGGGATATGATCATCATTCACATCCTGCATGAGAAATTGGATCCTGAGACGGCCTGCAAGTGGGAAGAGGTGCGCACGTCTGAAGAACCTACTTCCAAGGAATTTTGTGCCTTCCTGGACAAAAGAGCAGAAGCACTGAGCGGAGCAATAGGCAGGAGAGTCGAGCAGCCATTGTCACAACTTCAGGCGCGGCCGACGTCAAGCAGGTATGAGAACACGCGAGCAGCCGGCACTAATGCCCGAAGAGCAGGAGCACCAGGGGATAAGAAATTGTTACCTTGCCACCCGTGCAAATCGTTAAATCATCCAATGTGGCGTTGTCCAGAATTCGCGGTACTAAGCCTTCGCGCCAAGCAGGATCTTGTAAGGGAAAAAGGACTCTGCACAAATTGCCTTAAGACTGGGCATACTCCAAAGGACTGCTTCCAAGGGCCGTGCTTTCGATGCCCTGGGAAGCAAATGCATAATAGTGTGCTCTGCCCTACGAAGGAGATGAGAAAAAGTGCGGAACCTATTTTTTATGCGCAGGAAAAGGGACAGAAGAGAAGGAGCCAGCCAAACGAAAACAAGCAAAAGGCGGATTGACAGATGGCCCCTCCCAAGAAGCGACCTCGGATGGAAGGAAGAGCAGGAACAGCAGGGAGAGAGGGAGCAGGAAGTGATGTTGAAGAGGTAGTGTCTTGGGGGGATTTTAAAAGAGTTACGCGTTTGCCTTCCAATAAATGTATGAATAAAATTTACTTAACGTCTTTCAATTATAATGAGCAAGAGCAGGAGAGAGTTACTTTGATGCCCACGGCACAGGTAAGAATAGAGTTGGATAGCAGAAAGTATGGGCCGATAAGAGCGCTTTTAGATACGGGCGCACAGCCCAATCTGGTGAGCAATCAGCTTGCTAAAAGACTAGCTTTGCCAAAGATACAAATGGCAAGAAGAATGATTGGTGTCGAAGGCGAGCCTTTCAATATCAAGTACAAAACCACGCTTAAGATAAGCCCATGGTTTGATTCGCAGGTTTCGATAGAGCAGGACTTTTGGATTCTTCCTGAGCAGGTTAAATGGCAGCCAGTTGTGCCAACACACAACTTGAAATCGCCACAGATGAGCATTGCTACAGCATCTCTACTTGCTGATCCAGATTATTGGAAAGCAGGTCCTGTAGATTTATTGTTAGGGTGCAGGTTCATAGCAGAAGCTTTTATTTCTGTCTTAGATCATCGATGTGGTGGTGCCCTTGAAATGGAAACTGTTCTTGGCAGAATAATTTTGGGGGAGTATGGTAACGAGAAGGATAGCATGAGCAATGAGCAAGTTGCATATGTAGTGTGCATGAACAATAACCAACTTCATGAATCGCTTAAACGTTTATGGCAGTTAGACGATATAGAAATGTCGTTTTGCAGGTCAATAGAGCAGGAGCAGGTGGAGCAAAATTTCATGAAAACATTTTCACGTGATGATTTTGGCAGGTTTGTTGTGACGATTCCTTTGAAAGAATCGGTGATAGACCTTGGAAGTTCGGAGCTTACAGCTAAGCGTAGGTTCTTTGCTTTGGAGAGAAGGTTGGCAGGAGATCATGAGTTAAAACAAAAGTATCAGGAATTTATGAGAGAATATGAAGAAGCAGGACATATGACACCAGTGACTGGCACAGTGCAGGGCAAAACTATATACCACATACCACATCATTGCGTTACCAAAAAGTTTAGGGTCGTATTTGATGCGAGCTGCAGGACAAATAAAGGCATTTCATTAAATGAAGTGCAACTGCTTGGAGAAAAATTACAGAAGGATCTGCACGAAATTTTAATGCGTTTTCGCAGGCATCGTGTTGCCATTAGCGCAGATATTAAAATGATGTTCAGGATGGTGAAGGTGGCGAAGGAACAATGGGATTTGCAGCGTATATTCTGGAGAGAAAACCCACAGGACATTTTGAGAGAATATTGGCTGACCGTAGTCACCTATGGTATGACCTCATCAGCTTATAATGCTGTACGGGTGTTAATACAATGTGCAAGGGAGGCGGAGCAGGAGTTTCCAGAAGCTGCAAACGCAATTATGCAGGACTTTTATATGGATGACTGCACCACAGGTGCTGATTCCGAAGAGAAGGCGATCAAGTTATCAAAAGATATCGATCATGTTTTAAAAGGGGCAGGTTTTGAGCTTAGAAAATGGAAATCCAATTCCAAGGCTCTAGTGAAGGACATGAACTATGAAGAGCAGGAGTCAATAATGTTCCAGGATGGTGAGAAAACATCAGTTTTGGGCCTTAAGTGGCTGCTTGAGAAGGATCAATTCACGTTTGTGGTAAAAACACCAGAGACTCAGCAGGCAATAACAAAGAGGAGCGTAGTGAGCTGTGTCGCTCAACTTTACGATCCTAATGGGTTCGTGGCTCCTGTCACGATCGTAGGAAAGATTCTCATCCAGGATATATGGCGTTTGAATGTTGACTGGGATGAGGGACTCCCCAAAGAGATATATGAGAGATGGAGAGATTTCTGGCAGGAGATAACATATTTAGAGGAAGTGAGGATTCGGAGATGGATAGGTACTTCGGAAGAAGTACAAAAAGAGCTACATGGGTTCTCGGATGCTTCTGAGAGGGCATATGGAGCAGCGATTTATCTGAGGACGACACATACAGACGGCAGGATTACAGCAGATCTCATCACAGCAAAAACACGGGTTGCACCGCTTAAAATGGTGACAATACCGCGCTTAGAGCTAGCAGCAGCGGAGCTATTGGGACGACTAATTGTAAGCGTTATTAAAACAATGGAATGGGAAAGTATCGAGTATGATCTTTGGACAGATTCACTCGTAGTGCTGCATTGGATAAATAAATTACCATGCGACTTAAAAACTTTTGTAGCGAATAGAGTCTCGTCTATACAAACAAACACCGAAGTCAAAAGGTGGAGGCATGTTGGAACAAAGGATAACCCGGCTGATATTCTAAGTCGAGGAATAAAGCCATCAGCATTGGTTGATAACAAGCTGTGGTTGCATGGACCGGAATGGTTAACAAAACCTCGGTCGAGCTGGTCATCTGAAAAGTTTGTGCCAAATGTTTCAGATGGGGGGAGGGATGAGATGAAGGTTTTTGTGATAACAAAATTTACAGAACCCTTATCTATTTATGTGAAGTGCTGGAGAAGGAGTATTCCATTGATTGAATACACGTCTACATTAGAGAAGGCGATTAATGTAATCAGCTATGTACTGCGTTTCATCAACGCAACCCAAGCAAAGATAAAGCAACGAAAGGAAGATGAAAAGAGGGACGGTAAGAGACGGAGACGTTCTGTGCGTCAAGCGAAAAAAATGAAAAGAGCAGATGAGAGTGCAGGATATACAGCGGTACTGGGCCAACTGTCCTCTGAAGAGAGGATAAAATCAATGGGCCACCTGCTGAGGAAAGAGCAGGAAAAGTATTTTGCGAAGGAAATCTCTTGTATAGAGAAGGACAGGCGTTTGCCTGAAAAGAGCAGGATAGAATCCTTAAAGCCAATCTTAGATACTGAAAAGATTCTGAGAGTTGGAGGGAGATTGGAAAGAGCGGAGATGGAATACGAGAGAAAGCATCCAGCCATCGTGCCAAATGGTTCTCGTTTGGCTTAGTTGATTATGGATAATGCGCATACAGCAACGAAGCATGGAGCAGTGCAGGTCATGATGCAGTACATTCGGCAGAGATTCTGGATTCCGAAGCTCCGAAGTGAGCTGAGGAATTACTTACATAAGTGTTTGGTTTGCGTGCGGTATAATCATCGTTTTGAGATGCAATTGATGGCTGATTTGCCATCAGAAAGAGTAACAGCAGAGAAGGCTTTTCTACACACAGGGGTAGACTATGCAGGTCCATTTGAAATAAAGATGATCGACAGAGCAGGTGAGCAAATAATAAGACAGAAGTGTTGGGTTGCCGTCTTTGTTTGCCTCAAAACGAGAGCAGTACATATAGATTTGGTATCAAATCTGACGTCAGTGGCGTTCATTGCTTGTTTCGAAAGATTCATCGCAAGAAGGGGCAGGTGTGAAAGGTTATATAGCGACAATGGTACAGCATTTGTCGGTGCAGCGAAGGAATTGCAGAAGGCGAAAGAGCGTTGGTTAGTGAAGGATACTTTTGAACACTTAAGTTTGAAAGGGACGGAATGGAAGTTTATGACTCCTGCAGCACCACACCAAGGAGGGATATACGAAGCAGCGGTAAAGTCGATGAAATATCACTTGACGAGAATTGTTGGAGCGAAGGTTTTGGCATATGAGTTTCTGACATTACTTGCTGGGATAGAAGCAATCTTGAATTCAAGACCACTACATCCATTAAGTGATGATCCAGACGATTTGCAGGCGTTGACGCCGGGACATTTTTTGGTTGGTGAGCCGCTTGTTTTACCGTTACCGTTTATAACAGGTGAAATGCCAAACACCAAGAGCATACAATTATGGAAGGAGCGCAAGACTATGCTTGCACACTTCTGGAGCAGATGGAAGGAAGAGTACTTGTCTACTCTATACGAGAGGAAGAAATGGCGAAGGGAAAAATATGGCTTGAGAGAAGGACAACTCTGCATAATCAGGAGCGAAAATTTCCCACCATCGGCATGGACGATGGCACGGATATTGAGACTATTACCAGGCAGCGATGGACTCATAAGAAGCGTGGTTCTGCAGACAGCGAGCAATCAACTTACGAGACCGGTGCAGAAGATCTGCATCTTACCAATCAAGGAGCTGGAATGATTAATACATATGAATAAATTTGTACTGAGCAGAGATATATGTATCCAAAAATAAAAGTGAAAGGGGTTGAAAACCGTAGGTTTTCGCCGGGACTGTATCGAATCGCATGAGTTCTGGCAACTCTGCATTCGATGGTCACATAATTATAAGAAGATACAAGAACGTAAATAAAACTTAACGTAAGAACTTAACGAAAGAGTGCTTGTTCTGCGAACAAGCACGAATGAGTGTTAGTCTTAAGCAGGATTTTGAAGTGAAATGAATAAAATGTGCTAAGTGGTTTTTTTACATATTTTTTCCACTATAAATTGTCGTGTTTCATTTCATTTACATATTTATTAATTGATCTCGATTATACAGTCCATTTGAGCTATGATACAGTTTCAAAATTTTTTTTTAATTTTAGTTTTTTCCAAAAACGGTTTAATCCATAATTTTTTAATTTTATTTTTCTGATAAAAACTACAAAGTGCTAGAAGTTGGCATACTCAAAAAAAATTTGGAATATATTTTCGAAAAGTTTTTCAAAAAAAACTGTTTTTTGAAAAAACTGGTCCAACGATTTTGAAAATTTTTTTCGTAAAAATTCAAAAACGTAAAAGAAACCTGATGGCTTACTTCATTTTCTCCAAAAAACGGTTTAGGTATTGATTTTTAAGTGATTTATAAAATTTAATATGATTTTTTCAACGCTTTTTTCCCAAAATCTCAAGCACCCAAGACCATTTTAACACATTAGAGCAAGTTCGTACGACCCAGTCGTGCACTTTATTTTATCATTAAATAGGTTTTTTTTTTTGTATATTACACACGCTCATGGCTTTCAGATAGTCCTTTTAATCTTTCGTCACAGTTGTACCAGGCAATTTGTTTCGTGTTGTACGTCCGAAATTGGGCTCAAGTGGAAACTGATGAGCATTTCTAGCAAGACGATTATTACGGGGGAATCGTTTAAAGGGTGGAACGCAGCTGGCTACCTCGAATGACCATTTTTTGTAGAAGAAGCCTTAAAATAAGGAAAGACATGAAACATTTCGAAGATGTTCAAGTGAAATAAAAGTGTCCACAATGCTTCTCTCTTCTATCAATTTCAATAGAGCAGGTGTTAAAAAAGTTTGAGCAGTATCTGCCTAGTGATGGAAGTTATACTCGAGTCTAAGGCGTATCGCGTATTAACGATTTGTAAATTGTATCCAGACCAGAAGGGGTGAACAAATTCTTGCTAGGAAGCCAAAACAGTTTGCAGCACTCATGGCATTCTTAAGTATGTAGTCATTCCAACGAAGGTTGTCACTGATACACATACCGAGCACTGATAGATTTTTGGCTTCTTCAATGCAAGAACTATTTACGTAAAATGTTAAAGAGGGTAATGTTAAGCTTTTTGACAAATGACAGCATAGGTTTTGACGCATTAAACTCCACACGAAGTAAAGTATTAAAATAACCGCACTTTTCTATTTGACAGGTTAATCACTTTCGGTATATATACATCAATAGCGTCACGAAATATAATTTTTGATAATTCAACTGATTTATATTAACTAGAAGTGTTATATTTCCATAGCCCGCTATTGGACAGTACACCCGGGTGTAGCTGAGGCGTTTATAAACAGAAAAACAAAATATTCAGTATTTTCGTACGGTCGTCGTCGCCGGGTCAGCTAGTTTTATTGAAATCAGAAGCATAGTTTACAAAAAAAAACCTGATTTGAAATATAGGTTCTATAAGAGGCTTACCTACCGTTAAAATAAAAATTCTGAAAAGTCCATTCCAACCAGAAGGTGGATTGTCCTATAAACATAACACCCTAAAAGTTTTTTAAAAATCGTTAGAGCACACCTACAGCAAATATAAAAAATATCCTCATGTCGGCTACCAAATAAATACCAAATACCAAGCAAATCGACCCCTTTGTTGAGGCTATAGAAAACAGACAGACGGCCGGAATTTTGACTTCTCCACCATCGTAATATTATGTGTGATGGCTTATACATAGTACCTAATAATCCCAAGAAAAAATATAATGTTTTGAACGAACCTTAGAAAAAAACACGTGCTTTATAATATCGAATTAACTAATAAAAAGAAACAACTAATTAGAAAGATCAAGCCAACTTTAAGAAGTTCTAACGACAGAACTTAAAAAACAAGATAATGGCAAAAAACTTAGAACATAAAAATTATGACGATGCAATAATTAATATAAAGGATGATAAAATGAAAGAGAATTAGAACAAATACAATATCAGAACAAAACCGATCTACAAGAGAATCTGGTGAAACTTTAAAACGCTCAAATGGATTTCTTGATATTACCCACAAATAACAATAAATAGCAACAGAAACAACATAAAAGTGATGACAGAAAAACACGAGCAAAAAATAACGCCAACTCCATAAACCGACTTGCCCCGTTTAGGCTAAAACCACATAAAAACAGTTGACAAAATCAACACAAACTACTATTATATGGGTTAGGTCCCTTTGATCGCTTTTCAAAATACCGATTTTAAAATATCGATGCTTAAATTATCGACAAAAAAAATGTCGACTAAAAAAAATCTCGACTTACAAAAATATCGACAGAAAAAATGTCGACTTTTAAAATATCGATTTTAAAATGTCGACTATGGTTCGGTGTAGTACCCCGTGGCGTAGTGGTTAGTGTGTCGGACTGCTACGCCGAAGGTTCAGGGTTCGATCCCTGACGTTGCCACCTTAAGTTTTTTTCCGGGGTACTGCCTCTTGCGAGGAAGTGACAAATCCTCCAAGAGTAATTAATGTCATGGAAAGTGCTTCTCTGTTAGCCGTTCGGATTCGGCGGTAAATTGTAGTTCCCTTCCATTCCTGCAGAATATCAACGCACACACAGGAGTGGTTGAGAGTGTAAGTCACAGGCCCCGGCCCCGCTTGGAGCTGTTGTGCCAACAATTTATTTTTATTTATGGTTCGGTGAATGATGTTAACAGGTGCGCGCCCACCTGGTTAAAAATCATTTTGAGTGAAAAAGAAAATCATTCAAAGATGGACTCCTTAAGCAACATCGCAATTCAATTGAGGCTAAATTACTTAAATTATTATTATTTCTGTTTTTCTAACATTCTTTATTTAATTTATATTTCAGAAAGAAGTGAAGTAATTTTTAAGTTTCTTTTTCATTAAAATAAAAATTATTTAATTATATTTATCAAAAAAAAAAATTAAGCTTACTTTACTTTTGTCATTAAGGTACAAATACATTTGTCGACATTTTAACCGACATTCCAAAAATGGAGTCGACATTTTATGAATCGAGATTTACCACTTTCGATATTTTCAAGAGTCAATAAATTTTGTCGAGATTTTAGACATCGAAAAATCAACATTATTGGTAGTCGTGATTTTTTTTTGTCGGCAATTAGTACGTTTCCCAAATAAATACTTCATCTACAGAAGAAAAATAGAAATAAAATGCACGACTGGGTCGCACGTACTTGCTCTGTGGGTGCAAACTTTTCGACCAATGAGAACAACTCATTTTTGAAAAATTTGGTAAAACCTAAACAAATTTGACTGAAACTGGAAAAACCGATATACGGGAGCTAATGTTAAGAAACCTTTAATATTTAAAATTAAGAAGTTATTTTTTGGGTGTTATAAATAATACAAATGTCCACTTATGGCCAAATTAATAATACTGCTAAAAGCAATTTCCGCTATTATCATGTATAGCCAAAAACTAAAAATGCAGTCTTGTTTGATTCTATGTATGTTACATACAAAGTTTCATAAAAATCGGGGGAGCCTTTTTTGAGTAAATTAGAAATTCTTAAATAAATACTTAAACTAATTTGAGCTGAAAAAAAAGTACGCCATTTTATTTCTTGGATAAATTTGAATTTATGAGAATAAATTTATAAAAATCTGTTGAGCGGTTTTTGAGAAAAAAAGTTTTTTTTGAAAAACTTTTTGAAAATTTTTTTTAAAAAAAATTCAAAAACGCCAGTTTATAGGTATTCAGCAAATACATTTATTTAAAATGTTTAGAAAAAAATTTAATAAGCGGTTTTCAAAATATTAATTTTTTAAATTTTTTTTTTTTAAATTCTTTTAAAAATACAAAAAAATATTTTTCAAAAATATTGGTATGCAATACAAATTGAGCTACCTACAGCTATATGTGTGTGAAATTTTGAAAGAATCGGTTGAGTCGTTTTCGAGTTAGTCGAAAGCAAAAAAACGGTCCTATGGAAAGTACCCTTCTTAGCAATTTTTTAAAATTTTTTTTTCAGCCATATGATTGGTGTTGTATTTCTTGGTACTCATATATTTTAATTAAAAGACCGTCGTATGTCTTACTTAAACGTTTGACTTTCTTTATTCAAATCTAATGTACAACTGAACTGAGAGAGATAATCAAAGGCTGAGACCACCATTCTATGTTGGGTATAAGATAGGTACATATCGTAATTATTTAAATAATCATTAACATCGATATTAGCATTATACATCATCTCCCTTCTTTCAATTTAGTTTTAAATTGTCATTTAGATTCAAGAATAACAATAATAATATTTTAAAATAAAACTCAATAAAAAAAATTCAATAATATTTTTTTTTTTTTTTTTTTTTTTTTTTTTTTTAATGTTTTAAAGTTCAATTTTATTCTGGTCTATAGAAGTTTGGCCTTTTACTTATACGACCATATCTAGTGGTATATTCTTCTGTAGGTTGTTGTAGAGATTCGAAGTCCGGCTCGACTTGGCTATTACTTGGTGTTACAAGTGAAGTGTCTTTTAAAGTATTTTCATCGCGATTATATTCATCAAGAGATGATCTGTTACTGTGTTGAGGAGCATAGACAGATGGTGTTCTCTCAACATCATTGGGTAAATTCATCTGGGGATCATTCAATGACTTACGTAAATGAAATGTATTTCTACGAATGATTTGATTGTTTTCGTTTTGCACCCAGTATGATCTAGGATTCTCATGTTTTGAAACTACTCTAGCAGACTCCCATTTTCCTTTATGTCTATATACAACATTTTCTCCTTCCTTTAAGTTAATCTCACTACGCGGTCGAATAGGATTATTATGTATTAAAGTTTTTTCTTTCCGTTGTTCTAATACACCCTGCAAGTTAGAAGGAATTTTGGGTAAAAGGTCTTCGTCTTTTATCGGTAACCATGTTCTTAGCTTGCGGCTCATGAGCATTTCTGCTGGAGAATATCCAATTCCTGGAATTGGCGTACTCCTATACTCTAAAAGAGCATCTCCTAAACAATCTTCTGATATGATTTTTTTTAAAATCGATTTTGCAATATGAACTGCCTTCTCAGCCAGACCATTGGATCTTGGATATCTAGGACTGCTATATATGAAATCAAAGTTTGACTTTTCAGCAAAGTTTCGAAGCTCATATGAGTTAAATGGTTGATTGTCGGAAACAATTTTCTGTGGAATTCCATGCACTGAAAATATTTTTTTAAGAAATTTTATAACACTAGCTGCAGTTTTGTCAGGGGTGGTAAACAATTCTATCCATTTTGAATAGTAATCCATCGCCACCAAATACGATTTACCCCCATATTCGAAAAAATCTACTCCAAGTTTTTGGAAAGGGCTTTTAGGCAAAGGATGTGGAATTGATGAATGTTTTTTATTTTCAGGTCTAAATATCTCGCACTTTCGGCACTTAAAAATCATATTTTCTATATCCCTACTCATATAAGGCCAATAAAGAGTGGATTTAGCTTTATTTAAAGTTTTAGTTATTCCCATATGAGATTTATGAAGACATTCAAGTATTTCGCCAACCAAAGTTTGTGGGACGAAGACTCGGTTCTCATAAAAAACTAATCCGTCTTCAACATAAATCTTGTCTTTAAATTGCCAAAAAAACTTAACAATGTCAGGAACTTGCTGCTTGTTTAATGGCCAACCCCTTACATATAGCCCAATAAGAGCTTTTAGTACCAAGTCTTTTCTAGTTTCTTCTTCAAATCTTTTTCTTTTAGGATCACTCATGTTTACACTGTGAACGACTTCTTTAAGAGGTACTTCCATGTCCATTAAAGGATCTGTTATGAAATTTCTTGATAACAAGTCAGCAACATATAGAAATTTCCCTGGTACATATAAAATTTCAAAGTCATATTTTGAAAGTTTCAATTTCATTCGTTGAAGGCGAGTGGAGTGAATTTCACCTACATCTTTTTTTAATATAGCCACTAAAGGCTTATGGTCAGAGTTTATGGTAAAATGATATCCATAAATATAATTTTTAAATTTTTCACAAGCATATACAA
Source organism: Platycheirus albimanus (assembly GCA_916050605.2). NCBI lineage: Eukaryota > Metazoa > Arthropoda > Insecta > Diptera > Syrphidae > Platycheirus > Platycheirus albimanus. The sequence continues at coordinate 19,845,022 of OU696699.1, read as the reverse complement.
CTGCCAATAATTCTTTTTCGATTTGAGCGTACCTAGTTTCTGTGTCAGTTAAGCTTTTAGAGGCATACGCCACTGGCTTACCTTCTTGAAAAAGGCAACAACCCAAACCGTTTTGTGACGCATTTGTTTGAAGCAAAATCTGCTTTTTCGGATCAAAAACATGTAGAATTGAATTTTGGGCAAGGGTGTCCTTTATATTCTTAAAAACTTTGCTATGATTGGGGGACCACTGAAATTCATTGTTTTTTTTAAGCAGATCCCTAAGGGGTGAATTCAAATTGGAATAGTTTGGTATAAAAGCACGAAGATAATTAAACATTCCCATAATACTTTCCAATTGTTTTTTATCTTTTGGCTCTTTTAGTCTAACAATCGCTTCAACACGATTTGGATCTGGACAGATTGTATTGCCAGTGAAAAGATGTCCCAAATATTTGACTTTATTCACACACAGTTGCACCTTATCTTTGTTAAATTTAACGTTTATTTCGCGAGCTCTTTTAATTACTCTTTTCACATTTTCATCGTGTTCCTCTTTCGTTTTCCCCCCTACTATGACATCGTTAATATACACAAATGTGCCAGGTAAACTACCAAAATATTTTGAATTTAATTTTTGAAATTTTTCAGGAGCCGTTTTAATACCAAAGGGTAGTACATTATATTGATAAGAACCAAACAGCGTACTGAAAACTGTTAGTTCCTTCGATTTATGACATAATTCAAGCTGCCAAAATCCCTCCTTTAGGTCAAACACCGAAAAATATTTGAAATCTCTCATTGCATCACAAAAATCATCAAGAGTGGGAATAATAAAGTGTTCGTCTTTGAGGCTTACATTAAGTGCACTGGGATCAAGACACAATCTTAAAGACCCGTTAGATTTCTTTACGACCACTAATTGGTGTGACCAGGCTGAAGGCTGATCGCGTCTGCTGATAATGCCACGACGTTCCATATTTTCAAGCGCATCTTTAACACTCTGCCTGATACCAATTGGAATTCGTCTAGGAGGCTTACTAACAGAAACACTATTTGGCTTTAACTCTAAAACGCACTTATCTGGGAACCGTCCATCTCCCGAAAACACATCAACATTTGTCTGAAGGAATTCACTCAGATTGCTCACTTCATTCACTCTTTGAATTAAACCTAATTCAACACAAGTACGAAGTCCCAGTTATGGTTTAGAATCACTACCTACCACCATGAAGTCTGCATCTATCATTTTATTTTTGTATTGAATGCGAAGACGAACTGAGCCCTTTGTTGGGATACGAGAACCACCATATGCCTCTAACTTAGTATTAACCGATTTGATTTTATCTTCACAATTTAATTTTTTAACATCTTTTAGTGTCACGACGTTCACATCGGCCCCACTGTCCAATTTAAATGTAATCAAACGTTTTTCAACTATTATGTCCTCATACCAACTCTCACAACCATTTCGAACCCGATCTATCGAACCAATGCTTACACCTAAACCAGTACCAACTACCTCTATAGAATCAATATATGACTCATCTTCATCACTTTGTTCATTGTAATTAATTGCGTTAATATTGTTATTCTTGAATCTACATGCTGAAGAAAAATGATTATACTTGCCGCATCGCAAACATTTTTGTCCATATGCTGGACAGCGACCTCGATTATGACGTCGATTACACTTGTCACACACGAAGTTCAAGTTTGAATTGAATTGTTTTTTTTCTTCATTAGATTGGTAGTCTCTTTGCCCTGTTACATGATTAGCATGATTAGGAAATCTGGAATGAGAATTTGATTGAGAATATGATGGAAATTTGGAAACTTGAGAATTTAAATTTTTATTCGAATAATTGTGATTTTGTTTTTGTTTTGTATTCCATGAAACCACGGCAACCGATGATGATAATGATGATGATAGTCGTCGTTTACCTTGCATTTGTTGCGCCTGCATGCTTGCTTGCTCAGCCACGCGACACAATTCTTTGGCCTTGGAAAGATCAAAGTTATCCGTCTTTAATAATTGCAATCTTATATTTTGCTCTGCAATTCCCATGACGATTCGGTCCCTTATCATAGATTCTTTCTGGGTCCCGAATTCACAACTTTGGGCCAATTTCACTATGTCAGACAAAAAGTTCTCGAACGGCTCTCCTTCTTTCTAATTTCGTGAAAAGAAAAGATACCGCTCATAGACCACGTTGCTTCTTGGCACACAGTATGCTTCAAATGCATCCGTCACTTCTTTTATTTTATTTTTATTTGCAGCTAATATTGGGAGCGTTTGAAAGATTTCTATGGCTTTTTCTCCAGCGCAAGACAGAAATCTTGCTGTTTGAATAGCCTCACTTTCTGAGTTGGTTTTTGTAGCCACAGTGTAAATTTCCCAATTGTTGAAAAATTTGCGCCAGTTTTCTTTCACATTCCCATCTAGCAATAATGGCCCAGGTTTTTGGAAGTCACAGTTTGCCATTGTATTATAATATACACAATTTTTTTTTTTTTTTTTTTTATTTTTTAATATTTTTGTATGGTGAATATCTTTCTTTGTATATTTTAATTATAATTAATTGTTCTTTACACCGACTGCGCCATGTTGTATTTCTTGGTACTCATATATTTTAATTAAAAGACTGTCGTATGTCTTACTTAAACGTTTGACTTTCTTTATTCAAATCTAATGTACAACTGAACTGAGAGAGATAATCAAAGGCTGAGACCACCAGTCTATGTTGGGTATAAGATAGGTACATATCGTAATTATTTAAATGATCATTAACATCGATATTAGCATTATACATCAATTGGTCGTACCTAAAAACCAACACTGATTTTTTTAAATCGAAATCGTTAGAGCCGTTTTTGAGAAAAATAAGCTTTAACGTAACGGTTGTATGGCAGGTACCGTTATTTTTTGAGCTAAAAAAAACTTTCAATTTCCCCTCTGTACAATACCTAAAAAAGTCTATATACCAAGTTTGAAGCAATTCGGCCCACCCGTTTGGGCTGTAGGTCTCTATACATACAGACAGACAGACAGACAGACAGACAGACATACAGACGGACAGAATTTTTAGACCATCTTTTTTCGTCTTCGCTATCATCGTAATGTCATGTTTGATTGTTATCTCAAAACTTTTTTTTTCGACGAATGCATAACTTGCCTTATAGTACCTATAATCGCAAGTAAAAAACCTCGACAATGGTTTTTCTTCAAACTGCTGTATACCAAGTTTGAAGAAAATCCGTCAAGCCGTTTAGGCTGTAACATGACGTTAAAAAATCGCACATCCGCACATCCGCACAGACAGACCGACGGGCGGTATGGCGAAACCCACTTTTTTGGGCTTCTCTATCATCGTAATGTCATGTTTGATTAAAACCTTGATTTTTTTTTCTGCACGAAACCAATACTGGCCCTATAGAGCAAGTAAAGTAAAATGCACGACTAAGTCGCACGAACTTGCTCTTATGTTCAATAAATTGCGTAGTGGCTGCATATATGGATATTAAAAAAAATTAAATAATTTCGAAAATTCTTTTATTTTTTAAATTAGTTTAAGAGTTTTCTCGGAAAAACTAAGTATGCAATAAAATTTCAAAGCTATACGTCAATCTAGGAAAAAAAAATATTGAAAATCGTTGGACCAGTTTTTTTTTTAAAAGGTTATTTTTGAAAAACTTTTTCAAAAAATATTTTGAAATTTATTTGAGTATGCAAATATATGGCAATCTGTAGTTTACATTTGAAAAATAATTTAAAAAAAAATCAATGTACCCGTTTTCAACATATTGCGAAAACCAAAAATTTTTTTGAAAAAATTATAAAAAATCAAAAAAAAAATTTTAGAAAATTTTTAAATGACTTCCTGTTTCCAAAATTTTATTGAAATCGAATGTATAGTTTACGAGAAAATTTGATTTGAAAATACTGGTTCTATGAGAGGTACCGTTATTAGACAAATTTTGAAAAAAAAATTTCAAACCAAAAGATAGATTTTCTTGCAAAAATAGCATTCTCAAAGTTTTATCAAAATCGTTAGAGCCGTTTTTGAGAAAATCAATTTTTGTCTTCAAGATTGTATGGCAGGTGCCGTTATTTTTGGACCTACCCTACAGCCCAAACAGGTGGGCCGAATTGCTTCAAACTTGGTATATAGACTTTTTTAGGTATTGTACAGAGGGGAAATTGAAATTTTTTTTTTAGCTCAAAAAATAACGGTACCTGCCATACAACCGTTAAGTTAAAGCTTATTTTTCTCAAAAACGGCTCTAACGATTTCGATTTGATTTAAAAAAATCAGTGCTGCTTTTTAGGTACGACCAATCATATGGCTGAAAAAAAAGTTTTAAAAAATGGCTAAGAACGGTACTTTCCATAGGACCGTGTTTTTTTTTTGCTTTCGACTATCTCGAAAACGACTCAACCAATTCTTTCGAAATTTCGCACACATATACCTGTAGGTAGCTCAATTTATATTGCATACCAACATTTTTGAAAAATATTTTTTTGTATTTTTAAAAGCATTTTAAAAAAAAAAAATTTTAAAATTAGTATTTTGAAAACTACTTATTAAATTTTTTTCTAAAAATTTTAAATAAATGTATTTGCCTTATAGTACCTATAATCGCAAGTTAAAATTTAAAAAGCAATAGTGTGCATCGAATGGACAATAACATACCATATGAAACCAAAATATATGGACAACAAATAAATAAATATGACATCGGAAAATTTTTTCATATATGCGAGATCAAAAGATCAAATAATAATGGAGTTGGCTTTCTTCTGGAAAAGTACTCAAAAGAAAGCAGAAACACGGTTCCTTAATAAGAAAATATTAAGCATAACTCTACAAATCAGTAACACAATATTGACCATAATTCAAATCTATGCCCCAACAGTCAAAGGCACCTACAAAAAAATTGATCCATTCTATGACTGACTGGAAGAAGTATATGAAGAGAAATAAAATGCACGACTGTGTCGCATTAACTTGCTCTTATGTTCGATAATTGCTAAGTGGCTGCATAATGTACATACATATAAACATAATTAAAAAAAAATTGAAAAGTATTTTCGAAATTCTTTTATTTTTTTAATTAGCTTATGAGTTTTCTCGGAAAAACTAAGTATGCAAAAAATATTGAAAACTAAATATCTATATAGAAAAAAACATATTGAATATCGTTCGACCAGTGTTTTTAAAAAGTGGTTTTTTTTTTGAAAAACTTTTCGAAATGATGTTGTGAAGAATTAGGTTCGGTTATTTTTGGATAGCTTGTCAACAAAAAGTCATAGAGCCATACGGTTTTCAGTGTTAGATTTAAAATTAATGAAAGCATTGAATTTTGAGAACAAAAATAATACTTAATAACTTTGAAAAAAATCAGTTAAATTTTTTTTTTTATTTTTTTGAAAATTTTGAGTTTGAAAGTATATATTTTAAAAACGGTTTACTAAAATAACTTCACTTAAAATTAGAATAAAAGAAAGGGTTCTTGGCCTTAGAAAAAGGTATAGCATGGCATTGTAAAAGTTACCGTTGTTTTTAGCAATTTTTTTTTTTTTTCAAATTAAAGTTACGTTTTTAGAAAATTGCCCCTCCTGGCTAAACGGAGGGGGATAGACCCCCATCCCTACAATTTTTTCTTCTCTCGACCCAGCCTACATTTTCTAGCTTTTTGTAACACCTTATATAAATGACCATGTACATGTGTGTGGAATTTCGAGAGAATCGTTTAAGTCATACCTAAAAAGAGCACTGATTTTTTTAAATCAAAATTGTTTGAGCAGTTTCAGAGAAAATTAAATTATAAAAATCTGTGGAGCGGTTTGTAAGAAATTTTTTTTTTCAAAATCTTTAAATAATAAAGTGCACGACTGGGTCGTACGAACTTGCTCTAATGTGTTAAAATGGTTTTAGGTGCTTGAGATTTTGGGAAAAAAGCGTTGAAAAAATCATATGAAATTTTATAAATCACTTTAAAATCAATACCTAAAACGTTTTTTGGAGAAAATGAAGTAAGCCATCAGGATTTTTTTACGTTTTTGAATTTTGACGAAAATTTTTTTCAAAATCGTTGGACCAGTTTTTTTAAAAACTTTTCGAAAATATATTCCAATTTTTTTTTGAGTATGCCAACTTCTAGCACTTTGTAGGTTTTATCAGAAAAATAAAATTAAAAAAATATAGATTAAACCGTTTTTGGAAAAAACAAAAGTTAAAAAAAATTTTTGAAATCCGGCAGGTACCGTTAGTTTTTGAGCTAGGATGCTAATTCCAAAAACCCCTCTGTAGGACGTCATAATAATACTATGTACCAAGTTTGAAGCAAATCGGTCCAGCCGTTTAGGCTGTAGGTGCCGATACAGACAGACTGACAGACAGACAGACAGAATTGTCGGACCCACTTTTTTAGGCTTCTCTATCATCGTAATGTTATGTTTGATTGTCCAAAAAAAATTTTTTTTTTTTACGAATGCATAACTTGCCTTATAGTACCTATAATCGCAAGTAAAAAATTCAAATATACCAATTCATAGGTATTCAGCAATTACATATACCTACTTCTAATTTTAGAAAAAAAAATAATAAGTTGTTTTCAAAATATTAAATTTTTAAAAATAGTTTAAGAAAATTCTTTTAGAAATACATATAAACAAAAAATGTATGAAACATTTTGGTAAGCATTTGGTAGTTTTCGAGGTAGTCGAAAGCAAAAAAAACGGTCCTATGAAAGGTACCGTTATTGGTAATTGTTTTTGTTTATTTTTTTTCTAGCCATATAATAGGTCATTCCTTAAAACAGTACTGATTTTTTTAATCAAAATTGTTTAGCCTTTTTCGAGAAAAATGTACAGCTAAAAAACTCTTTGTATAATGTAGCTAAAGGCAGACACAAAGGTGGACAGAATTCTTAGACCAAATTTGTTCGTCTTCGCTAACATTGTAATGTCATGTTTGATTGTCCAAGCAATATGCATAACTTGCCTTATAGTAATAATTACTAGCTGACCCGGCGAACTCCGTACCGCCTTTTTTTAATAAAGAATTTTGAATATACTGAGTTTTTTGTTATACTGTTTATAAACGTCTCAGATACACACGGGTGTAAAATAGCGGGCTAGTGAAGTCTAACACTTCTAGTAAATTAAAATCAGTTAAATTATGAAAAATTACGTTTGTTGGCGCAGTGGATGTATAACGAAAGTGATTTACATGTCGAAAAGGAAAGTCTTGCAAATTTTAAAAGCAGGCTGGTGGCATTTGGGAAGAGATGTTTAAAATTGGAAGAACTTCACCTTTGCTTATAAAAATTTAAATATCACAAACAAACGATTTCGTGGTCAGTAAAACTTGGATTGTTCCTTAGTCACCCACCTTGCTAAACTATTTAATGTGCATTGCAAATTGCAATCCAGTATAGGCTAAAAATTAACATTACAATGGCTGACGACTTTTGAGATTTGTGACAAAATGCACTAAAAATTCATTTCTGTCAAATAACTTTACCTAATTTTGACCAAACTACCACATAAACCCTTGTAGACATCCTCACAAGATCCTGCCATAAGAATTATTATTAAATTGACATAGGTAATGCACTAAAAATGCATAACGAATTTTTCCGTTATTTTCTTATCCTTTGTCAATCCTTGGGCGAATACATTCACCAAGCCCTAAATCCTCAAAATCGAACCATCTGTTCTCAAGTTCTAAGCGAACACACGTACGATACTCTCGTTTATATAAGATAATTGCAAGTAAAAAGAGACAAAGGAGCTATGAACAATGACCGACTCATCAGCTTAATATCGACAATTTAATATCCACAATTAGCTGAGTCAATCAGAAACTTTTTTGTAAAGCATGGTGGCTGAGACCATCGAAGAAATCTTTTGTCGATAAGACTGGAAAAATAAGTTCTAATAAAATACATTAGGTGAGAGATTGAGCAATCTTAGATTAGCAGATGGGATTGTTCTACTATCACGATATCCAGAGGCTTAAGAAATAAAGTGCACGACTGGGTCGGACAAACTAGCTCAAATGCTAATGTGTGACAGTGGTCTTATGGTTTGAGATTTTGGAAAAAAGCAGGGAAAAATTATAAACATTTTATTGATCACTTAAAACTCACTAGTTAAAACATTTTTTGGAAATAATGAAGTAAGCCATCTGATTTCGTTTACTGCTTAGAATTTGAAAAATAAAAAAAAAAAAACAGTTTTTTTTTCTTAACAACTTTTCGAAAATATATTCTATTTTTTTTTTTTTTTTTTTTTTTTTTTTTTGAGTATGCCAATTACTAGCACTTTGTAGTTTTTATCAGAAAAATAAAATTGAAAAACAATAGATTAAACCGTTTTTGGAAAAAACAAAAAATAAAAAAAAATTAAAACTTTTTGGAAAAACTCAAATAAACTTGTTTTTGAAAAATTTAAGTAAATTTCATCGAAATTCGCGAAATGGCTTACGAGAAAATCGGATTTAAAAAAAACCGGTCTTATGGGAGGTACCGTTACAAGACTTTTCCTGAAAATACTATTCCAACCAAAACATAAAATTTGCACAGAAAACACCACTCAGAAAGTTTTATCAAAATCGTTTAGAGCTAGAATGCTAATTCCAAAAATCCCTCTGTAGGACGTCATAATAATACTATGAACCAGGTTTAAAGCAAATCGGTTCAGCCGTTTAGGCTGTAGGTGCTGATACACACAGACGGACAGACAGAATTGTCGGACCCACTTTTTTCGACATCTCTATAATCGTAGTGGCATGTTTGATTGTTAGAATTTTGTTTACGAATGCATAACATGCCTGTTAGTACCTATAATTGCAAGTAATATAACATGTACCTATAATTGCAATTAAAAATGGTGAACTAACTTGCTAGAGCCAAACACATTGAATCTGGATAATTTTTTTGTTTATAATGCACTCACACTCGAGGGGATATGAATACCCTTATAATGAATTAACATGTGCAACTGAGGAGAGAAGGAATAGAAAGAGAGACAAAATTGGTACAGTGGAATGAGACTTTAGGTGATAAATATCTGACGAAAATCCCACGGATGGCATCCAGTTGAAACTGAGGGTATAAATAAAAAAAGCTGCCCAGGTTAGGTTTGAACTCACAACTCCAGTTTAAGCAACCAAGCACTTCATCCACTGTACCATGGCCACCCGCAAATCCTGCTTCAATATAATATAATTAGAATATATTAATGACTAGCTTTTGCCCGCTACTTCGTACGCGTGGATTTTAGAATAAAGTAGGTATCTCTTTTTTTTTTTTCACAACCGTTTCAAAATGGGGGGTATACGTGGTATGAAAGCTACATATTTACCAGCTCTACAGCCGTAAGATTTTTGGCTTCTGTATAATATTATTTTGAAGTATCATAAGGGTTTAAATTGCAAAGTTGGAGGGTTAAGTTCTGAAGCAATATACCTAATTGGAATGCCCACTTTCAAAACGATGCTGCGCGCCGATACTGCTATTTATGGCAGCTCCGCTTCATCAGTTTTGGGCGTAAGTATTGCTCGTTCACCGTTCTTTATGGTTACATTATTTTTCGATTTCTGCTTTCGCTGAATGAGACATTGTCTATATGGTGGTAAATAGCGCCATCTATGATGTTTTTGATGTAACTTCTATTCAGAACGACTAACTTATTTCTATTCATGAATATGTAGATAAGTGTGGCGCTATTTTTATGATTTCCAGCGCTATACAGAGCCATGTCGCTTCTTGGCATCCCTGCCAAACTCGTTCGATTGTGCAGGATGACTATGGAGAACTCTCGCTGCTCCGTCAAGGTTGGTAAGAATACCACCGACTCATTTAATGTCGAGAAAGGCTTACGACAGGGTGACGCGCTGTCATGTAACCTCTTCAACATCATTCTTGAGGCAATCGTACGCAACTCGCATGTCAACACCAGCGGTACGATTTTTCTTAGATCCGTTCAATTACTTGGCTATGCTGATGATATTGACATTATTGGAAGAACGAAGCGCGCTGTCAGTGGAGCATTCGCAAGTATTGAAGTGGAAGCGGCTCGAATGGGTCTGGCTGTAAATGAAGATAAGACGAAGTATATGCTGTCCTCGGGTGAAGTAGATCATCACCGTAGGCTCGGACAAAACGTCACAATGGACAGATATAACTTTGAGGTTGTCAAGGACTTTGTCTATTTGGGTTCCACTATAACCTCTCAGAACAACATCAGTGAAGAGATCAGTCGAAGAATCACTCTTCCCAATCGCTGTTTCTTCGGGCTAAGAAGGCATCTTAGTAGTAAAGCCCTCTCTCAAAGGACCAAGGAGACACTATACAAGACCCTTATCATCCCAGTCCTGCTGTATGGGGCAGAATCGTGGACACTGACACAATCGGATGAATACAGGCTGGGGTGCTTTGAGAGAAAGATTCTTCGGGTGATATTCGGGCCTGTATGTATCAATGGAGTATGGAGGAGAAGATTCAATGACGAACTGTACGGGCTATACAGCGACATTGACTTGGTTAAGAAGCTGAAAATTCAGCGGCTTAGATGGCTGGGTCATGTGGAGCGTATGGACGAAAACGCTCCTGCCCGACGAGTCTTCAATTCCAACCCGGAGGGCCGACGCAGTTCTGGAAGACCCTATCTAAGGTGGCGCGATCAAGTGGTAAACGACCTCAACCAACTTGGTGTGCGCAACTGGAGGCCACTGGCTAGGGACCGGCCTAGCTGGCGAGGATTGTTGGTTGAGGCCGTGGTCCACAATGGACTGTCTGGGCCACCTTAAGTAAGTAAGCGCCATTATGTAAGTGAGACGCTAACTTCCTTAAAATCTTTTAATTTTGCGTTAAGTTCATTGAATAACGTACGATTGCAGCAATATTAAAAAAACAACCCGAATTATGAATTTTCCTGGGATAAAATATAGCCTATATTTTAAGTTGGCGTACTACCAATAAATCTGCGAAACCGCATTCAATTCCATGCAGTAGTTTTTGCGTGATGCGCGTACAAACATACAGACAGACAGACAAAAATTCTAAAAACGGTTGTTTTGGCTTCTGTGGGTCTAATAGAGACTCCCCATATTAGTTTTGCATCTATATCTTCAATGTACAGACATCGACCCGTTTAAATTTTATTATATGTATAGACTACATCCAGCAAATAAGAACAGCAGCGGCTACCCTAACTACAATAAAATGCACGACAGGGTCGCACGTACTTGTTCTGTGGGTGCAATAGTACGATGAAAACAAACTTTTCGATCAATAAGAACAACTCATTTTTGAAAAATTTGGTCAAATCTAAAAAATGTTGACTAAAACTGGAAAACCGATTACGGAAGATAACGTTGAGATACCTTTAATATTTAAAATTAAGATGTCATCTTTTGGGTGTTACAAATGATACAAGTGTCCACTTATGGCCAAATTAATAATACTGTTAAAACCAATTTCCGCTATTATCATGTGTAGCCAAAAATTAAAAATGCAGTTTTCTTGGAAGTATTCTATAATATATGTTAGGTACATACAAAGTTTCATAAAAATCGGGGGAGCCTTTTTTGAGTAAATTAGAAAAAAACGAAAACATTGGCCAAAAATGGCTCTTTGTATACGAGCCACCATTTAAAAAAAAGAAACTGAAGAAAAAATCAATGCCATCTGATAGGAATCTGAAAGAAACTATACCAAACAAAGTTTGAGTGAATTCGATGCAACCGTTGACAACTTATGGCCATTTGAAAAAAAGCCGTTAAGAGCAGATCTCCGTTATTTGCATTTTTAGCCAAAAAATGAAGACGCAGTTCTCTTAAAAACACTTAAAGATTATAACACACAAAGTTTAATAAAAATCGTTAGAGCCATTTTCGAGCAAATTAGAAAAAACCAAAAAAAGTTGGCTAAAACTCAACGGCTCGTTGTATGGGAGCTACCATTTAGAAAGGCTTCACAGAAAAATTTATAAAGCCATACTATAGAACACTATAAAGAATGATGCCGAACGAAGTTTGAGTCAATTCAACCAAGCCAATGCGAACTTGTGTCCATTTGAAAAAAAGCCGCTTAAACCTGATTTTTGTTATGGCCATTTAAGCCAAAAACAAAAACCGTTTTTTTTTGTTAGAAATAACTTAGGTAAGTTAAATTCTGAGTTTAATTAAAATCGTTTGAGTCGTTGTCGAGCAAATCCAAAATCAAAAAAACCCTTACATGAAAGGTACCAGTTTGAGCCGGGCTAAAACGAAACAAAAAAACCTCGACAACCGTTTTTCTTCAAACTGCTATATACCAAGGTTGAAGCAAATCCGTCAAGCCGTTTAGGCTGTAGCATGACGTGAAAAAGTGCACATCCGCACAGACGCACAGACAGAGCAACGGACGGTATGGCGAAAACCACTTTTTTGGGCTTCTCTATCATCGTAATGTCATGTTTGATTAAACCCTCATTTTTTGTCTGCACGAAACCAATACTTGCCATATAGAGCAATTAAAAAAGAAGAGAGGAGGAAGAAAAAGGGCGTTCCAAGGAAGGTGTGCAGAACTACAATAAAATAAAGTGCACGACTGGGTCGCACGAACTTGCTCTAATGTTAAAATGATTTTGAGTGCTTGAGATTTTGGGAAAAAAGCGTTGAAAAAATCATATGAAATTTTATAAATCACTTAAAAATCAATACCTTAAACGTTTTTTGGGGAAAATTAAATAAGCCATCAGGTTTCTTTTACTTTTTTGAATTTTCACAAAAAAAAATTTCAAATACGTTCGACCAGTTTTTTCAAAAAACAGTTTTTTTGAAAAACTTTTTGAAAATATATTCCATTTTTTTTTTGAGTATGCCAACTTCTCGCACTTTGTAGTTTTTCTCAGAAAAATAAAATTAAAAAAATATAGATTAAACAGTTTTTGGAAAAAATAAAAATTGAAAAAAAATTTGAAACTTTTTTAAAAAACTCAAAACAACTTTTTTTTGCAAAATTTAAGAATTTTTATTAGGTATTTCTTTTATAAAAGAGCTTCTACAGTAAAAATTTCATCGAAATCCGTCAAGCGGCTTACGAGAAAATTGGATTTAAAAAAACCGGTCCTATGTGAGGTACCGTTATAAGACTTTTCCTGAAAAATCGATTCCAACCAAAACATAAAGCTTGCACATAAAACGCTATTCAGAAAGTTTTATCAAAATCGTATGAGCCGTTTTTGAGAAAAATAAATTTTTCACTAAAAATCGTATGGCAGGTACCGTTAGTTTTAAAGCTAGAATGCTAATTCCAAAAACTCCTCTGTAGGACGTCATAATAATACTATCTACCAAGTTCGAAGCAAATCGATCCAGCCGTTTAAGCTGTAGGTGCCGATACAGACGGACGGACAGACAGACAGACAGACAGAATTGTCGGACCCACTTTTTTAGGCTTCTCTATCATCGCAATGTTATGTTTGATTGCCCAAAAAAAAATTTTTTTTCTTACGAATGCATAACTTGCCTTATAGTACCTATAATCGCAAGTAATAATCAATATAAGCTCTGGAGTACAAAAAAGAAGACTGGCTGAGGAGATAAAAAAAACTAAAAAAGGATGGGTGGCAAGGAATCAAAAGAGGAAATAATAAACAACAATGCAGCAGCGTCAACAACAACAACGTTTAACGACTTAGATAGCAAAATAATATATTTAAATTATATATTATTAATAATATTAACATTATGTAAACTAAATGCATATTATAAGAAATATTTAAGAAAACACGCTTTAAAAAATGTAAGTGATGTTTAAAAAAAAATTGTATATTTATATTTTTAAAATTTAAAAAAAATATTAAAACAAATTAACTCATGGAGTTCGAAACATTAGAAAAGTTATTAAAAAATCTTAAAAAGTCATCAGATAGAACATATAGTGAAGAATACATACAAAATACAAACAAACTAATTGAAGAAGCTTGGACAGAAATTCCAGAAAAAGCAGACCTGAGGTTTATTAGAGAATTAAAAGAAAATATCAAAAATTAGTTGAACAGATAAGTAGCTTTTGAAAAATTAAAAATATTAGCTCGCAGCCTATTCCAAAAATAAACAAAGCAGATTTTGATTTAATTACTGCCTCAAAGGTAATACCTAAAGATCTAAATAGTTTCTTAGGTTTGATTGAATTCTACAATGACACTCTTAAGGATGACAGTCAAAATGAAATATTAATAAAGTTCGTTCTAGCCAAGCTTGCAGAAATAGTAAAACATAAAATTCTTACAGAAAACAAACCAACAAAATTTAAAGATTTGAAGAAGATACCACAAATTGCTTAAAAATCAAATAAAACTGCACCTAGGTTACACAATGGAATTTCGAAATGTTATCAAGGAAATCAATCAGTTCTGACTTACGTTTGACGAATAGAGGCACTACTAGCTTCTATAAATGAACTCCAAATTTCTGAAGAAGGGGATGAGGATGAAGTAATAGTAAAGTTAAATGATCAGATTGGAATGACAGCTTTTAAGAATGGTCTATCAGACAGAACCATACAAATCACTAGTGACAGCTGTAAGACCAAAAAAGCTTGCAGATGCTGTACAAGTAGCCTTAGAAACAGAACCCGACCAATCAAGCAAAATAATGCATTTTAATAGGGTACCTACAGAGAAGCAGAAGCAACCTTAGAGGTAACTTCAACAGAAATGTCAATAGTTTTTCAAGTCCTAACGCCCCACACCAAAATAATAGTAATAGCAGATATTTTATCCAACACAGGGGTCATAACAAGAACAGCAGAGTACAAGGGAATATTGGCAGAAGAAATTTTCAGGGAATCGGGTACATCCCCGGCCAACAGAACCAGGGGGTAATGTCCAGAAGAATATAATTCACATTGAAACTTTAGAACGACAAACGAATTTTATAAAATTTAAAACAAAGGGTAGAGATCAGCCAATAAGTATACTAATAGACACGGGAACAGATATTTCCATAATAAAAAATAATGCATAAGGTACTAATAGAATAGAGTATGGTATTAATTGTAAAATAAATGGTATATCTGAAAAGTCAATATTAACCCTAGTTTACGACACACACAAAATGTGAATAAAAAATTATTTTTAATCATTTCTAATTGGAAAGGAGGGTAACTTTGGCTCGACAGTCGAAAAGCATAGCCTGCACGACAACACTTCCGGTAACGGACACAGGTTAATCGACTTTGCTGCGGGGCGAAGTGTCATCTTAGCTAGCACATACTTCCCACACCTCAATATTCACAAGGGGACCTGGCGGTCTCCTGATCAAAATACCGTCAACCAAATTGATCACATTGCGATTGATAGCAGACATGCGTCCAGTGTCATGGATGTCCGCACTTTCCGAGGGGCCAACATAGACTCGGACCACTACCTTGTTGTAGCTAAGGTTCGAATGCGGATCTCCACCAGACCGCAGAACCGACCATCACTGTGAGAAAGTTTGATGTTGCTAAGTTACAATCGCAAGAGACCGCCACAACCTTTGCCAATCATGTCTCCTCTTATCTCTTGACAAGCCCGGCGCCTGCGCCAAACCCAGAGGCCCAGTGGCAACATTGCAAAATGGCCATCAAAACCGCTGCCACGGATGTTTTGGGTTTCATTAGGCGACCACAACGAAACACCTGGTTTGATGATGAGTGCAGGCTCGCACACTTGGCCAAAGACGAAGCCTATCATGCAGTTCTGAATGCCAGAACTAGAGCTGCCAAGAGCGCTTTCCGTGCGGTTTACCAGCAAAAGAGGAAAGAGGAACATCGGCTTTTCAGAAGAAAAAAAAGAGAACTGGAAAAACGAATGGTTGAATCTATTGAGGGGTGCTACGGCAGAAGCAATGTTCGAAAGTTCTACCAAAGGGTAAAGCATTCGTCCAAGGGTTACAAAGCCCGAGCGGAAGCATGTAGAGACGAGGGTGGGAATGTCGTTGTAGATACACAGTCGGTGCTGAGAATTTGGAAAGAACACTTCTGCAGACTGTTAAACCGCGAAGACAACCAACTAATCGCTGTCAGGCAGAATGATCCACTCGATTTAGATGATGATGAACAAAATGTCCGTCCTCCCGACCATGAAGAAGTTCGGTCAGCAATATCTAAACTAAAGTCCAACAAGGCTGCTGGAGCTGATGGCCTTACGGCTGAACTCTTCAAAGCAGCGGGAGATGAATGGTGAGGAGCATACACCAACTCATCTGTACAATCTGGTCGGATGAAAGTATGCCTGACGAATGGAACCTCAGCATTGTGTGCCCTATCCACAAGAAAGGAGATACTCTAAGCTGCGCCAACTACAGAGGTATAAGTCTCCTACATGTCGCCTATAAAATCTTGTCGGCCATTCTGTGTGAACGTCTGAACCCTTTCGCACGTGAACTGATTGGCCCCTATCAGTGTGGTTTCAGACCCGGTAAGTCAACCGTCGACCAAATTTTCACACTTCGGCAGATTTTGGAAAAGACCCAAGAATTCCAGATCGATACTCACCACCTCTTTATCGATTTTAAAGTCGCCTATGACAGCGTAAACAGGAACGAGCTATACAGAGCCATGTCGCTTCTTGGCATCCCTGCCAAACTCGTTCGATTGTGCAGGATGACTATGGAGAACTCTCGCTGCTCCGTCAAGGTTGGTAAGAACACCACCGACTCATTTAATGTCAAGAAAGGCTTACGACAGGGTGACGCGCTGTCATGTAAACTCTTCAACATCATTCTTGAGGCAATCGTACGCAACTCGCATGTCAACACCAGCGGTACGATTTTTTTTAGATCCGTTCAATTACTTGGCTATGCTGATGATATTGACATTATTGGAAGAACGAAGCGCGCTGTCAGTGGAGCATTCGCAAGTATTGAAGTGGAAGCGGCTCGAATGGGTCTGGCTGTAAATGAAGATAAAACAAAGTATAGTCCTCGGGTGAAGTAGATCATCACCGTAGGCTCGGACAAAACGTCACAATGGACAGATATAACTTTGAGGTTGTCAAGGACTTTGTCTATTTGGGTTCCACTATAACCTCTCAGAACAACATCAGTGAAGAGATCAGTCGAAGAATCACTCTTGCCAATCGCTGTTTCTTCGGGCTAAGAAGGCATCTTAGTAGTAAAGCCCTCTCTCAAAGGACCAAGGAGACACTATACAAGACCCTTATCATCCCAGTCCTGCTGTATGGGGCAGAAGCGTGGACACTGACACAATCGGATGAATACAGGCTGGGGTGCTTTGAGAGAAAGATTCTTCGGGTGATATTCGGGCCTGTATGTTTAAATTGATAGTTTAAATTTAGCCACAGATGGTTAAAGATTTTTTACTAAAATACAATTGCAAAATTGATTATGAGACGTGTGTTCTGGTAATCTCATTTAATGGAGAAGAAATAATACTGCAAATAAATATGGATACAAGAGAAAGAGACATTTATAGTAATATCATGATACCACCTAGAACAGGGATAATTCAAAAAATTTATTTACATCAAGATGAAGACAGTTTAATTTATGGAGAAAAAATTAGGAAGGGAACATTTATAGCAAATTCTTTAATACCAGCTATAGGAGTTAAACGTGTCAAAATTCTTAATACAACTGGAAAAGAAGTAAAACTATAGATCATATTTCCTTAGTAATAGAACCAGTTTCCAACTACGCAGTATTACAGTTTAAAAATAATTTAGTAGATGAAGACCGATTCAATAACGTTCGAAATGAAATAAAGGTAGACAGTTTAGATAATGACGCAAAAACAGAAATTTTTAAAATATGCAAAGAATTTCAGAATATGTCTCAATTAGAGGGAGAAACACTAAATAAAAATAATTTGTATGAACAAAAGATAACAACTGTAGATAAAACAACAGTGAACGCACGAACTTGCTGTTATGATAAGCAATTGCGTAGTGGCTGCATATATGGATATTAAGAAAAAATTAAATAATTTCGAAAATTCTTTTATTTTTTAAATTAGTTTAAGAGTTTTCTCGGAAAAACTAAGTATGCAATTCAATTTCAAAGCTATACGTCAATCTAGGAAAAAAAAATATTGAAAATCGTTGAAACAGTTTTTTTTAAAAGGTTATTTTTGAAAAACTTTTCAAAAAATATTTTGAAATTTATTTGAGTATGCAAATATATGGCAATCTGTAGTTTACATTTGAAAAATAATTTAAAAAAAAATCAATGTACCCGTTTCCAACATATTTCGAAAACCAAAAATTTTTTTGAAAAAATTATAAAAAATCAAAAAAAAAATTTTGAAATGCCATATTAATAAAATTATGACTTACTGTGGCCAAAATTTTATTGAAATCGAATGTATGGTTCACGAGAAAATTTGATTTGAAAATACTGGTTCTATGAAAAAATTTCCAACCAAAAGATAGATTTTCTTGCAAAAACAGCATTCTGAAAGTTTTATCAAAATCGTTAGAGCCGTTTTTGAGCAAATCAATTTTTGTCTTCAAGATTGTATGGCAGGTGCCGTTATTTTTGGACCTAGAGCAAAAATAAATAAAATGCACGACTAAGTCGCACGAACTTGCTCTAATGTGTGACAGTGGTCTTGGGGCTTGAGATTTTGATAAAAATAAAGTTTTCAAAATTCTTAAATAAATACTTAAACAAATTTGAGCTGAAAAAAAGTACGCCATTTTATTTCTTTTAAAAATTTGAATTTATGATAATAAATTTATAAGAATCTGTGGAGCGGTTTTTGAGAAAAAAAGTTTTTTTTGAAAAACTTTTTGAAAAAAATTTTCAAAAAAAATTCAAAAACGCCAGTTCATAGGTATTTAGCAAATACATTTATTTAAAATTTTTAGAACAAAATTTAATAAGCGGTTTTAAAAATATTAATTTTAAAATTTTTTTTTTTTTTAAATGCTTTTATAAATACAAAAAAATATTTTTCAAAAATATTGGTATGCAATACAAATTGGGCTACCTACAGCTATGTGTGTGTGAAATTTCGAAAGAATCGGTGTAGTCGTTTTCGAGTTAGTCGAAAGCAAAAAAAACGGTCCTATGGAAAGTACCATTCTTAGCCATTTTTTAAAACTTTTTTTTCAGCCATATGATTGGTCGTACCTAAAAAGCAACACTGATTTTTTTAAATAAAAATCGTTATAGCCGTTTTTGAGAAAAATAAGCTTTAAAATAACGGTTGTATGGCAGGTACCGTTATTTTTTGAGCTAAAAAAAAATTCTATTTCCCCTCTGTGCAATACCTAAAAAAGTCTATATAATAAGTTTGAAGCAATTCGGCCCACCCGTTTGGGCTGTAGGTCTACATACAGACAGACAGACAGACAGACAGACAGACATACAGACGGACAGAATTTTTAGACCATCTTTTTTCGTCTTCGCTATCATCGTAATGGCATGTTTGATTGTTATCTCAAAACTTTTTTTTTCGACGAATGCATAACTTGCCTTATAGTACCTATAATCGCAAGTAAAAATTTGTTCCGAGGGACGGCCAAATAAATTTTAAATACCAAATTTGAAGCAAATCGGCCCACCCGTTCAGCCTCCAGAGGCGCGAACAGACAGACAGACAGACAGACAGACGGACGGAATTCCTAGACCCACTTTTTTCGACTGCTCCATCATCGTAATGTCATGTTTGATTGTTATCTCAAATTTTTACTTGCGATTATAGGTACTAGGCAAGTTATGCATTCGTCGAAAAAAAAAGTTTAGAGAAAACAATCAAACATGACATTACGATGATAGGGAAGACGAAAAAAGATGGTCTAAAAATTCTGTCCGTCTGTATGTCTGTCTGTCTGTCTGTATGTATAGAGACCTACAGGTATATAGACTTTTTTAGGTATTGTACAGAGGGGAAATTGAAATTTTTTTTTTAGCTCAACAAATAACGGTACCTGCCATACAACCGTTACGTTAAAGCTTATTTTTCTCAAAAACGGCTCTAACGATTTCGATTTAAAAAAATCAGTGTTGGTTTTTAGGTACGACCAATCATATGGCTGAAAAAAAAATTTTAAAAAATGGCTAAGAACGGTACTTTCCATAGGACCGTTTTTTTTTTGCTTTCGACTAACTCGAAAACGACTCAACCGATTCTTTCAAAATTTCACACATATATAGCTGTAGGTAGCTCAATTTGTATTGCATACCAATATTTTTGAAAAATATTTTTTTGTATTTTTAAAAGCATTTTTTTTTTAAATTTAAAAAATTAATATTTTGAAAACTGCTCATTAAATTTTTTCCTAAAAATTTTAAATAAATGTATTTGCTGAATAGCTATAAACTGGCGTTTTTGAATTTTTTTAAAATTTTTTTTCAAAAAGTTTTTCAAAAAAAACTTTTTTTCTCAAAAACCGCTCCACAGATTTTTATAAATTTATTCTCATAAATTCAAATTTATCCAAAAAATAAAATGGCGTACTTTGTTTTCAGCTCAAATTAGTTTAAGTATTTATTTAAGAATTTTGAAAAATTTATTTTTATCAAAATCTCAAACCCTTAGACCACAGTCACACATTAGAGCAAGTTCGTGCGGCCCAGTCGTGCATTTTATTTTTTCTGCACGAATCCATAACTTGCCTTATGGTACCTATAATCGCAAGTAAACAATTACAGACTGCCTCATGCGAATTTGAAAGAGATAAAAGATCAAGTTGAAAAGTTAATAGATGAAGATATAATTGAGGCATCTACTAGTCCGTATAACTCACCGTTGAAAAGCACAAATGGAAATAAAATAAAATGCACGACTGGGTCGCACGAACTTGCTCTTATGATAAGCAATTGCTTAGTGGCTGCATATATGGATATTAAATAAAAATTTAAATTATTTCGAAAATTCTTTTATTTTTTTAATTAGTTTAAGAGTTTCTTCGGAAAAACAAAGTATGCAATAAAATTTCAAAGCTATACGTTAATCTAGGAAAACAAAATATTGAAAATCGTTCGACCAGTTTTTTTTTTATAAGGTTATTTTTGAAAAACTTTTCCAAAAAATATTTTGAAATGTATTTGAGTATGCAAATATATGGCAATCTGTAGTTTACATTTGAAAAAATAACTTAAAAAAAATAATATACCCGTTTCCAACATATTTCGAAAACCAAAAATTTTTTTGAAAAAATTATAAAAAATCAAAAAACAAAAGTTTTTGAAAATTTTGGAATGCCATTTTATTAAAATTATTAATGACTTCCTGTGCCCAAAATTTTATTGAAATCGAATGTATAGTTTACGAGAAAATTTGATTTGAAAATACTGGTTCTATGAAAGGTACCGTTATAAAACAAATTTTGAAAAAAAATTTCTAATTTAAAGATAGACTGCCTTAAGAAAATAGCATTCTGAATGTTTTATCAAAATCGTCAGAGCCGTTTTTGAGAAAATCAATTTTTTTCTTCCCGATTGTATGGCAGGTGCCGTTATTTTTTGGGTCTAGAGCAAAAATAAAAAATTAGGTTCCGAGGGACGGCCAAATAAATCCTATATAACGAATTTGATGCAAATCGGCCCATCCATTCAGGCTCTAGAGGCGCGAACAGACATACGTCTGTATGACAGATAGACAGACAGACAGACGGGCGGAATTCCCAGACCCACTTTTTTCGACTTCGCCATCATCGTAATGTCATGTTTGATTGTTATCTCAAAATTTTTTTTCTGCACGAATCCATAACTTGCCTTATAGTACCTTTAATCGCAAGTAAAATGGAGATTAGTAGGTAGTTGATTTTAGGTCTTTGAACAAAAAAGTGGTTGACTATAAATTTCCATTAACTCGTTTAGAAGATGTACTAGACAAGTTTAGTAAAAGCAAAATATATATTTTTCAACATTGGATATGACAAGTTCATTTCACCAAATTCCATTGCATCCGAAATCCAGACCCCTTACAGCTTTTTCAACAGATACTGGACATTTTCAATTCAGAAGATTACCTTTTGGATTTTCAGTCTTAAGACTTATTTTGACTGTTTATATTTCGGGTGACGACCTTAGAAGAAAACGATCGTGAATTATGATGCTCGGGCTGAAATCGGTTGGAGGACTTTGAATAATACTCGCAAGTAGGGCATATGTATATACAATAATAACATTACAGGTGTCAGGCCCGGTAAGTCAACCGTCAACCAAATTTTCACACTTCGAAAGATTTTAGAAAAGACCCAGGAGTTCCAGATCGATACTTTTTATCGATTTTAAAGTCGCCTATGACAGCATGAATAGAAACGAGCTACACAGGGCCGTGTCCATTCTTGGCATTCCTGCTAAGCTCGTTGATTGTGCAGGATGACTATGGAAAACTCGAGCTGCTACGTCAAGGTTGGTAAGAATACCAACGACTTATTTAATGTAGAGAAAGACTTAAGACATGGTGACGCGCTATCATGATACCTCTTTAGCATCATTATTGAGGCAATCGTACGAAACTCGCATGTCAACACCAGGGGTACGATTTTTTTAAATCCGTTGAATTACTTGGCTATGCTGATGTTATTCACATTATTGGACGAATGATGCGAGCTCTCAGTGGACCATTCAGAACTATTGAAGTGGAGTTGGCGAAAATGGATTTTGCTGTAATTGGCCCTTATCATCCCAGTTCTGCTGTATGGGAAAGAAGCGTGGACAATGACACAATCGGATGAATACATATTGGGGTGCTTTGAGAGAAAGATTCTTCGGGTGATATTTGTTCCAACGGACAGTATATCCCACTGAGTTTTTAATCCCAACACGGAGGACCGACGCAGTTTTGGAAGACCCCATATAAGGTGACGTAATTAAGTGGAGAACGACCTCAACTGACTTGGTGTACGCAACAGGAAGCCAATGGCTGGACCGGCCTAGCTGGCGAGGATTGTTCTTTGAGACCGTGGTACACAATGGACTGTCTGCGCCACCTTAAGTAGGTAAGTATATAGGGCCCCCATCAGACAAAATAAGACCAAAGAAACGATTGCAAGACGAACAAAGATAATTCAACAGCAACTGGTATAACGACGTCAAAAACAGAGGTCTAGTACGCGCTCTAGCTTATGGCAGATGGACTTGAATCCAATTAACCAGATATACATATACTGATAATTTATTGACTAGTTTTACTTTAAATAGATGTTGGCACATAAGCTCCCCTCCGCTTGAATATAAACAAACTTTTTCAGAGCGTCTAGCGCTTTGGTTTATAGTTTTATAAGTTTATAATTCGACTGTTTTGTTTTTGTTCTTTTAAGAGGGATTTATTGCGAATAAACTGCAAGGACAGAATTATTCGGAAAAAGATAATTTCCACCACATTTTTAATTACTTCATTAAAGACACTGATTTTTTTGCGCCACTTGAATAGAAACATTCTCTTAAA
Source organism: Platycheirus albimanus (assembly GCA_916050605.2). NCBI lineage: Eukaryota > Metazoa > Arthropoda > Insecta > Diptera > Syrphidae > Platycheirus > Platycheirus albimanus. The sequence continues at coordinate 19,821,637 of OU696699.1, read as the reverse complement.
TAAGGACAAAATTGAAAAAAATGCAGTAAAAGAGTAGTGTCGTAGATGTGGGGTGTAATTTCCTGGTTTGTAAAAGGAATTTAACCGAAACTCAAGACGTGACAAAACGACTAACAAAAACATCACGTAATTATAATTGTATGTGCATTATGATTTATTGTTTGTATTTATCAAAAATACCATAAATATATATTGGACCCTTTAATATCCCAAATTTGTATAGCTCCTAAGCTACTTACATAATAAAAATTGTAGTGGAAATCGGTTTAGCCAATACTACGTGGAGACAGATCAAAAAAAAATTTTTTTTTGAATGTTATTAAACCCACTTAAGGCTTATCCGCAACGAATTAATTTTCAATAATTTCCCCAGAAAGGAGAAAGACAAACAAACAAAAAAACAGAATTATGTATCTGACCGACTCCGATTGTCTTACCTATTATTTAAGCATCATGTTTGAAAGATATCGTGATTTTAATTGCGATTGTAGGTACCTATGTACTATAAAGCAAGTTTGTACAAACAAATTTTTTTTTATTAAAACACCTTGAATTGAGTTCACAAATAAAAGAATTTTTTTTTATTAAATTTAAATAATTATATTGAATGCATATCAGCAAATTATTTGTCATCAAAAGCAAAAGAAGAACAAGAACAAAAAAGAAACAATAAGCACAATAATTATAGTCAAAAGTACGATGGTTAATTGTTCTTTCCTTTAAACTTTAATCTAAAAGAGGGTCTGGAAATTTCGTCCGCATGTCTATTTGCTTGCACTTCTGCTGCCAATTTGCTTCAAATATTGTATTAATTATTTATTTATTTGTCCTTCGAGAAGTATTTTTTATTTTTACTCTAGGCCCAAAAACAACGGTACCTGCATTGCAATCGTGAGGAAGAAGTTTGAATTTCTCGAAAACTACTCCAACGATATTGATTTTGAGTGCATTTTTGCCAAGACAATCTATCTTTAGGCTAGAATAGTGTATTCGGAATTCGTCTTAAAACGCTTCCTTTCAAATCAGATTTTTTCATAAGCTACTCATAATATTTGCGTAAATTTTTTGGATTTTTAATAAATATTTTTAAAATTTTTCAACATATTTTGAAAATGGGTGGATTAAATTTTTTAGAAGTTATTTTCTCAGCTAGTCACTATAGATTTCGCTATTTTCACATGGTCTAATATGGTCAAGGAAAATACAGTTCCTTGTTCGTTTATAATTTGTAATTTGAATTAAAATGTTTTTCGAAGCAGAAATACATACAATATAAGTTTGCGTACACAAAACCTAAAATTTTATTTTCCAGTTCGTAGCATATACAAGCTATTATAAGATTAATACGCTAATAAGCTAATGACGTTCTGATCCAACAGCCGATATATCAGTGCATCACATCATACTTAAAGCATTTATTCTGGTTTGAAACTTGTGATTAACATGTGTTGTCAAATTTGTTGAGGGAATTTGAATTTGCATTTTGAGGTCACGTTTAACTTGAGGTGGTATTTTTTTTTGTAGTGCTAACATATAAGAGACTTCATCGTGATCCATATGTAATCAGATTTGGGCAGAAACCAATTCCAAGCGTTGAATTCAAATTTGTAGTTCTAAAGTTTTCTTTAAGCTCACGAATACGACTTGTATACATAGTGAATAACTTCTTTGAAGGGCGGATGACTGTCGATTGCTTTCGGGAACAAAAACTCTGAACAAAAGTATCAGCGCTATTAAAATAGATCTATACAAATAGAGAAATTGCAAGCATTGCATTTATGGTAATAAATAATATTCTCTTTTCTACTAAAAATTTCAAGTTTTGCAATATCTTTTAAAATACACTGAAATACTATATGATAGAACAAGAAATGTAATATATTTATATCCTTTTGCAATACCAACGAACGAAACGGTAGATGTAATTAGTACCTAAAAGTTTTATTTATAAATTACGATCTCTAATTGCATTTTACTTTTGCAGTATGCTTGTGCTTTAGATATTATATACGAGTAGGTACACACGTAACAATTTGTTTACTTTCGAAAATCACTTATATTTGTCATTCTTACTTGCGATTATAGGTACTATAAGGCAAGTTATGGATTCGCACAAAAAAAAAATTTGAGATAACCATCACACATGACATTAAGATGATGGAGAAGTCAAAAAAAGTGGGTCTGGAAATTCGGTCCATCTGTCTGTCTGTTTGTCTGTCTATCTGTCTGTCTGTATGTCTGTTCGCGCCTCTAGAGCCTGAACGGATGGGCCGATTTGCTTCAAATTTGGTATTTAAGATTTATTTGGCAGTTCCTCGGAACGTATTTTTAATTTTTGCTCTAGGCCCAAAAATAATGGCACCTGCCATACAATCGTGAAGAAAAAAATTGATTTTCTCAAAAACGGCTCTAACGATTTTGATAAAACTTTCAGAATGCTATTTTTTTAAGCCAGTCTATATTTTGGTTAGAAAAGATTTTTCAAAATTTGTCTCATAACGGTACCTCTCATAGAACCAGTATTCTCAAATCGAATTTTCTCGTAAACTATACATCTGATTTCAATAAAATTTTGGGCATAGGAAGTCATTAAAAATTTTATTAATATGATTTTTAATAATTTTTTCAAAAAAAATTTTGGTTTTCGAAATATGTTGGAAACGGGTATAATGATTTTCCCAACATAATTTTTTCATATGTTAACTACGGATTGTCATATTTTTACATACTCAAATAAATTTCAAAATATTTTTTGGAAAATTTTTTCAAAAAAAACGTTTTTTAAAAAAAACTGGTCGAACGATTTTCAATATTTTTTTTTCCTAGATAGACATATAGTTTTGAAATTTTATTGCATACTTAGTTTTTCCGAGAAAACTCTTAAACTAATTAATAAAATAAAAGAATTTTCGAAATTATTTTTAATTTGTTTTTAATATATGTATGTACATAAATGCAGCCACAAAGAAATTGCTTAGCATAAGAGCAAGTTCGTGCGACCCAGTCGTGCATTTTATTTATAATACTATGTGCACACACCGCCTCAATTCAAATAATGAAAAATAATAGGAATTCGATCTTTTTTATTGTTTCTATAGATATTTTAACAACATTGGATTAATATAAAATTTGTTTTCTAAGAAATTGATGTAAAATGAGTACAATATGTATTATCTAAAATAAATCATCTTTTAACAACTCTTAAATTTGTTTTCCATCTAAACATCCTTCAAAAGGTTTTAGTTAGACGTTTAAAATATACTTGAAATCATTTGGTACTTTGTCAAATATTAAAATTCTTATTTGTTGTTATGATTTGTTGACGTAAATACAAATATTGTATAAGGCTCTTGAATTACGTATACATAAATTAAGAGTTCATTATAAGTAGGATAGTATTGCCATTTTGTATATCAACAAATCTCCTGAAACACGTATGGTGTATTTATTATTAATTTAGTACAAAATTGTTAGTAGTTTTTGGTGTATTTATACAATATTTATTCAATAAAAATAAATCTCGATCAGTTAGTACAAATTTCCATGCGCGGATGGAAATATGTAATTATTTACTATTTACTATTTATATAAATAAATCAATGTCTATACACGTACATTTATGCATATTTATGTTTCTTTATATGTGTACATATATTTATATATATATATAAATATATATATATATATATATATATATATATATATATATATATATATATATATATATATATATTTATATTATATATATACATATCTCTACCAATGCATATATTCACTACTTCAAGTATAGAAATACTTAGGTGTAGGTATTTGAATTTGCTCATATATATCATCAATACAATCAATTTATATAGGTTCATTTTCTATGCGCATAAGTAAATATTTTATATTCACGAAGAAGTACATTTTACACATATTCAAGGTAAGCACGTGGTTTCCATATTGTTCACTCATATTTCGTTACCAACTTTTTGCAACCCGTTTTTCAACTATTTCAACCCATTATTAGAAGCAATTTTTTAGTAAGAATATTTCTGTTCGAATTGCACTTATTTCTATTTTTATTGAACACTATAAAGACACTTGCTTTGTTCAACCGATACAGCAAGATTCACAACTCAAAATAAGAAAACTCAAATAGGTACCTAGGTATATGCAAAATATTTGATGCTAACATTTCTTGAGAAGGAAATATAAGTAAGTATTTTATCAAATAAACATTTTAATACTCCATCTTAACTTAACAATAATTTGTTTTTAATTAAAAGTTTCCAAATAACGTATTTGCGTTTTCGGGACTAACAACTGAATATAAGACCGTACCGAAACTTTCTGAAAAGCTCTAACCGTATCCAATTGTAATCGACTGCAAGCCGATATAACCTTACGCAGCTCACCACCAACATTAAAGAAGAAAATGAAAATAATTCTCAACAAAAACAAAATAATCATTTACTCTCTAAAAAAGAAGAAGGAAGAGGATATCATCAATACAAAAACAAACACTATTTTCACCACAAACTTCGAAAAGAGAAATTTTTAACAACCCCATTATTAAGCTCCAAACTCAAAGAGAATCTGAAAACAATGTTTGAATTAAGAGATTTTTATGTACAGCTGTATGAATTACATGAAGAATACAACAAAATATTTAAAAGCGAGAGGTAGCTATGTATTATACATATTTTATGTCTACTAACTATGAATGTTCTTATAAATATATAGGTAAGGAAATAAACCATTTTCGTAGTAAATGAAAAATGAAGTCTATGGTACTAATACGTAAGACCGTTGCGTAAAAGGCTCACAACCGGTCATGACTAGGGTGCACCATATAGCATTCATAGCTGCTGATATAGAAATCATGAATTCTAAAAATTACTCCCCAAAAATAGATAGATTAGCAAGGAGTTTCATCGATTCGGAATTTTTGACTCGCAAAATATTTAAAGTTTTCAAAAACTTGCTCTACCTGATTAAAACTGCAGAAAATGTTGGATTTTGAAATACTACTTCCAATTTCTGCCTGTGACAACAACAACGACTAGGTCGCACGAGCTTGAAGTTATGTCTGACAGAATCCTGGGGCTTGAAATTTTTGAAAGTAAACTAAACATATATGTTCCTACTTAAAATTAAAAATAAATAGGTATACATGAAAATTTAAAATTAAACAGCTATTAACAAGGTAATAGAAAGCTTGAAGTTGTGTCTGACAGAATCCTGGAGCTCGAAGTTTTTGAAAGTAAACTAAACATATGTATGTACCGTACCAACGGGACGAGTGTGATAACTTTGGCGCCAAGAATTGATACCGGTTTTTTATAGAGGGGTTAAATACAAGCATTTTTTAACTATGGGAGATGTGGAATGGGGTTCATCTCGCCCCGTTTAGAAGGTAGGGGCGATTTTCGAAAAAATGACTTAAAATGAAAAACGAAATCTTAAAAAAGAACGGAAACACTTACAATGAAGAATTGTACCGGTTTCGAAAGTCAGAAATTTGTTCTTTAATTTAAAATTAAAATGAAATTATAAATGTCAATCGTTTTAAAATTATTTGCATGCAAACTCAAAATTTTGATAAAAAAAATAAAAAACAAGTTTACACCAATTTCTTTCAAAATTGTAAAACGAAGTTCTAAATTGGCTTTTTGTCATCAGTGCCTATGTCAATTCTTAATCGAATACAAAAAACTGAATGGTTTTATGTATTCTAGTTATTGAGAAAATTGAAAATTTCCAAAACTACTTTTGTAATTGAGTTGTATTATTCTTGGTATTTGTGTAAACTTGCTTACCATACAGTGGTAACACACATTCCAGACGTCAGACGGACTCAAACAGTTTATGTATCAACAGTACCTGGGTGGTCCGCTTCGCGGGATCTAACGATTTTAAACCCCTTCTCAGGGGCACACCCGCTCACGCAACTTCGTTGCTCCTCTAAGGGTATGTTCAGTCGTCAGGCAGGCGCCTATGTCAAACAGTTTTTTTGGTAAAAGTACGAACTCAACGAACTCGTCAGCAACACCAGTATGGACAATGACTTCATTGACGAGACTTAAATACCTGATTTATACATTAAAAATTGACTTGACTATTTTCAACTAAAACCTGACTTACTTACAAACTGACTGACTGGGACATGGAATGCAATGCAATTCTACCTCCTCGTGGTGCATTCTGGGTAACGCTAAATGAATTGCTTTACTTTAATAACAAAGATGACATCAATCCTCAAAGCGAGATCACCGTAAACAGCGCCGGATCTAGGGGGGGGGGGCAAAGGGGGGCAAAGGGGGGCACTTGCCCTGGGCGCCTGGCCTTGGGGGGCGCCATATGGAAGATGAAGAAATATAGGAGAGCAAAAAAAATAGGTATTCAACATTTGAACAGGGCGCCAAAGTAATGCAATGTTTATTATTTATTTCTTGTTCCAAATATGAAAGAAATATGTAATGAACCACTTTCGTCGCCCTTTAAACAAATTCGTCACCCCTCAGGGGGGCGCAAAATTGGAAGATGAAGAGGGAAACGAGAGTAACAAAAAAAAATAAAGGTCTTCAACTTTTGAAAATGATAAACAAATTCATTGCCCTTCAGCAGGGCGCAAAATTAAAAGATGAACAAGGAAAAGAGAGTACAAAAAAAATTTGGAAATGATGCTATGTTTATTTATTCCTTGTTCCAAATATGAAATATGTAATAAGCCACTTTCGTCGTCCTTTAAACAAATTCGTTGCCCCTCATGGGGGCGCAAAATTGGAAGATGAAGAAAGAAACGAGAGTAAAAAAAAAGTCTTCAACTTTTGAAAATTATAAACTAATTCGTTGCCCTTCAGCAGGGAGCAAAATTAAAAGATGAGCAAAAAAAAAAGTAAGAGTAATAGGGTTTTCACACCGAGCCGAAAACCCGGTTTTCAGCGAAAAGTTTACGAGAACCTGAAAATCATTCACACCGGACTTTTCAAGTTTTCGTTTGACATTTTACTTAATTTTTACAACTGACTATAAAATTTTGAAATGAAAATATTTTCGGAAGTTGAAGTCGACTGAATTTGAACTTCACGAACGTGCTGCAATGAAAAACAATAACAAACGAAATGGCGGGCACGATTTTTGTTTGAGTTCAGTGCAACACCATTGTATTCGTGAATGCTGCTTAGTGAGCTACTTTTTTTGACATTTACTCCGACGCTAAGTGCTACTGCTGCAGCTTCACCATTTTGCGCAGCCAGTTAAACATAGTTCAAGAGTTGACAACAAACCAGATATGACCTTCCCATTTGGCATGTGTGTCCGTCAAGTAGAGCGCAAAACAAAACAAAAATGCAAGGGCGATGTGTGTTCGTGACGTAGACGAAACAAAAATGAGGTTTGAATTCGATACAACCATTAACAACTTATGGCCATTTGAAAAAAAGAAAGACGAGATCTCCGTTATTAGCATTTCTTGCCAAAAACAAAAAACGCAGTTCTCTTAAGAACACTAAAAGAATATGACACGCAAAGTTTAATCAAAATCGTTAGAGCCGTTTTTGAGCAAATTAGAAAAAACCAAAAAAAGTTGGCTAAAACTGAACGGCTCGTTGTATGGGAGCTACCATTTAGAAAGCCCTTACTGAAAAATTTACAAAACCATCCTATAGAACACTATAAAGAACGATGCCAATCGAAGTTAGAGTCAATTCAATCAAGTCGTTGCGAACTTACGGCCATTTAAAAAAAGCCGTTTAAACCAGATTTTCGTTACCACCATTTAAGCCAAAAACGAAAAACTCTAGTTTGTTAGAAATATCTTAGGGAAGTTAAATGTTGAGTTTAATCAAAATCGTTAGAGCCGTTTTCGAGCAAATTCAAAATGAAAAAAACCGTTACATTAAAGGTACCAGTTTGAGCCGGGCTAAAACGAAACAAAAAAATCCTCGACAACGGTTTTTCTTCAAACTGCTATATACCAAGTTTGAAGAAAATCTGTCAAAGCCGTTTAGGCTGTTGCATGACGTGAAAAAGCGCACATCAACACAACCGCACAGACGCACAGACAGACCGACGGACGGTATGGCGAAAACCACTTTTTTGGGCTTCTCTATCATCGTAATGTCATGTTTGATTAAAACCTCCTTTTTTCTGCACGAAACCAATTCTTGCCCTATAGAGCAAGTAAAAATGAAAAAGAATTTTTGTTGTGTACTACGGACCTATTTCACTAAAGCTGTTCTATGGATTAGATATGATTTTGTATATCGGCGAGTAAAAGTTAAATGTGCAATCAAAATATGGGACAGAATCACAAATAAGCATACAGCCTTTTAACTTTTTATGAAATAGAATATAATAGAAAATAATAGAAAATAGAATATAAATAGAAAAAGTATCAAATCAGTCTGGATTAAGGCACATACCCCAAAGGCTTTATTTTGCACATACTCCAAGATTGCATTTTGAGTAATCAGTAACATGAGAACCCTTAGCAATACCTTATTTTCTTAGGTTGGGTCACACAGACTTTTATGACATGTATCGTACATAAGCTATTGTCAACATCATCAAGCATTAGAGCATAAAGATAAAAACAGGTTAACGATATGAGTTCAAGTTTTGTACGTAAGCTTAAAAAAAAAAAAAGCTGGTTGCGCCAATTTCAGCTTTTGCCCCCCTTTGAACAAATCCTAGATCCGGCGCTGACCGTAAATACCAAAAAACAAAAACCTCATAAGAAAGTAGTTTTAGTAACTTTCAATTTTCTCAAAAACTAAAAGATACAAAATTATTTGGTTTTTTGCGTTCAATTCAGAGTTAATATAAGCATCGAACATGAAAAAACAAATCCAGCATTTAATTTCAAAATTTTGGAAAAGAAATGGTCTAAACTTTTTTTTACATTTTTTTTATCAAAGTTTTGAGTTTGAATGCAATTTTTTTGAAAACTATTGGCATTATTAAAAAATTTTAATTGAAAATTAAAGAGCAGAATCCTTGCTTTCGAACCCGGTATAGTTCTTTATTTTAGGTGTTGCCGTTGTTCTTTAATATTTTTATTCTAAACGGGTTAAGATAGACCCCCCCTCCCATAGTAAAAAATGTTTGTATTTAACCCCTCTATACAAAACTGTTATCAAATCTTGGCGCCAAAGTTATCGTACTTTCCCCGGACGAACTTAAAATTTAAAACAAATATAGGTATATTAAAATATCTTCTATATATAAATAGGAAAGCGGTTTTTTTGTGAGATCGATCGAGATGATATATGTATGTATATATATATATATCGTTGGAAAGGTATTACTGAGTAGGTGTGCTGGGAATATTTTGTTTTGTAATTTTTTGTGGAAAATACAGGTGAACATTTTTCGGTTTATTTTTTTTTACCATTTGTTTCGTTTAAATTCGCTGTGAAATTTTTTTCCCCACAGCTTTGGGCTTTTTAATGTTTTTTTAAACTTAATAAGAAAAAAAAATTGAACAATTAAAAAAAACCACTTTTTGGCGTTGGTGTAAAAAAAGTCTGTTATAGTGCGCCACTCTAACGTTTCGCCGTATAAAATACATAACAATCAGAGTCGAAGTGGCTGTGCATATACATTTTTGTTTCTTTTGTGCTATATATTTATATATCCGTTATGTATAAATAGGCAAGCAGTTTTTTTGTGGTACCAATTGCGAGGTGGTTACCCAACCATATGTAATACTTTTACATATACATTTAATACAGTGGTCGAATTTTGGCCACTGGGCGATTCTAGTTAAACTAAACAAACATTTTATTTCACCCTAAATAATTAAATTGTTCATCTTATCTTAAATTATTGTATTTTGAAATGCTAAAAGACTAACTTGTTAAATTTGTTATTCTTAAATATTTTTTGTATTCATTGCCAAACATAGTCGTATAATACCCTATGTTTTATTGACTTGTTTGTTAACCTTGATATTTTGCTAATCCGATAATCCCAAATTCGTCTTACACTTGCTACAGGCGTTATTTAAAATCGTTTTTAATTGATGAAGCCACCAAACTTTTAAACAGTATCGAAATAGCGGACTGCAACTATAAGCAAGCGTGGGAAAAACTAGAGAATCAGTAAAATAAACTATACATTATAAACGCACATATTGAAAGTTTCATGAAGATGCCAACGGTGGTAGTTGCGGACAGTGGACACTTGCGTCGGTTAGCGGATGAATTAGATGAAGTTATTCGTGGTTTGAAGGCTCTGAGATCTGAAAACCGAGATCCTTGGCTGATTTATTTAATGCTTAGTAAAACTGACTTAGACACGCGTAAGGCTAGGGCTCTTCATAATCCCTTGTGTCCTATGTGTAAGCAAAATCATAACCTGCCACAGTGCTCTCATTTTCTTGCCCTGCCCATTACCTCTCGTCGTAGCTATGCTAGGGACCCAAAACTTTGATACAATTGATTAGGAAGCAATCATTCATCGTCGAGATGTCGTTCGAAAACTCGTTGCCCTCATTGCCGAATACGTCACCATGCTCTGGTGCATCTCGACGCGCCGTCGCCAGTTAGTGTAAGTGATGCTAGTAATTCAAATGCAGAAACACCCTTGGCATCTCAAGCTGCCTCCTTATCGATTGTTAGCAACCATATTCAAAACGAAATCCATCCCTCCGGGATTTTGCCTCCTTGTTCGTGTTACAGATATACTTGGTAACAAACATCTTTGTCGCGTTCTGCTAGATACAGGGTCCCAAGCCTCTTTTGTAACTAAATGATTGGTGAAAAGGCTAAGACTTCGTCGTCGCCACGCTCGTGTTCATATTTCTGGAATCTCCTCGCTCGAAGCTGGTGTTACACAGGGTGCTGTAACTCTCAATCTTAAATCTTGTTTTGATTCAATTGAAATGGATGCCTTCATTTTGAATCAAATTACTTCGAAAACTCCTCTTTTGCCTCTGGATTATGATAAATCTTTGCTGTTAAGGGATCTGAGATTGGCCGACCCAGGTTTTAATGTCCCAGGTCCTATTGATATTTTGCTAGGATCTGAAAAGGCCTGGAGTATTTTGCTTGATGGCCGTCGGACTGATAAAAACGGTAACTTGATTGCCCACAACACCATTTTCGGGTGGGTTATAACTGGTCAATCTCCAATCAAGGAAATTGTGTTCTTGCCGGTAGGGGTTGTGCAAGATGTGGATGCTCTTCTTAAATCGTTTTGGGAAATCGAAGAAATTCCTCACAATACATATTCCTTAGATTCTGGTGACTTTCCGAACGCCCACTTTTGTAAAACTTTTTCTCGTGCGCCTGATAGGAAATATATCGTGGAACTGCCTTTTCGGCAAAAGGATGTTACTTTCAGTAACACTCTCTCTGAAGCATTGTCTAGATTGTTTGCTATGAAACGTCGTTTCGCTCGTCTCAAAAATCTTCGCTTGGAGTATTGCCGTTTTATGAGGGTTTACCAGGAGCTAGGACATATGGAGCGAATTCCAGAAACGGAGGTTGAACCAACTTCTGGGAAGATTTTCTACCTGCCTCATCACGCTGTTGTCACCAACAAGTTACGGGTTGTTTTCGACGGATCACAGGATAGACACGGTACCTCTTTGAACGAGATGCTGCATACAGAAACCCCATTTCAGCGTAATTTAATAAATGTTTGTTTGCGCTTTAGAGTCCACAAATATATTTTTGTGCTGACATCGTGAAGATTTTTCTCCAAATTTGGGTTGATACGAAACATCGTGTGGAGAGAAAACCCTGCCCTATCGACTGTGTACGGTCACCTACGGTACTTCACCTGCTCCATTTCTCTCAATGCGTGTCCTGAAACAACTTGCCTTAGATTACGCTGATCGATTTCCCATTGCGTCGCATTATATATTGCATGATTTTTATGTTGAAGATATGACAGGGTCGGATTCCGTATCAGGTATCTTGGCTTTGAAAAAAGAGCTGATCGACTTATTATCCTGTGGAGGTTTGCAGCTGAGTAAATGGAGCTCAAATTGCTGGCCAGTTTTGCAGGGGTTAGATTGCGAACCAAAATGTTTCCTGCATTTGGACAGCGCGGACAATTATTGAACAAAGGTTCTTTGACTAGTTTGGAGTCCTCATCCTGACATTTTCACCTTCAAAATTTCCTTAGAGAAGAAATAGCCGTTGTCACCCACTAAGCGAATATTGTTGTCAGAGATTTCGAAAATCTTTGACCCTTTAGGTTTCCTGACTCCTGCCACCATTTTGTTTAAAATGCTGTTCCAGGAGTTATGCGTGCATGAAATGAAGATCGGATGGGATGATCCCCTGCCAAATGAAATAGTTGACAAATGGATTTCCTACCGAAAGGATTTGCTCAACTTCGAACAGATTGAAATTTTGAGACGGTTTACGTTAAATTCGAAGCATTTTGATCTGAGAGGATTTTCAGACGCATCCCAAAAGGCCTATTCAGCTGTAGTCTACGTTCGGAGTTTTTCTGAAAGCGGAGAAATAAAGGTACAACTTGTTTCTGCAAAAAACCGTGTGGCGCCTGTCAAGCAGTTAACAATGCCGCGTCTGGAGCTCTGTGTAGCACTGTTATTAAGTCGTCTTATAAAACTGGTTCGCTCTTCTCTAGATAGCCAACCTTCCCAAACGTTTTTTGTGATTCTCAAATCGTGTTGGCTAATCGTACTGCTGCTCTTAACGTTCTTCCCCGTTCTGAGTGGAATCATATTCGCTCTGAGGAAAATTCTGCTGATTGTGCATCGAGAGGGGTCGAACCTAGCAAATTGTTGCAGTTAGAAATTTGGTGGAAAGGTCCAGTTTCGATGTCCATGGACTTTGATTCTTTGCCGATTTCAGCTGAAAAGGTGGAACTAGAAGAAGTCCCTGAAGGGAGAAAACAACCTGTTGCTGCCAATGTAATGTTTTTCCAAGAAAGACTTCTCGACAAACTAGGGAACAAGTCTCTTCCAGGTTTCAAGTCGTTCGAATTGTTGCTGTTTTTGTTCGCCGTGCTAGAAATGTTAAACTTCCTTCAAATGAACGAGTGAAAGGTTTCTTGCGCTCTTCAGAACTGCTTTGTGCAAAGCAAAAATGTCTGCTATGGGTGCAAGAGGACTTCTCTGAGGAGATTCAATCCTTGAAAACCAAAAATTGTGTCTCTAGTCACTCAAAACTGTCATCGTTGTCGCCGTTTCTTAATGATGTTGGGCTGCTTCGAGTCGGGGGAAGAATTTCCAATGCAGTCGATGTTTCTTTTAGCCTTAAACACCCTATAATATTGCCGAAAGATCATCCGGTTTCTCTTGTTAAAAGGAAAGTTGTTCATGGCTGCATGGGCCGCTTTTTTCAACGCCAAACCACATCATCACAACTCATGGGAAATTTGCCTTCTTCAAGACTTTCAACATCTTTCGCTTTCGACCGAACGGGCTGTGACTATGCTGTTCCGCTAACACTTCGACTCGCAAAAGGAAGAAACCCAAAATTCGTCAAATGTTACTTTCCACTGTTTGTCTGCATGGCGACAAAAGCCTTGCATTTGGAAGTCGTCAGTGACCTGTCTACCGATGCCTTTTTAGCAGCGTTAAGGCGATTTATAGCAAGGAGGGAAAAATGCAGTGTCATCTACTCGGACAATGGCACCAATTTTAGAGGAGCTGCGAGAACCTTGTGTGAATGGGTTGATTTGGTTCGATCCGAGACAGGCCTCTTTGTGCAATATCTGATACCGATTTGAACCTAAACACCATCTCATTTTCTTAAAGATAGACCATATACGGCATTACCGGAGCCAAGCTGCCTGGAGATCCCAATGAATAGACTTGGAAGATGGCAATTCATTCAAAACATGTTACAAGGGTTTTGCTCTAGTCACTTCACTTCAACAACGTCCCAAATGGCAAAAGAAGACCAAGAATTTCAAGGTTATATATATATATATATACTTAATATATATATATATATATATATATATATATATATATATCTATATGTATATATACTTATATATATACTTATATACATAGTATATATATATATATACTTATATATATATATATACTTATATACTTAAAAGACCTATAACGAAGCTGGCTATTTTACCATGTTCCTGAAATTCCTTTAGGGGGCCGGCGTGTTCAGGAATGCATCTATAATGTTATTTTATTTCACCCTAAATAATTAATTTGTTGATCTTAAATTATTGTATTTTGAAATGCTAAGAGACTAACTTGTTAAATTTGTTATTCTTAAATATTTTTTGTATTCATTGCCAAACATAGTCGTTTAATACCCTATGTTTTATTGACTTGTTTGTTAACCATGATATTTTGCTAATCCGATAATCCCAAATTCGTCTTACACTTGCTACAGGCCTATGCCTACCAAGCTAATTTTTTTTTTTTGTAAAAACTTAGCTTCGTCAGATGGTGCATTGTTAAATTCGATCTCTTTTCTTTAGCAATCACCATCGAGATAACATCGTAGTACAGTCCACTCATTACCTACATAAAAAAAATTGTTTGTCTTGATCTTTTCACAATTCCAAATAAATACATTAATATAATTGTTTTGAAAATTTTGTATTTCTTTTTCCTTTTGGGAATTGTTGCATTGCTGATCAAAGGTAATAGATAAGTTCTTTTTAAGCATCATTTTTAAGAAGTTGTACAGTTTTTAGACTATTTGTATTATAGGTACCGCCATTTTAACCTTTCACATTTCGAATTTGAAAAATCTGTCTAGCTAAAAAAGTTTTATTGAAAAGACTTATATGTTCTTAAGAACGGCTTTATTACGATATTTACCAGAAAACGACATGCTTACACTTTCAAATTTGATCATAGTTTGAAAAATACTATCTGTTTGGATTTGAAGTTTTTCTTTTTCTCTGCAAAAATGTTTCCTCTACCAGCTTCCTTCCATATCCTTACTTTTATGTCACCCATGATCATGGCATTTTGCCACTATACCACTTAAGCTATCTAGAAAATCATTTGACATCCCGATATCACCATCTTTTTATACATAGTATTCTAGCTGGCCCGGTAGATGTTTGCTGTGCAATTCTTAGGATGTGCTTAAGTTTACCTTGAATGACATATACTTAATCAATAAATGAAAAAATACGAAATTAACGAAGCACTTGCGAAATTTCCAATAAACATAACAATAACTAAAATATAGGTATAGGTATACCTATTAATTGATTTTTTTAATTGATGACAACCTTCAAATAATGTTCATTCCTCCTTCGGAATTAAAATCATTCTTAAACATCATAGTGTGTTTTAAATTCGCTTCTTAAATATTTTAACTAAGATTTTTTTTTTTTTTTCGATGTAAATCAATTGAGAACAAATTTGGGTTCTGGACTCTTCTTTTGATATAACAGAATGTGGAGATGCATTTCTTTATGAGTAATGTAAAGGAAATTCCTCAGAACTTTTTTTAAAGCAGTTTACTTTAAATATTTTTACAAATTTAATTACATACAATGATGCTTGTATATTATAGTAAACACATTTAATTGCTTGTATTCTAACCCTCCCTGTGATATAGATATATATTTTATGTACGCATGTATAGTATTTTTTAGTGCTGGGTATCCGTAACCAGCGCCGGATCTAGGGGGGGGGGGGGGGCAAAGGGGGCACTTGCCCTGGGCGCCTGGCCTTGGGGGGCGCCATATGGAAGATGAAGAAATAGGAGAGCAAAAAAAAAGGTATTCAACATTTGAACAGGGCGCCAAAGTAATGCAATGTTTATTATTTATTTCTTGTTCCAAATATGAAAGAAATATGTCGCCCCTCATGGGGGCGCAAAATTGGAAGCTGAAGAGAGAAACGAGAGTAACAAAAAAAAAGGTCTTCAATATTTGAAAATGATAAACAAATTCGTTGCCCTTCAGCAGGGCGCAAAATTAAAAGATGAACAAGGAAATGAGAGTAAAAAAAAAATTTGGAAATGATGCTATGTTTATTTATTTCTTGTTCCAAATATGAAATATGTAATAAGCCACTTTCGTCGAACCTTAAACAAATTCGTCGCCCCTCATGGGGGCACCAAATTGGAAGATGAAGAAAGAAACGAGAGTAAAAAAAAAGGTCTTCAACTTTTCAAAATTATAAACTTATTCGTTGCCCTTCAGCAGGGAGCAAAATGAAAAGATGAGCAAACAAAAAAGTAAGAGTAATAGGGAGGGTTTTTCACACCGAGCCGAAAACCCGGTTTTCAGCTAAAAGTTTACGAAAACCTGAAAATCATTCACACCGGACTTTTCAAGTTTTCGTTTGACATTTCACTTAATTTTTACAGCTGACTATCAAATTTTAAAATGAAAATATTTTCGGCTGCTATGATAGATTTTTTTTTGACGTTTATGCGCTTTTTAGGTGTGTTTGGAAAGAATCGAAACAAACTGAGGTGTGTTCGGAAAGAATCACAACAAACTTAGGTGTGTTTGCTTTGTATTCCAACAAGTTTTCGACAGGTTTTATTTAAAACTAGTTGTTTTCGAAAACTTGTGTTTAGCAAAAATGTGTGGTAAAACTTGTGTTTTCGTTCAGGTTTTGGGGGTTTTCAACAAAAACCGTGTTTTCAGCTAGGTGTGAAAACTCTATAAGAGTAAGAGAGAGTCACAAATGTAGGAAAAATCCCTTTTTGCGGTACTGCAAACGGCTCTGCAATAGTTGGGTAGACTACCAACAGTTTACTGGCACTAAAATGCAGCTCCAATGTAGTGTAGTGCGACTTTTATTCATATAATTTCATACAAAAAATACGTGCATTTCAATTATTGTAGTGCAGTTCCATGTAGTGCGGTCTTGCATATAAACAAAGATCTGTTCGTCGTAACTGGTTGCGCACAATTGTGAAGCTGCAGCTGTAGCACGTAGCATGTCAAAGTTAAATGTACGTTAATCGTATTGCACGGCTACAATGTGAAGTAGCAGCTGCAGCACAGAGAAGTTGAAGTCGACTGAATTTGAACTTCACGAACGTGCTGCAATAAAAAACAACAACAAACGAAATGGCGGACACGATTTTTGTTTGAGTTCAGTGCGACACCATTGTATTCGTGAATGCTGCTTAGTGAGCTACTTTTTTTACATTTACTCCGACGCCAAGTGCTACTGCTGCAGCTTCACCATTTTGCGCATCCAGTTTAGCATAGTTCAAGAGTTGACAACAAACCAGATTATGACTTTCCCATTTTGCATGTGTGTCCGTAACGTAGGGCGCAAAACAAAACAAAAAATGCAAGGGCTATGTGTGTTCGTGACGTAGACGAAACAAAATTGAGAACGTGAAGGCGCTAGGTTTGAATTCGATACAACCGTTAACAACTTATGGCCATTTGAAAAAAAGACGTTAAGACCAGATCTCCGTTATTAGCATTTCTTGCCAAAAACAAAAAACGCTGTTCTCTTAAGAACACTAAAAGAATATAACACACATAGTTTAATCAAAATCGTTAGAGCCGTTTTTGAGCAAATTAGAAAAAAACCAAAAAAAGTTGGCTAAAACTGAACGCCTCGTTGTATGGGAGCTACCATTTAGAAAGCCTTCACTGAAAAATTTACAAAACCATCTTATAGAACACTATAAAGAACGATGCCAAACGAAGTTTGAGTCAATTCAACCAAGTCGTTGCGAACTTACGGCCATTTAAAAAAAGCCGTTTAAACCAGATTTTCGTTACCACCATTTAAGCCAAAAACGAAAAACGCTAGTTTGTTACAAATATCTTAGGTAAGTTATATTCTGAGTTTAATCAAAATCGTTAGAGCCGTTTTCGAGCAAATTCAAAATGAAAAAAACCGTTACATGAAAGGTACCAGTTTGAGCCGGGCTAAAACGAAATAAAAAAACCTCGACAAAGATTTTTCTTCAAACTGCTACCAAGTTTGAAGAAAATCTGTCAAGCCGTTTAGGCTGTAGCATGACATGAAACAGCGAACATCAACACAACGGCACAGACGCACAGACAGACCGACGGACGGTATGGCTAAAACCACTTTTTTGGGCTTCTCTATCATCGTATGTTTGATTAAAACCTCGAAATTTTTTTTTCTGCACGAAACCAATACTTGCCCTATAAAGCAAGTATGTACTACTACTACTAAGCTATTTCACTAAAGCTGTTCTATGGATTAGTTATGATTTTGTATATCGGTGAGTAAAAGTTAAATGTGCAATCAAAATATCGGACAGAATCACAAATAAGCAAACAGCCTTTTAACTTTTTATGAACAACATTAGCAGGTTCTCCGCTGTCGTTTATTGAAATAGAAAAATTATCAAATCAATCTGGATAATGGCACATACCCCAAAGGTTTTATTTTGCACATACGCCAAGATTGCATTTTGAGTAATCAGTAACACGAGAACCCTTAGCAATACCTTATTTTCTTAGGTTGGGTCACACAGACTTTTATGACAGGTATAGTACATAAGCTGTTGTCAACAGCATCAAGCATTAGAGCATACAGATAAAAACACGTTAACGATATGAGTTCAAGTTTTGTACGTAAACTTAAAAAAAAAAATTACTGGGGTGGCGCCAAATTTAACTTTTGCCCCCCCTTGAACAAATCCTAGATCCGGCGCTGTCCGTAACCCTATAATGGCGGGTACCCACCAGGTAACATATCCCGGGTACCCGCGAGTTTGGGTAGTACCAGCATTAACCAGGTTCCCGGGTACTAGCATTTCCGGGCATTTCTCCGGTAAAATCAAGAGGCCTTATTGTAATATTATGGTTACAGTCTTCGCTAAGTTGCATCATCAAGGCTAAAGCCTGTAAATAAATCAAGAAAAAAGATAATTCAAGAGTTAGAGTTAAGATTTAAATAGTGTAGGTATCTAGCTATTTAACAAACTAGAAAAAATGGAATAATTGAAATTATTAAGACTTAATAACTATTAATGTGAATCTAATTAATAAGAAAACTTAAAGTTAAAGTTAAAAAAGGAGGTGAGTTTAAAATTAATTGTTTATCCTAATAGCGACTTCCAATTCCGCAATCAATTTTCTCTTCTTTTTCAATAAAACAAAAATCAAAATAATATGCCAACTGATGCATATATTCAAAAAAAACAACAACAGTCATCACAGTGTTCTGTTCTGTAACCATTAACTTGAGCAATTTCTTTTATGTGCTAATACTCTTTTTACTTGCGATTATAGGTACTATAAGGCAAGTTATGGATTCGTGCAGAAAATTTTTTTTGAGATAACAATCACACATGACATGACGATGATGGCGAAATCGAAAAAAGTGGGTCTGGGAATTCCGTCCGTCTGTCTGTCTGTATGTCTGTTTGCGCCTCTAGAGCCCAAACGGATCGGCCGATTTGCTTCAAATTCGGTGTTTAGGATTTATTTGGCCGTCCCTCGGAATGATTTTTTTTTTGCTCTAGACCCAAAAATAACGGCACCTGCCATACAATCGTAAAGAAAAAAATTGATTTTCTCAAAAATGGCTCTAACGATTTTGATAAAACTTTCAGAATGCTATTTTTTTAAGACAAGCTATCTTTTGATCAGAAAATATTTTTCAAAATTTGTCTTATAACGGTACCTCTTATAGAACCAGTATTTTCAAATCAAATTTTCTCGTAAACCGTACATCCGATTTCAATAAAATTTTAGGCACAGAAAGTGATTCATAATTTTATTAATATGGCATTTCAAAATTTTCAGAAACTTTTTTTTTTGATTTTTTTATAATTTTTTCAAAAAAATTTTTGGTTTTCGAAATATGTTGGAAACGGGTATATTGATTTTTTTTAACATTATTTTTTCAGATGTAAACTACGTAGCTATTGCCAAATATTTACATACTCAAATAAATTTCAAAATATTTTTTGGAAAAGTTTTTCAAAAATAACCTTTTTAAAAAAAACTGGTCGAACGATTTTCAAATTTTTTTTTCCTAGATTGACATATAGCTTTAAAATTTTATTGCATACTTAGTTTTTCTGATAAAACTCTTAAACTAATTTAAAAAATAAAAGAATTTTCGAAATTATTTTAATTTTTTTTTAATATCCATATATGCAGCCACTAAGCAATTCGTGCATTTATTTATAGTTTGCAACTGAAAGTGGTAAACGGCATAATCGATGGACCATCGAATGATACGCTGCCATTTTATGCTGAATTGGGCAGTACGAATCGTTGGTTATTATGCGCATCGTACTGGTAGGCTTATGATACACTCCAATTTCAATTGTACGCTGCAACTCAAGATTCGGAAATGGTAATCTTTCATTATTTTCCAACTCACCCGTAAACTTTATGGATTCAAATTCACCATTTAAAATATTGAGACTATCATGAATTCCATCAGTTTTTACAATCGCAAAAACATCATCCACATAACGTATGGGAGCTGATTTTTTCGTTGTAGCACCATTTCAAAATAAGCCATAAACAATTCAGCTTAAGTGGACTTAGCGAGTTTCCCATGTTTTTTCATAGTTCAACTTTATAAATTTTTTGCCGGAACTGAAAAAAGTTTTGTTTCATACATAATTTTGCCATTTCCAAATAAATAAGTTTTTTGTCACGTTCACAATCGATATTATCTAGATGATTTTTAAATACATCTAACGCTTTATCAGCTGGTATACTTGGAAATAACGAGCATACTTCAATGCTAACTAGTTTTTCACCAGGATTAAGCCTTAGATCACTTATTTTTTCTACAAACTCAAAAGAGTTTTTAACGGATAAGCTTTCTAACTGTGGTAATTCTTTAAATTCCTTCACCAACCATTTCGCTATTTTATATGTTGGTGCATTTACATTAGAAACAATCGGACGCATTTTCTTTACTTTTTTGTGTATTTTAGGAAGAGCATAAAGCCTTGGCCAAGTTGGGTTTGACACGACTAGCATTCTACCGACGGGCGACGCGTTCACTAAAAACTTTTTTGATTTTTTGGCGAAGTGCAACTGCGTCACGTATCATTGTTTTAAGCGGGCACTACAATTATACTTCAAATTATGATATTGATAAAGAATCGCTTCCCGATCGATAAGCGAAATCAAACATCACTGCGCGTGGTTAGTGGTAAGATTGTGGACCGTAAAACAATAAACCACGGAGCTATCGTTGTCCCCCGTGCCTGACAAAAAATAAATAAAAAATCGTTCATTTAATTATATATTGAATTCCATGAAACCAAAAAACCGATCTCGATTCGATCTCGAGCACTTTTCCTTTTCCATGAAGCCAAAAAAAGAATCTAGATTCGATCTCAGATTGAATCTAGATCGCTTTACGCGAATCTCGATTCAGAGCCAAATTTACACATACACAAACTATTGACATTCCTTAACGTCATCAGATGGAAATTTGATTTTCTCATTGTGGTTTTGTGTATTTCATCAAATTATATGTAGATGATAAAAAAACGACTTCAAAATGAAGTTCCTGACTTCCGAATGGGAATTTAACAGAGTGTGGAAGCTTTTATGCCAGTTTTTTTTTTTGCAATTTTCTTTTGTCTGGCTGGTGGCACAACTTCATACAGCAAGTCTATGTCTTCCAAAATTAAAAAATCTTCTTCAGTTTTCACATCTATTGATATTTTAAAATAGTGTTTTCAGAATTTATTATTTGTTCCAAGGTATTTTTTTTTTTTGTATCGACTTGCTTATGGCAGACAAAAGTAACTACCTATACGTTTTTCTATTATTGTATGACAGTAGTAGTTTAAAAGTAACTTAAGCACTACATCAGCCTTTTTTAAAGTTTGACAGGTTAAGTCCTAATCATAGGTCTAAATACGTCTATGAATAGCTTAAGCTCCAGGTTTGGTTGATCACAACTTAGCAGCAGTTTAAGATACGTCTATGAATACAGCCCATTATATCTATATGTTAAAATTGATAAATGAGCTGGAACTCATAAAAAAAGCCAGCATCCCAATGTCATTTACCAAAAGTCGTGAAAAAGCGCTCTAAAAATTATAACAAAAATCATATTTTTTGTTAGAAAAGCGTTAGAATTGGGAACTTCACGGATTATTTGTTAGACACATTATTTATATCTATATGTTGAAATCGATAAATGAGCTGGAACTCCTAAAAAAGCCAGCATCCCAAGGTCATTTACCAAAAGTCGTTAAAAAGCGCTCTAAAAATTATTGGGATCTTCACGGTTTTTTTTTTAAACACATTATGTCTATATGTTGAAATCGATCACAAGGTCATTTACCAAAAAGTGGTGAAAAAGCACTTCAAAAATTAGAAAATAATTCGTAACTTCCGTTAGAATAGTGTTAGAAGTAAAAAAAACAGGATTTTATTGGAAACATATTCAGACGAGCCGTGTAAACCAAAAAAATGAAATTTACCATCACAATTTGGGTTCCCTAGCTTTTTGGGCATACATGTTTTTATTATGGAAATTTAATTTTTTGTTTTTATTTTTTTTTCTGTCTGAATTTCACAAAAAAATTCTTTTTTAGGTATGAGGAACTCCTAGACAGGGTTCCTTACACCCGAAAAAAATATTTATATATGAGTTTTCGAGAAATGATATGCTGGCGTGAAGTTAGAATCTCACTTATTTAAATCAATTTTTTTCAGTGAAATCATGAAGAACTATTTTGGAAAACTATCAGGAACTATAGAACTCGTGTGCATGCAGCAAGCACTCCAAAAAAAGTTGAGATGCTGACATTTGTTATGCTAACTTCACTGACATCAAATAAGTACTATTTCTTCCCCAATCAACCAACTGGCAGAGAAGAATCAGACGCTGAAATATCAGATTCAAAACCTATCAGCAGAAATGGATAAGGATCGTCATACAATATCTTGTTTGGAGAATCAAATAAAAAACAAAAATATAATATTAAAGGGAATTTAAGCTCAAACCTCTGCGCCCGAAGAAATTAAGAGAGTCTGTGAGGAAATATGTAACGTAACTTTTTTTATATATAGGTATATTATGAATCTAAGGATTCATCAAAATTAAAGAGAGAGATAGTGATGTTATGTCTGGTACGTCCTTCTCATTCTCGATCAGCGGCAGTTACGCTCCTTACCAAAGAAAAGTAAAATTCTCCTACAACCTTATGTCTAAGGGTGGGAGTAATTCAAGTCCTTCAAACTTTGTTATCTACCCCGGGTTTCGGCTTTTCCTTAGCTGTATTTGTTAAGTCTCATACAAGTGGCTAGAGTATGCCTCACGTCTTCAGCTAACGAAAGAGTCACAAAAGAGAAAAATGAGACCAATCGTAAACCATCACTTCTTCTAAATTTAATACACTACAGACTGTGAAAGTCTAACCCTACGACTTCCACTTTAAATATAGACTCACTTCGTTGTCTTGTGAGCCCTCACGAAATGTCATAACACTAGTAAATTATAAGATCCAGGTTCTAGTTGGTTCGCTTAGAATTACCTATATCTATTCACTAAACCATACCAAAACTAACACCAAACCTCTATTCTTTCCTCCACCACCTCCAACGAGGACATTTAAGACCACTATACTCCGTAGCCTATCCACGCCCACATCGAAGTTGGGGGCCTTAGTACCCTGGCAGCAGCGGTCTGCTTCTGGTAGCCTTTGCTTCGCTCGCCGAATGAGGGGGGGATCTTGTGCTGGGTTCTAAGGTGGTGTTACAGAATTTTTAATAAGCAGACCTGTCAGATGAAGTTGACTGAAGTTGGTTGTCGGGTTGTTGCTGAGGCCCGAATAATTGAGAAATGGATTGAGGACTCTAAATGAAAAGATAATTTTCAGAAAACATAATTTATGTGATCACCCTACGCTTACACTAAAGAAGAATTGAAAACATTAACTTCGTCTTTCGCATAACGCTTAAAAATCATTGAAGAGCGAGTCATAGGTATTGAAGACCCTAGGGCTATAGTTTTACTTCCATGATTTCTTAACACCCTTATTCAAAAGAAAACCGGAATCAAAATAGGTGGAGAGGAACAAGGTGTAGATGTCCTCTCGGTCTCTGTACCCACCCATTGGTGCAGCTAGTTCGTCCCGGCCGCACACCTTTGGATTCAAACGACCAAAAAAAAAAATATTATGAATCCCCCTAAATGGGTATGGCAGACAAAGGTCTAAACCCTTTATCTACCTTATCGCCACCATCGCTGCTGTTGTCTTTTAACCATGGACAACTCTCCTTTGAACCTAAACAAAACTTACTTCATCGTCGCTAGGTTTCTTATCACTTCAATATCAGAAACTTTGGCGAACCACATCGACTAATCTCAAAGAAAATCCAATATAACAAAAAAAAAAACCAGGTTTAACGTTATAAAAAAAAGAATAAGACAATCTTGTCCTGTTTATTATAATATTCAAAAATTATTGTTTATCTCAACTTATCTTACTTAGATTGAAATCACTAAAAATTAACCTAACTTTTACTAATAGAAATGGAACTTATCGGCCTTACTATCAGTTATTACAAAAAAAAATATAGACATCGGTCCTTAACTCATCAATGATTATACTCTAAGATAACGAACAACAACCAAAAATTCATAACAGCATAGTGTACTGCCATCCAGTTATTTCAAATTCTTTTTTTTTTTTTCTTTTAAAGGCAAGATTAACTTTAGCAAAAAAAAACTTTAACGAATAAGTAGATCAAAAAAAAAAAAAAAAATTAAAAAAAAAATTGTTACGATATCGTCCAAGAACACTTTGGGTCCCTGGGAAAATATCTCGATTATCGTTTCAATAAAAATATAGATTTTTTTTTTCTTCTTTTATGTATCCAAATAATCGTGAAGCAAATTCCGAACTTGCACGCAATTCGCGAGTAAATTATGTAACGTTTATATATAAGGTCTATTTGGAGATAAGCAGTGACAGCAATAAAGAAATATATATTTGGTTCATATAAAAATCAGATAAACGATACTACTCACCAAATGTCTCCTCGAAAGAGTGCACTATTCCGATGATTGCAGGTGGTTTTCAAGATGATGTTGACTGGGTCAAAGTTGCTGGCTTGAATATATGAGTAAATTTATATTTGATTATTTCTTTCACTGTTCATGTGACCATGCACATGGCTTTTAGTTCTCTTAAAAAAAAATCGATTTGAAAACGCGGTTGCAAATACTTCATTCAAAAATCCAAACTACCGGGTTTTTCTATTACCGGATTGATTACATTTAACACTTTCTTTACTCTACTATTTTTCACTGATTTGTTTTTGATTGAGACTGTTCTTTGGTTCTTCATTTGACCAACAATGGCCGTCTTGTAACTTTGACTTGTGTTCGTATGGATGTTTTAATCGAGGAACTTCTTTGACTTTGCCTGTGGACATCACCACTTCTGTCTTTCAGAAATCGCTAACAAACAAAAAAAAACTCCTCTGCTAAAGAAAGTTCTCATTTAAGGCTCTAGTTCCATAAAATAACTAACTGAAAACATCTCAAGTAATACTTATCATATTTGATTTTACATAAACTTAAATATCCTTATTTCGGTCTTAGATGTTCCCAAACGATGTATCTCCTTGCGGTGCAAATCAAATTACATCTCAGTTGACTTTGAGGTAGGTCCAGATAAAAAAAAATTCAAAACTAGATGTGCTATTGTCGAGCGAATTTAAGAGGTTCACACAATAACCACATGAATCGTTATGGTCCGTTCTCTGCGTGAATGTCTCTTGGGCTGAACTTTGTTACAAATCAGAGTGTCGATTACGTTTAGAAGGTTCTATTTCCATTAACCCGCTTCCTTCAAAAATGAGTTATGATGACCTCGAAGACGTTTTGCACTTTCAGGTTTGTAGCCGCTTGTAGGAAGCTCATTAACAGTTGGGAGTTGATAGACTTGGTTAGTATTTTTGCATGTCAGGACAATTAGACGTTGCGGTGTTACACGTGTTTGCGCTAGAGGACAATATGCGCAAGTAGTTAGAAATAGCCACTGGACAATGTGTGACAAAAAAAAACGTGGCGTGCAGCCACCAGACGATAACCTATAAAAGAAAAACGCACCTTGTGACTACGGGTTTTGGAGAGGTTATAACTCATGGCAATTAGGATGTCACTCAATTTACCTGAACTATAATATTACAGCGCTTATTTTTCTGCTGTATAGTTCTTCTCAAAGGACATCTTCTAAGGACTAAATGTAGGAGTCAGTCTGGTTCCCATGTACATTAGCCAACTCTTCTAGTGGCGCACGCCGAATGGGTATTTGTCACACAAGATTATCCCCTTTTTTTTTTTGCTTCTTGGGTCTTGCAATTCCGTTTGACACCAGCTTGGGTTTTTAAGTTTTAATTTATATCCTAAAAATGAAAGCACTATAAGTTCCAGTCTTTTTTTTTTTTGTTAAACTTGCTCCAGACACCAAAAATGGGCTTGGTGACGCCGACCATTCGGCCAGGCCAGCAAAAAAAAGACAAAAAATGCACCAGAATATTCTTCGGCAAATTTAAAAGTGCTTACCTCGAACTTTTTGTGAAATCCTCTCAGGAGACCAGCTCCAATATTCTATTAGGAGATAGAGAAGTGGTTGTGTTGGCTGACTGACGAGAAAGACTTTATCTAATACACAGTAGCCAACACGAAACTTTACTTATTCTTTTTCCTTTTCTTCTTCTTTTGTCTGGTTTTCAAGAAAGAAACTGGCCGACAGTTCCCTTTTTTGAGTGAACGAATGAAGTAAACTTGTTTCGTTGACTACAATTGAATAACTCAGAGGGTCTACTTAAAGTAGTAGGGCATTGTAGTGATCGTTTTGTAGGACAGTTTTGTGGTAATGCAGTGAGGTTTCGTTCTGAAATATCACCTACAGAGAGTGTTTTACGTGTATACACACATAAAAAATATGTAAATGTTCCGAGAAGGAGACTTTATTTGACATTAACATTATTGTTAGCTATTGGAAATTTATGATCTCACTCTATCTGAGTATAAATAGTTTTGGGAACGAGTATGAACAAGGGAAATATTTCCCTAGTGGCGAGTGTGAGTACTAAATGTCTTTACTTCATAGAGAAACTATGAAGCATCATAATAAAACTCGAGAGGGTGGAAGCGTAAACGCAGGGGTGTGGAATTTATTTTCCTACAAATCTTGCTCGTTTACGAACGGTTCCCAACTGTTTTCAACGAGTAAGGAATAGAAAATGCTCTTTGGTTCATGGAGAATTATGTACTACCAACTTGTTACTGTTTCTTTGCAAAAAAAAAAACCTGCAGAGTCTCATGCACAGCTGAGGCCGGGATCAGGAAAGGTTTCATTTCAGCTAAGAGTTTAAAGAAATTCTGTGTCACAAAAAAAAGAAATCCGATATTTGAAGGGTAGCTGTGCTCTGTTATCTTTTAAGGTCTTTCGTATGGGTTACTGATTTGTGTCCCTTTTTGTCTATCACCTCATACAAGTTGTTTCCTATCAATTTTAAAACTCGAACCTTAATGAATTTAGGGCTGAGCTTGGCGTTGAAATGTTTGGTCGCGTCACTCAGCACTATATTCCTTTTGTAAATATGGTCACCTACATTAAATCGTATAACTCGGCTTCTGAGATTGTAAGTCTTTTCGTATTGATCATGAGCACTTTCCAAGGTTGTTTTGAGGTAGGAGTGGAGAATATTCATCCGAGCTACCTTAGGCAGCCAATCAATTTCCGAATGATTCAAGCCTCCCAGTTTCCTCAACAGCCGGTTATCATGTCCGTGCTCAATCATCCGGTGACCGAAAAGTGCTTCGTATGGGGACATCGAAAGTGCAGAGTGGACCGTTGTGCGTAAAGCGCTACTTATTGATGACAGGTACTGATCCCAGTTAGATTGTTTGGGATCGACGTAAGATCGAATTGCGGCTAATATAGACCTGTTTACTCTCTCGGACGCGTTCGGCTGTGGAGAATACACCGCAGTTCTATACTGTTTAATCCCGTACACTTCTAACATCTTTGCGGATTCGTGGCCCACGAATTGAGTCCCATTGTCGGACAAAATACTTTCCGGTACACCGAAGATCAGGAACACCTCCTCCTGTAAAATCTCACTGCGTTAGAGGCGGTAGCCTTTCGCAACGGCTTGATTATTACAAATTTGGTGAACTGATCCAACACTATTATAATGAACGTATTCCCGCTCTTTGAACGGGGATAGGGACCCAGGAAATCAATGTAGAGGTGCTGGAATGGCCTCTCTACTTTGAATGCCTGACCCATCTCCGCTCGCAGGGTTATGTTCGAAGCCTTGCTAGTTTTGCAAGTTTCGCACCGATTTATATATGTTTTCACTTGCGCGAACATGTTTGGCCAGTAGAATTGGTTACGGAGGCGATACAAAGTTTTCGTGATACCTCCATGCGAAGCCCGCGGTGGATTATGTGCAAGAGCTACCAATTCATCTGTCATCACCGACGGTACCCAGAGCTTCCAAACTAGGTCGTCTTGTAGAGGATCTCCCACTACATGCCTTGTTTTCTTGTAGACGAAACCGTCTGAAATCTTTAGCTCGGGTAGTCTTTCTTGATTCTTCTGTATGTGGCTGATGAGTTGCTGATACTCGTCAGACTGGAAGTGTGAGCTTTCTAAGTCGATATAGAGTACCTCCGCGGAATCGACTTCGGCTACACTCGATATATGACGTGAGAAATTTACTGCGTCGTTCTCATATACTCTTGAAAGAGCGTCAGGTACCACGTTTAGCGTTCCCTTACGATGTTCGACTACGAAGTCGAAACCTTGGAGTCGCATACTCCATCTCGCCAATCTGCCGGTTGGGTCTTTCAGACTCATCAGCCACTTAAGACTCGAGTGGTCAGTGATGACTCTGAATTTGTATCCTTCCACATAAGCGCGGAACTTCTGAATCCCCTGGAACGCAGCGAGGCATTCGCGTTCGGTGACAGAGTAGTTTCTTTGCGCAGCGTTCAGCTTTTGCGAGAAGTAAAAGATAGGGCGTTCAGCTCCGCTTTCGTCTCGCTGGCAAAGAACACACCCTATACCGGACGCGGATGCATCGCATAAGATTATGAATTCTTTCGAAAAATCTGGGTTAACTAAGATTGGTGCAGACGTCAGGGCTGACTTAATGTTTTGTAAGGCCTTTAACGCGTCCGCGTTGAATTCGAATTTCTTACCCTTTTTGAGAGTGTCTGTCAAGGGAGCTGCCAAAGTTGAGAAATCCTTGACGAATCTTCGGTACCAACCCGCCATACCCAGAAATCGTCGAACCTGACGTTGGGTTGTTGGCACCGGAAAATCTACAATAGCGGAGATTTTGGCAGGATCCGCTTTCAGACAGCCTTGACCGACTTTGTATCCCAAATAATGTAGCTCGTTAAAGCAAAATTTTGACTTACCTACATTAATTGTCAGTCCTGCGTCGCACAATCTGTCGCTAATGACCTTCAATATCTTAATGTGTTCGTTAAACGTCTTTGATACGACCAGGAGATCATCGAGGTACACGAAAACTTGATCTCTTAAGGCCGTAGGTATCACACGACTCATGAGGTACGTAAGACTCTGAGCTGCGTTACATAAGCCGAATGGCATAACTTTGAACTGATACAAGGGGCGCCCAGGTACGGTGAATGCTGTCTTCTCCCTGGATCCCTTCTCCAACGGTATCTTCCAGTAAGCGTCCTTCAGATCCACACTTGAAATGTAGTGTGTATCAGAAAGACGCGCTAGCAGACCTTCAATATGCGCAATTGGACCGGCATTTTTCTTCGTCACAGAGTTCACTTTCCGAAAGTCCAAGCACAGGCGATTCTTCCCCGGTTTGCGAACTAGCACCACCGGAGAACTCCATGCACTTGAACTTTCTTCGATGACTCCTAACTCGATCATCCGATCCAGTTCCGCATACATCATGGTTTGTACCGCTGGAGAGACAGGATAATGCCTCTGTTTAATGGGCATTGCGTCTCCTGTATCAATCGAATGTTCCAGCAAGCTCGTCCTCCCTAGCCCTTTGGATTCGAATGATGGAAATCCATCAATAACCTCCTTTAATTCTCTGGCCTCGGTAAGAGAAAGCTTGCATTGATTTTTGTAATCCTCATTCTCGTTTGGATAAGGACTTACACCCATCCCTGAAATTATATGAGGAGCCAGTTGGAATTTCTTCCAAAAATCAACTCCCAAATAAAGGCGTTGAAATAAAGTGTTGGCACTAAGTAAAAATCCATGCTCCTCAACATACCCTTATAGAGAACGTCTGTAGTGACGATCCCAACTATATCTTGCTTCTTCCCGTCCGCGGTAGACACTGAAGATGCAACTTTCCGTATAGGAATATTCTTGTTTTTAATGAACTCCACCGAATTGGTGCCAATACAGCTGATGCTAGCACCTGAGTCTAAAAGACCTAACCAGTGTTCATCGAAAATGTTCACCGTGACATAAGGTCGTGGATCATTGGAGTGTTCCCTCAATGTAGCTGTAGTTATAATTCGGTGGGTTTTTCTTTTGGCTTGAAATCGTTCCCTGGTCTTCAATATCTTCCGTGATACAGTTGGGAACGTCATTATTCTTCTTCTGACTTCATAGTAATTCCTTAATCGTTCATGAAACGATTTTCGAGGTAATTCATTGAAAGTGTTTTTATTTACTTCAGGTTTAAGTTCATTAGATAATTCAGTTCTGTTCGGTTTTAAAATAGAGATAGGAGTTTCTGGTTTTGAGATAGCAATAGGAGTTTCTGGTCTACTAACTTGATCTATGGTTCCGGGTTTTGAATCCCTGAACGAACCCCCCCGGACAGAAGATTGTTCCTGTTGAGGTTTTCCGAACATTTCGGACAATTAAAGGTCTTAAAATCAGGTAACCCACACCTAAAACAAAAGACTACGCTTTTCTCTGCACACTCCCGAAAACCATGTCCAACCCCCTTGCAATTCCAACAACGTATCGAAGTAGGGTCACGTCTTAAAGCTTCCAACTGGGCAGTCGTGGCTACAACGGGGCTCTCGTTTGACAACTCAATTTCGTTGATTTGTCTTCTGGAGTTCGGATTCCATTGGTTGACGGCTGGCTTCAGCTTAGCATATTCTGGGCGACTGGATTTGTCGAAAAACTTCTCTATGGTCCTACAGACATACGCCATCTGAGGCAGGCTGCTAGTGTTGAAGGTTATGAGTAACTCCCCCATGCGTCGACTTACATTAGCTTTTATGGTATCCACCATCTCGCTAGCTGACTTAGGAGTTCGAAGTCTGGAATTGAGGGTCATCAGTGCATCATAGAACTCGTTAAAAGTCTCACCAGGTAGTTGCTTTCTGTCATTAATCCTACGAGAAATTTCGCTGTCGGATTCCAAGCTTCTGTATTGTTCTACCAAGGCCGACTTCAGAGTTAACCATGGTACGTTCGGGTTACCCTTCAGGTATCTCCAATACCAACTTTCAGCCTGTCCAGAAACGAAGTGATGAAAATTCATCACCACATCGTCCCAGGATACTCCATAACTGTTTTTCATTACCTCTAAACGAAACAGAAAATCGTCCACCAATATGTTTCTACCATCGAAGGATATACCCCATTTGTGATATAATACGAATTTGTTTGATGAAGTCGACTGACGCGGCGGAGAATTCGGCACAGATACATTGTCGAAATGCATCCTCCCTATTTTTGAAAGATAAGCATCCACATCCGATGCCTGTGCCATGTCTACGGGGTGAACGGCCCGTTCAACTGAGTCGTCTGTTAATACATTACCACTAGAGGAACCACCGAATAATGGAATGCCCATAGACCCACTTCTTGGTCGTGGGCTTTGTAAAGTTACTTTTGAACCGCTTGGTCTTACTGGTAATGGTATAATAGGAGGCTTAATCTGAATTTGCTGGGTCACTACTGGTGCGCCAGGAGTACGCAAATTTGCTCTTTGAAGATCAATGGGTGAGCTACCTCCAGGTGTTTGAGGTTCAAAAAGGTTCGTTGGTTGATTAGGACTAGTATTAGTCTTGGGTGCCACATTACTGTTACTTGGCTGGGCTCTCGAAGTATTCAACAGAACTGCCACTTTACTTAACATTTCGTTTTGACTTTTGGCTAGCTCTTGCTGAAAGAACTGCCTTTCTTCCGCCAATTGAGACTTAATTGAGGAAGTGACCAGGTCTTGCACGTAGCTAGACCACACTTCCGAATCAGTCACTAATATATCCCTCGTAGGGCTATGAGCGGTTACTAAAGGTTCGTGATGGGGACAACTTTCCTCCAACAAGGCATTTAGAGCTTCTTGCTCCATTTCTTCGTCGATTGGACTTAAAGAGTTCCCCGGGTCGATATACGGTTCACGGTTTGGCATTACCAAAGGAAAACAGCAGATCCAAAAAAGAAACTTTTAGCACTTAAACTAAGGGTATAAACCTAAACCTAACCTAAGCTCTACCAGAGAAACTTCTTAGAATGTATCTGAGACTTTTGAAGCTATACTCAAAAAGAACAAATTTGATAGTTCTTTATTGGACTATAAACTATAAAAGTTGAAATATCTAAACTTTATACTGATGTTTAAAAAAAAAAACAAAAATCAGGAACGAGAAAAAGATATAAAGAAATACTTATTCCTATGGAATACTACTAAAAGAATAAAACTAAAAAAAAAAATCCTCAAAAAAAAAATCTAAACTTTAAACTCTACTGAATAGCAAAAGCAAAAAAAAAAAGACTTCAAAAAAAATTATTTTCTACCAATGCCACCAGGCAAAAATAAAATTCCAAAATTTGACTAAGCAAAGAGGAATGAACGAAAACGCTAAGGAAATGAAATGTCTGACTTCTTACCACTAGACAATACCTACTCAAAAAAATATATATATATGTATGTATATGTAAATAGAAAAATATGTCATAAATAAAAAAATAAACTGAAAAATTCTAATAAAACAAAGATCATTAAGATGGTTCGGAGAGTTGACTATCGTCGACAACAGCAGGAGACAACATTGGTGCTACTTGCACTTTAAAAGTTAGAACACCAAGAACACAAAAAAAAACTTTTAAACTTTTAGTGGATGTGGACTAGTTTTACTCTTCAACAATAATTTTTGAGATACCGCCTGAAAGAACTTTAACTTACCAGTTGACTCACTACATCAGACGTGAGCTAGGACTTATCACCAGCCACCGGATAGTATATTCAACTGACAAGATACTCAATCGGTAAGTCACTAAAAAAAATCACTCATGTTGTATTTGGGTGTTACTAAAATTTTGAAATTGATGGAGAGCTTTCGGGAAGGTCAGCTGCCCTCGCTACAGACGTGCGTCGAAAACGATCTTCAACCACCGGTCGAAAGTCAGTTACCCCTCCCTACCACCCTCATCTCATCTTCTTGGGAAACTTCCTCGCTACTGACAACTAAGCAACTTTGCCCAGTTCGGACAAGAACAGCTTCACCTACCAGAAAACGGGTCGAAGTCGAGTAGAAAAAGGACCGTATACCGCAACAGACGGAGTTCTAGACTAACATCATTGAAAACCCGGACAGTAAAACGACAAACCTAGTTCTACAAGAGGACCTCCCCTGAGATAACATAACTTCAAAAAAAATTTTCTAGCAAAAAAAAATTTTGCAAAATTCTCAAAATTTTTCTAAAACTTAAATTCTTAAAACAAACTCCTCAGGTTTCTCAAAATTCGGGCCCCACGTTGGGCGCCATTATCTGTAACGTAACTTTTTTTATATATAGGTATATTATGAATCCAAGGATTCATCAAAATTAAAGAGAGAGATAGTGATGTTATGTCCTGGTACGTCCTTCTCATTCTCGATCAGCGGCAGTTACGCTCCTTACCAAAGAAAAGTAAAATTCACGTGGGACGAATACTAAAATCAACGCCTAAACTACGGAACACAGGTATTTCAGTGCACAGAGATCTACCGGCTTCTGCAAGAGCCCGAAGGAGACTTTTAATTAAGTTGAGAACGGATATTTTCGCGAAAAATAAACACCTGAAAACACAATTACGCGGACAATCATTAATTGTTGGAGGTAAAACATTCTACTATGACATCGAAAACAATCTAAAATGTGACGGCAAATGCGGAATGTCATTGCTAAACCAGCTGGTGAATGACATTGCTGGTGGCTGCGTTCAGGACCATAATCCGATCAACGAAAATAGCACCGATTCACACACGATCTCGTTGATGTCAGGATCTAAATTTTAGTTGTAATGCCGTCTGCCCGTTAAATAGTTACAAAAGCAAAGAAAATAAAAATGTTATTAATGTTAACGAAAATGTTAAGATTATAAAAATTTTGTCATATAATATAGCAGGACTTAGTAATAAGTGTATTTTTAACGACTTTTTTAGTTTTGTAAACAAATTTGAAATAATTTTTTTATATGAAACTTATTTAACTGATTATACTCTTGAGAAGTACGATAACAGGTTTATTAACTACGAACTGAGAATATTGCCTGCAATTAGAACCCATGCAAAAGGAAGAGCGAGTGGAGGTTGTATTTTCGGATATAAGAAAGATATGGATAGCATCAAGTGTGAATTCAAGCTTCAGAGTGAGATAATGTGTTTGGACTTAAAAATTTGCCAAAAGAGGTTTCGTATATTACCAACTTATATTAATTGTAACCACTGGGATACGGATTTTGAGAAAATTAAAGAATTTTTATCGTTTGAAGACACCGGAAATTTGTTGATGGTTGGCGATCTCAATGCAAGAATAGGCAACGAAGGAGGAACGGAGAATGATCGGCTTGGGAAAAATAGAAAGTCTAAGGATTCAACTAAAAATCAAAGAGGCGTGAGGGTGTTAGAACTCTGCAATTCATACGGGCTTCGAGTTCAAAATGGTACGAGTGAAGGAGATAAAAATGGTGACTTCACATTTTTGGGAAAACAAGGTAGTTCTGTCATTGACTATAGTCTGGAAGGAGGGGAATGGAGCTCTTATATAACAGGCTTTGAAGTTGAAAAGAAACCTTATTCAGATCATATGCCTATAACTGTATCATTCAAATGTGGACAAGAACAAAACGTAGAATGTTTAGACTTGAAACTTCTGCCTAAACTGCTCTGGAAAGAAACAGCCGCTTCCGAATATAGGAGACAGTTGGATACACTTCTGCTGGCCGACGGAAATCAAAGTAGTATAACCAAAATAGAAAACTGTATAAAAGGAGCACATCATGGTCATGGTTCGGACAATTTGCGACAGAGAAAAGATACTTTCAGAGAACCATGGTTTGATATAGAGTGCATGCAGGCGAGAAATCTATCATATGCTTGGCTTAATGAGTATAGACGGTCTAATGAGAACTTCGCCAAAAACTTGTACATTGAACGCAATCAAAGTTATAAAACGCTTTGTAAGGTAAAAAAACAGAGATATTATGAAGCTATGGCTCACGAAATAGCTGTGTGTAAAAGTGCAACAGAATTTTGGAAACTGGTCCGTAAACTAAATGCTACAAAATACACCATCAGTCATAGACTAGATTGCAATAGATTGCAAATTCACTTTAATCAATTGTTGAATCCAACCAATACAAGCCCATTCATGGTTCAATACGCGCAACCTGGTTTTCAAAACGACATTTTGGACATGGTAATATCGCAGGAAGAGGTGCTTGTAGCGGTTAACGCGCTGTCGGATAGAAAAGCAGCAGGCTCTGACAGAATACCTGCAGAGTTCTATAGATATGGAACAGGCGAACTTAATAAAAATTTAACTAGCGTTTTCAACCAAATTTTTGATCAAGGAACCATCCCTCAACAGTTCAAAGATGCCATGATATTTCCAATTTACAAAAAAGGCAGTATTGATGAACCTTCAAATTATAGAGGAATCTCCTTTTTGAATGCATCCTATAAAATTTTTACATCGATATTACTAAAGTGACTGAATATGTGGATAGATTCAAAAGATTTGTTAAGTGAGTACCAAGCTGGGTTCAGAAGAGGTTACTCTACTATAGATCACATATTTGTACTCAATAGCATTGCTGACTCGTTTTTGTCGAGGAATAAAAAATTGTTTGCTTGTTTTGTTGATCTAAAAGCAGCCTTTGACACAGTGGACAGGAATGCATTGATGTACAAGTTATTCAGATCAGGTATGTCACGTAAATTTGGAAGAGCACTCCAAAACTTATACATGGACACCAGAGCAGCGGTCTGGAATGGCACAAATGTATCTGATTGGTTTCAGACGAAGTCAGGAGTAAGACAGGGCTGTGCGCTCAGTCCAAGTTTGTTCGCACTATACATCGACGATATAATTGATGCATTATCAGGTGGTATAGATTACGCAGGAGTTACCATTAAAGCGCTACTTTTTGCAGACGACATTGTGTTGCTTGCCAACACACCGGAAGCTCTTCAGCGTATGATTAATAGATTATCCGAATATTGTATGCAATGGAATCTGGTGGTTAACATAAATAAGACAAAAGTCCTAGTGTTTAAAAAAGGTGGAGGCAGATCCAGCGCAAATGAGAATTGGTGTTACAACAACGAAAGAATAGAAGTTGTCAAAGTCAAAGAGTATAAATATCTAGGAGTCTACTTCACAAAGAACCTTAACATGGAAATGCATCTCACTGAAAAGCTGTCTAAGGCAAAAACCACTATAAATGTAGCATGGAGAGAATGTTTTAACAACAAAGATATTTTACACAGCAGTAAATATAAAGTGTTTGAAGCAGTTTCCGAATCAATTGTTTTTTATGCAGCTCAAGTGTGGGGAGGTAAAAAATATGAACCAGTAGAAAAAATTCTCAGATATTACTTAAAAAGAGTTTTTCGCCTTCCCCCAAGCACTCCGAACTACATGTTAATGTTAGAAACGGGTATGTCACCACTGTTCATCAAAACATTCAAACTACATGTCGACTACATAGTTAAAGTGCTGAACATGCCTAATGATCGCCTTCCGAAGAAAGCAGCTCTCCTAACTATACAAAGAAAGACAGGATGGTTTAAGAACTGGGTGGAGTTATCTCAGGAAGCTGGTGTAGAACTAGACGTCAATGATCAGAGTTCATGGAAGACTACGCTCTATAATATGATAATGCGTTTAGATGAAAACTTTAGAGATATATTCAAGGAAGAGGCAAAAAATTCATTGCATCGAATGATATATAGTAAATTGAATTATAACCTCAACCAACGAAACTATTTTCGAGATGATAATACCATCGAACAAATATCTTGCATGTTTCGGCTAAGAGGTGAACTGCTGAACCTAAACTTTATACCACACCGTGACGACTTAAGAATACTTTGCAGTTTGTGTAATATGTCAGAGCGTGAGGATATTTTGCATTTTGTGGGAAGGTGTCCTATTCTGAGGGAAACGAGAAGATATATATTGGGCAGTGACTTTTTAACTGATGACGAAACATTAGACCTCCTCAATGAAATGGATGTATCCAAATTATTCAAATTTTGCAAAACGCCACTTAATTACAGAAGCAGAATAATGGGAGAATATTTTTAGTTAAGGATTGTTACTTTAAAAAAAAAAAGAATAAGAATAAGACAACAAATAGTATTTAAACTCATTGTCAATCAGGCAGACGGCAAAGCCATGCTTTATTGATTGTATTATTTAAATTGTATAAATTATTAATTTGAAAATAAAATCAATCTAAATCAATCTAAATCTCTCTCTCTCTTACTTAGATTGAAATCACTAAAAATTAACCTAACTTTTACTAATAGAAATGGAACTTATCGCCCTTACTATCAGTTATTACAAAAAAAAATATAGACATCGGTCCTTAACTCATCAATGATTATACTCTAAGATAACGAACAACAACCAAAAATTCATAACAGCATAGTGTACTGCCATCCAGTTATTTCAAATTCTTTTTTTTTTTTTTCTTTTAAAGGCAAGATTAACTTTAGCAAAAAAAACTTTAACGAATAAGTAGATCAAAAAAAAAAAAAAAAATTAAAAAAAAAATTGTTACGATATCGTCCAAGAACACTTTGGGTCCCTGGGAAAATATCTCGATTATCGTTTCAATAAAAATATAGATTTTAAAGTGAAACTTTTATTACATCGTCTCAAACTTTTTCGTCTGTGTGTTGCATGTCGCGTGACGGTCGGCCGCGGAGTAGGGATAAAGTGAAAGGCGCTCGTTAGTTTCACTTTTACGGTGGTTTCATAAAACCACACATGTTTTTTTTTTTCTTCTTTTATGTATCCAAATAATCGTGAAGCAAATTCCGAACTTGCACGCAATTCGCGAGTAAATTATGTAACGTTTATATATAAGGTCTATTTGGAGATAAGCAGTGACAGCAATAAAGAAATATATATTTGGTTCATACAAAAATCAGATAAACGATACTACTCACCAAATGTCTCCTCGAAAGAGTGCACTGTTCCGATGATTGCAGGTGGTTTTCAAGATGATGTTGACTGGGTCAAAGTTGCTGGCTTGAATATATGAGTAAATTTATATTTGATTATTTCTTTCACTGTTCATGTGACCATGCACATGGCTTTTAGTTCTCTTAAAAAAAAAAAATCGATTTGAAAACGCGATTGCAAATACTTCATTCAAAAATCCAAACTACCGGGTTTTTCTATTACCGGATTGATTACATTTAACACTTTCTTTACTCTACTATTTTTCACTGATTTGTTTTTGATTGAGACTGTTCTTTGGTTCTTCATTTGACCAACAATGGCCGTCTTGTAACTTTGACTTGTGTTCGTATGGATGTTTTAATCGAGGAACTTCTTTGACTTTGCCTGTGGACATCACCACTTCTGTCTTTCAGAAATCGCTAACAAACAAAAAAAAACTCCTCTGCTAAAGAAAGTTCTCATTTAAGGCTCTAGTTCCATAAAATAACTAACTGAAAACATCTCAAGTAATACTTATCATATTTGATTTTACATAAACTTAAATATCCTTATTTCGGTCTTAGATGTTCCTAAACGATGTATCTCCTTGCGGTGCAAATCAAATTACATCTCAGTTGACTTTGAGGTAGGTCCAGATAAAAAAAAAATTCAAAACTAGATGTGCTATTGTCGAGCGAATTTAAGAGGTTCACACAATAACCACATGAATCGTTATGGTCCGTTCTCTGCGTGAATGTCTCTTGGGCTGAACTTTGTCACAAATTAGAGTGTCGATTACGTTTAGAAGGTTCTATTTCCATTAACCCGCTTCCTTCAAAAATGAATTATGATGACCTCGAAGACGTTTTGCACTTTCAGGTTTGTAGCCGCTTGTAGGAAGCTCATTAACAGTTGGGAGTTGATAGACTTGGTTAGTATTTTTGCATGTCAGGACAATATTGCGCTAGAGGACAATATGCGCAAGTAGTTAGAAATAGCCACTGGACAATGTGTGACAAAAAAAAACGTGGCGTGCAGCCACCAGACGATAACCTATAAAAGAAAAACGCACCTTGTGACTACGGGTTTTTGAGAGGTTATAACTCATGGCAATTAGGATGTCACTCAATTTACCTGAACTATAATATTACAGCGCTTATTTTTCTGCTGTATAGTTCTTCTCAAAGGACATCTTCTAAGGACTAAATGTAGGAGTCAGTCTGGTTCCCATGTACATTAGCCAACTCTTCTAGTGGCGCACGCCGAATGGGTATTTGTCACACAAGATTATCCCCTTTTTTTTTTGCTTCTTGGGTCTTGCAATTCCGTTTGACACCAGCTTGGGTTTTTAAGTTTTAATTTATATCCTAAAAATGAAAGCACTATAAGTTCCAGTCTTTTTTTTTTTTGTTAAACTTGCTCCAGACACCAAAAATGGGCTTGGTGACGCCGACCATTCGGCCAGGCCAGCAAAAAAAAAAAAAAATGCACCAGAATATTCTTCGGCAAATTTAAAAGTGCTTACCTCGAACTTTTTGTGAAATCCTCTCAGGAGACCAGCTCCAATATTCTATTAGGAGATAGAGAAGTGGTTGTGTTGGCTGACTGACGAGAAAGACTTTATCTAATACACAGTAGCCAACACGAAACTTTACTTATTCTTTTTCCTTTTCTTCTTCTTTTGTCTGGTTTTCAAGAAAGAAACTGGCCGACGGTTCCCTTTTTTGAGTGAACGAATGAAGTAAACTTGTTTCGTTGACTACAATTGAATAACTCAGAGGGTCTACTTAAAGTAGTAGGTCATTGTAGTGATCGTTTTGTAGGTCAGTTTTGTGGTAATGCAGTGAGGTTTCGTTCTGAAATATCACCTACAGAGAGTGTTTTACGTGTATACACACATAAAAAATATGTAAATGTTCCGAGAAGGAGACTTTATTTGACATTAACATTATTGTTAGCTATTGGAAATTTATGATCTCACTCTATCTGAGTATAAATAGTTTTGGGAACGAGTATGAACAAGGGAAATATTTCCCTAGTGGCGAGTGTGAGTACTAAATGTCTTTACTTCATAGAGAAACTATGAAGCATCATAATAAAACTCGAGAGGGTGGAAGCGTAAACGCAGGGGTGTGGAATTTATTTTCCTACAAATAATTAAAATGCCTTCGGAGGTAAAAGTACGTTCAACTAAAAAAATTAACGAGAGCGATGGAAAGATGACAGTAGTCGCGGAATTTAAAAACGCCGATTCTGTAAATGAAGTCTTTAAGCGCTCAAAAAACCTAGCTGGTACTGCTTTATTTCTTGAAAGGGATCTTAACTCAAAGAAACAAAAACATAAGAAGGCAATGTTGATTTTGAGGAAATTTTTTTTAGAAAGAAGCCGAAAACATAAAGTAAGCGTGCTCAATGAGAAGATGCGTATCGGCATTAAATGGTTCAAATGGGATAGCCAAAATGAACTTGCATGTGGAGGCCTAAGAGGAGAAGGCTTACTCAGAGCTGTATAATGGAGAAATGGATAGCTAAAACTGCAATTTCAATGCTCTAATCGAGAACCTACAACAAGAAAACTAAAAATTGTCTGTCGTCTTAACCTTAATGTCCCACTCTATGTCACATCTAGAAAATAAAGATATTATAAACACTAAAGAACAAAAACAAACTATTAGAATCATTTCATATAACGTACACGGTTTAGAGAACAAAATTCTACTCACTCACTTTTTCAGTTATGTAACATCACACGAGATATTTGTACTTATAGAAACACATTTACAAGATGGCAAAATAAATCAGTTAAATAAATACTTCAAAGACTTCCACACATATTGGAAACCAGCAACGCGAAGTAGCCGTTTTGGAAGAGCAATTGGGGGCATGGTTTATGGAATCAAAAAGAGCCTGATCAAAGACGATATACGTCATGATTTTATATGCGGTGAAATGGTTGACATAATAAATATAAAAATAGATGAATTTCGATATATTTTTGAAGGATCAGAGGTTGACGCTATATGTATATCCGAAACTTGGTTGACCGCGGATCGAAATAATCAAGTATGTAATCTTCGTGGATACAAACTTTTCCACTCAGATAGAGTTCGATGT
The DNA here is from genome assembly GCA_916050605.2 of Platycheirus albimanus. Taxonomy (NCBI): domain Eukaryota; kingdom Metazoa; phylum Arthropoda; class Insecta; order Diptera; family Syrphidae; genus Platycheirus; species Platycheirus albimanus. The sequence goes on along the minus strand of OU696699.1, from coordinate 19,780,235 downwards.
AGAGGCGGGGGGGTTGCAATCTTTGTTAAGGAATACTTACAGTGTAGAATCAAATGCTGTTCAAATGATAGTAGTGAAATTGATTACATCTTTGTCGAATTGCAAAATGGTGTTGAAAAGCTTCTTTTGGGAACCATATACAGACCATCAAGAAACGTATGTATTTTACCTCTCATTTTTACTCTAGAAGAAATCACCCTCACACCGTGTTATGCGGTGATTTGAATTGTAATTTGGTTTGTGAAAATTCACTCGTCGATGAGCTAAGCTCTCTGAACCTATATCCTGTAAACATATACATTCCCACTCATTTTTCTAACTACGAACCAACTTTATTGGACTTGTTTTTTGTTAGCGATAAACACAAAGTTTTTCTTTATGATCAATTCTCGGTACCAGTTTTTTCTAGGCATGAGCTTATCTTTTTAACATTCGATTTTAAAGTTAATAGTATATCAAATACCTTTCAGTACAGAATTTTTAAGAACATTAATTACCCATCACTTCTTGCTGATGTAAACAATATTGTAAACGATTGTTCTATCGTCTTATGCTGTCCAGATCACAGTTCTTGTACTGTGACTGGGGTGGAGTATATAGTGCAGCACTATAACTCCTTGAGATGACACAAACAGCTTCAAGCAGACTCACTTGAAGTAAATAAAAGTCTTGGGTACTGTTTCGTTGCTATCTGAAATCAATTTTATTTCCTACCGATATTTATACTTAAAAATATGCTTAGTCTATATTTATTTACAATTTGGTTGGTGTGACAAATAATGCCGAATTAACAAAAAAGTGAATTTAAAAATAATTAAAGTGTGCAAGGTGTTTTGTTACATTATTGGTTGAAACCTAAATTAATGCTGAAAATGCAGAAGGCACTACAATTGAATATTATGAAAATGCAAAAATCATTACATTATGTAAAGAAAGAAAAAATATTTGAATATGAATTTTATACTTTATGACGATTGTTCTGTGGAACTGAACATCCTGCCCCGCGCTGATGATCTGTGGGTTCATCAGGATGATATCTTAGATACTTATGGTGTAGCTTGATGAACGTGTTCTCCGTGGGGCCGGAATAGGCGGAGGGTGTTTCTGACAGTATCTCTTGTAAACTAAGAATCCCACTATTGCAATGGTGATGAGTAGTCCAAGTGAACTCACGATGCTGTGGGGAATGTTATGATACCGGATATGATTGGGTAATTCCAGCTGCTGACGTCTGATCTGATCTCGCAGTTCATTCAACTCTTGATTTAAAGAGCTGGTATTTGACATGTTGTAGTGAAGTGTGGCTAACTGAATCGCCCTTTGAAACGGAACATCTTGAATTAATCTGGTGTATGAAGCTTGAACCTTAGATGAATAAATTTGTTGGCCTTGAAGTGTCAAATGCTTATTTTTTGCCACACAATACGGTTGAAGTTTCAGCAAACCATTTCCTTCTAATGCTATAAATGATGTTTGTTGCTTGCAAACGACATTAAGCATAGTTTCTTCGTTAACTGCAAATATCCATTGATTTAATTCAGGAAGCTTGGTCCACACTGAATTAGCCTTGATCATTTTTAGTTCGCATGTTGACAGATCTGATTTATTGTTAAGCAAGCTGATTTCGCACAAACTCAAATTAGTTCCAGCTTGATATACCGGATGGGTTTGTCTACATAAATGATGATCTCCGTTAGTAGTGGTACATCTAGAAAGTTCATCTTCGGTTATGGAATAATATTGATCATGGTAAGCACTCACAGCTAGGACGTCTGTTGACAATTGTATGGTTATGTAGCTGTTATTAATTGCTGCTGGGATGGGAATTAGCTTGTATGCTATGAATTCTTCTAACCCGAGTAACGGCAGTTCAATGTTGAATACGATATGATTTGAGCTAACGTGTCCCTCGACATTCATTAGCTTATAGAGTTGTAGGATTTGGTCAGGTTCTACTGGAATCCGAAGACCTGGTGGAAGATGACTTCTTATTTTACCTACTTCAATTTTAAGTTGTTGATAGGTGATCAAAAGATGATTTACTCGTCCTTGGTGAGTATCTGCCAAAACATCTGTTATGGATGTCTGCATTCTTTGAATGTTAATGATTATAAGGGTAGCGTGGGTGCACCAAGACAGAAATAATTCTTTCAGTTTGGATTGGTATAGTTCTTCAGTGACATTGTTTACACGATTGAACAATTGACTCAGTTGATTATCAAGCGCATGTTGTCTTTTTGACATATCGTCTTGGCTTAATTTCATGATGTTGACTGTCGAGTCTAGAATGGAAGTGTGATTTTTTAAAAGGTTCATAAGTTGATCCTCGTTTGATTGGATGCTTTCTAAACGTTGCGACATTTCATTAGCGTATTTGGAGTCAAGCACTCCGAAGAGTGAATTAGCTATGTTTCCGACAACGTCGATGGCACCTCGTTTAATTCTTACAGAGGACTTGTTTGATGGAATAATATTATCTTCATCTAATTCGTGTGTTATAAGCCGCAGCTGTTGTATAACTTGGGAGCAGAGTTCTTTGGAGGAAAGTTTATTGCAAATATGATCCAATATTGTAGTACTGTTGTCTAATGCTTGGAATTCCTTCATGTATGGCTCGAGATTATAGTACACTACAAGGTTCCATCTGTGATGAATCAGACTTATTGTTCCATGTCGTTGAAAATGAATTCCAGGGGAAGCATTGTTGAATTTTATAACCTCTATGTCACTTGCAATTACAATTGGAAGAATTAGACCAATTAACAATAGTGTAGTGAAGAAGTTTGGGTTTGTTGAGTCTGCCCTAGTTTGAGTTGTTGTTTTTCTTGCTGCCTTTGATGACGATAATTCACTAGGATCAGACTTATCATTTCTTCGCTTCCGTTCGGATGATGGCACGTTTGTTTGAGGTTCAGGCGCAGCTTCATTATTTTCTAACAAAGGTGCAAGTTTGTGTATTGGACGCCGAAAAACGCCTGATTTTGTTCGTACGTCTGCGACACGTACCAAACCGTCGTTTCCATAATGCCCTCTCGTTCGGTAATGAACCCATAATGGACCGCAGAAGTCCACTCCTGTGTTGATGAATGGACGTGATGGTTGCACTCTTGGCGCTGGCAAATTTCCCATTATTTGCGAGTACATTTTCGGTTTCGCTTTGACGCAAAATATGCAGTGCTGGACAATAGAGCGGGCAATGTTCTTGCCCTTGATTGGCCAAAATCGCTGCCTCGTGATTGCCAATAGGCCTTGGGGTCCAATATGATTATTATTGAAGTGAAGATCCGTCATGAGCATTTTTACGAGTGGATGAGAATATGGCAACAGCATTGGATGCTTGCTGTCGTATGGTAAATTTGATGCTTGAAGTCTGCCTCCGACACGCAGAAGATCATCTTGGTCTAAAAATACAGCGAGTCCCTTCAATGGACTTTCCTTATCTAGTTCTTTGTGTGCCTTCAGGAAGCGTATGTCTTTATGGAAACCGTGATTTTGGACTTCCTTGATAATAAACTGCATGGATATTTCTAGTTCCGAGGTTGATAATGACCATGCCGTTCTGTCGCCTTTTTTTGGGGGTTGTCTGACGGATTTAAGTGCATCCTTGAGTTTACCTGACTTGCATAAATGGACAAATCGAAAACAGTAGGCTAGGATTAAATTAAGTTTGTTGAATGAGTTGGAATGCTTTATTCCTTCCAACATACTTTGTACATGATCGTCGTCATTAATGGTCAATAACGCAACTTCCTTCCTTTCATCTGTCCAAATTTTGCTGAGTTTGTAAGGGGGTGGCCAAATTGATTCCGATCCATGCAAAAATCTCGGACCATACTTCCATAGTGTATGATCCTGCAGTTTCTCTGGGGATATGCCTCTGGATAAAACATCAGCTGGATTTTTAGCTGATTTCACATATCGCCATTGATTAGTGCTGGTTAGAGATTGGATGTTGGCAATTCGACGTCCAACAAATGTCTGGAAGGATTCTGAATTTGAATTAATCCAACTCAATACAATTTGGGAGTCAGACCACAGAAAACTATTGGTGTTGTCCAATTTAAGGTCACTCTTGACTCGTTTTGAGAGTTCGGCAGCTAGTAATGCTGCACATAGTTCTAGACGTGGAATTGTCATCGATCTCATTCCTGATGCCGTTTTAGTAGTTGGTGCAACTCGAGATTTGGAGCACAGCAGTCGTACTACTCTAACTCCTTGTTAACTGATCTGATATATACAGCAGCCCCGTAGGCCTTCTCTGACGCATCTGCAAAGGTATGCATTTGCATTGATGAAGTGATGTAATGACCAAAAACGTGTCTAGGAATTTGGAATTTGTCTAATTCTTGGAGGCCTTGGTAGTAATTGTTCCACCTGGTGTACATTTCTTCTGGTAGGGAAGCATCCCAGTCGTACTTAAGTTCCCACAATTCTTGCAGAAAGAGCTTTGCGACGTTTACTACTGGAGCGACTATTCCGAGTGGATCAAAAAGACGTGCTATATCTGAGGCTACAGATCGCTTTGTGAATCTTTTTGACGTTCTATAATTTGTTTTTATGCAGAAGACGTCTGACTTGGGTCTCCATATTAGCCCAAGGGTCTTGACAGCGCCTTCGTTATTGTCGTCGGTGAGAGGTATCTCCTGATCTTCTAATGGAATGTTATCAAGTAATTGTTGGTGGTTTGAACACCACTTTTTTAACTGGAGCCCTCCCTCCCGCAGCAACAATGACAATTGTGACTGGATGTCTTTTGCTGCTACAATGCTGTCTGTACCTGCCATAACGTCGTCAACGTAGAAGTCTTTGAGCAAAACTTGCGAGCCTAATGGATATTTTGCAGAATATTCTGTAGCTAAGACCTGAAGGCATTTTGTTGCGAGATATGGAGCTGAAGTGGTTCCGTAAGTCACGGTATGAAGTTTATAACATTTTATAGGCTCAGTTCGATTGGGTCGCCACCATATCAGCTGAAATTGTTGGTCTTCTTCTCTTATGAGTATTTGCCTATACATTTTTTGAATGTCGGCCTTAATAACAAATTTTGGCAGTCTAAAACGCAATAATATTGAAAACAATTCGTCTTGAATTGTTGGTCCAGAATAGAGTAAGTCGTTCAACGACAGGTTAGTTGACGTCTTTGCAGAGGCTTCAAAGACTACTCGTAACTTTGTACTACTACTTTCTGGCTTGAGCACGCAATGATGAGGCAGAAAGTAGTGTGGTGTTGGAATTGATTTAAAATCAATCTCTGTCATGTGTCCCAGTTGAATGTACTCATCCATGAATTTTCGGTACTGGTTATATAATTCTGGCCTTCGGTCTAATCTGCGTTCCAACGCATGAAATCGACTGAGGGCAATGTCGCTAGATGACCCTAGTTTATTTACGTCCTCAGCAAAGGGTAGACTGACAACGTATCTTCCCGTTGCGTCTCTTGACGTCGATTGATAGAAATGTTCTTCACATTTTCCTTCTGCGATGGTGCGACTTGATGTTGGATACAAAAGTTCTTCGGTTTGCCAAAACTTGCTGATTGTTTGCTCGAGGGATGATTCCTCGGTAGCTATTCCACAAACTGTATTTCTAGATGAATCTTCGTTCATCTTTCCAGTGACTATCCACCCTAACAGCGTATTTTGGAGTAGGGGTAATTCGGTGCCAAGTTTAATCTGACCAACGCAGAGTAACTGATGGTAAAATTCGGCTCCGATGAGCAGATCAATATTATTTCTTTGGTTGAACTGCGGGTCAGCTAGTACGACATTCCTTGGGAATTTCCACGTAGATATATCAACTGTGTGTGTTGGCTGAGGGGATACAATCTGAGGCAATACGATTGCTTCGAGCCTGGTGGTGAAATTTGTAGTAGTCGATTTTAAACATATGTTGGCTCTTTTATTTGAATCCCTTTTGGAATTTCCTATTCCTTGTATGATCATGGGGCGGGAAGATAATGGTATGTTTAGTTTGCGAATCATTCTTTCTGTGACGATGTTGATTTGTGAGCCGGAATCCAAAATAGCGCGACAGTTGATCGGTGAGCCATCTTGATCTATCAAATGTATGATAACGGTGCTGAGGAATACGTAACCCTCTTTCTTGTTTGTGCTTAACGCTGCTAGTATCGCATTATTAACTTCGGATGTAGTGGATGGTTCTGGATCTGGTGGTGCCACGTCTTTAGTACCGGAATTCGAAATTGATGCACTCGATTTCGGTTGGGTGAATTTGGGCAAGTGCACTAAGGAATTGTGTTTTTTAGCACATTTTAAACAGCCTCGCAGTCGACAGTTGAAGGAGGTATGTCCATCCTGGAGACAATTCACGCACAAATTATTTTTTCTCACATGGTTTAATCGTTCCAAAGGCGTTAGGTTCAAGAATGTACGGCAAGAGTATAATTGATGCTGACTCTTGCACAACGTACAATTTTTATTCTGGATGGTAATGGAGCTCGTTGCCTTTGGGTACCTTCGCCTTCCTTCTTCGATGTCCCTTCTGTTGCCCTTTACACTAAGTGCCTCTAATGACTGGAAACGAGTTTCTAGAAATTTGAGAAATTCATCTAGCGGCTGCAGTTCCTTGGGGTTGGTCAAGGTTTGTTCATATAGTGTATGAGTGGACTTATCTAGCTTCTTTGTGAGTATGTGAAGCAGTATTGGATCCCATTCAGCAATATCTAATCCAAGGTTGGTGAGGCCATGCATACATTCTTGTGTTGTATCATGAAGGTCTTTTAATGCCGCAGCGGATGCTGCGTCTGACGACCGAGACGGTTGACCCAAGAGTCGGTTGAGTAGTGCGGATACTTGTAGTCTGGGATTGCTGTATCTTGCTTGGAGCAACTTCCAAGCTGCTGAGTAATTTTCCTCCGATAGAGCCACATGTCTTATGACCCGTTCTGCTTCTCCTGTAAGGTTAGTTTTGAGGTAGAACATTTTTTCGCAGCTTGACATCTTTTGTTTGTCTACCATCTGTGTAAACAAATCGTGAAATTGAGGCCATTTTAGGTAATCCCCGTCGAATTTTGGTAGCGTTATTTTTGGCAGATTCATCTTTGGGGTAGTAGTACCCGGTTGATGGGGTAGCAGGCTGGTTTCAAGCTGCTGTGCTAATGAAATGAGGACGTTATGCACCTCTTCTTCCAGCTCTATGAATCTGCCTTGGTTGTATCCAATTTTTTCTGGAGCTTCCGTTGATCCTCCAATCGAATTGTGAATTTCTTCGATTTGCATCCAATGTCTTTGGATCGTTTTTTCTTGGAGGTCATAAAATTGTTTTGACTTCCCTGTGTGTTTTGCATTGTTCAAGGCCCTTCGCAGTGAAGAGATTATTGTTTCTTGTTTGCGAGAAAGCCTTTGCATATCTTCACTCTGGCTTGAGTGTAAAATAGCCTGGCCTTCGGATTTGGTGCTGTCGCCACCAGTATTGAGTTCTTCCTCTTGTAGTGGAATTTTGGCGGTGTCGACCTTATTCTGTTTTTCTAATTCCTTCATTTTGGCAGAGAATTCTTCTCTATATGAGCTATACACCCTTTTGACTGAGTCGAAATACATGTTGACGTGGTATGCATGTAACAACTCAGTCGGATGCTCTTCTTGAATCGCTGTGTTCATGGACTCGAATTTTTCCCATAGTTCGTCCAGTTTGGCTGTCAGCTTTTGGAAATACGGGAGTGTCTTCCTATCTGGCCCATCCTTCTTATAGTTCGATAGTAAACGCTGGATGTTGCCTCCAGTCTCCTGTTGTTTTGCAGCTTTCTCATCCATATTTGACGTCTTCGATGTACGTTGTTGATGTATCCCCTTGATTGTAGTATGTTTGAAGGTATTCCAGTGTCTAAGCCCTGGTCACGCTTACTTTACGATGAAAATTGCCCCTTACTTCTGATGGGGGGAAGCAATTCTTTGTTTTAGAGTTTTTATCAGTGTTAAAGCCCTGATAACGCTTAAGTACCTTGATAGTTACCCCTTACCTCTGGTGGGGGGAAGCAACTATCACGTCGGGGTCACCAAATGTAAACGATTGTTCTATCGTCTTATGCTGTCCAGATCACAGTTCTTGTACTGTGACTGGGGTGGAGTATATAGTGCAGCACTATAACTCCTTGAGATGACACAAACAGCTTCAAGCAGACTCACTTGAAGTAAATAAAAGTCTTGGGTACTGTTTCGTTGCTATCTGAAATCAATTTTATTTCCTACCGATATTTATACTTAAAAATATGCTTAGTCTATATTTATTTACAATTTGGTTGGTGTGACAAATAATGCCGAATTAACAAAAAAGTGAATTTAAAAATAATTAAAGTGTGCAAGGTGTTTTGTTACATTATTGGTTGAAACCTAAATTAATGCTGAAAATGCAGAAGGCACTACAATTGAATATTATGAAAATGCAAAAATCATTACATTATGTAAAGAAAGAAAAAATATTTGAATATGAATTTTATACTTTATGACGATTGTTCTGTGGAACTGAACAAATATAAACTGGAATAACATTCTTCAACTGCAAACTCCATCCGAACAAGTAGAATTTCTAAACAGTGCTATACTCTGGCTTTTTGATACGCATGTGCCAATAAAAACCAAAACTCCTTTTTCCCCTAATAAGCCTTGGTTCACTAGTGAAATACAGTCGCTAATTAAACAACGCGACTTGGCCTATAAACGATGGAAGAGTTTTCGTATTGAAAGTTTTAACCAGCAATACCGAGTCTTAAGAAATAAAACTGTTTTAGCTATACGAAATGCAAAGACAGCTTTATACTCTAACCGCTTTAACAGTTCGCACAGCAGCAGGCAAACCTGGCGAATACTAAAGCAAAATGGAATTGGTAAATCTCAATTTGACTTAAGTGAAGATATTAACATTGACGACTTGAATCAAAAATTTGTCTCGAATTCCACAACTTACACTTCTCTTGGTACCACATCGTCAATGAATCATAGAGATCAACCCAATTTTCCTGCGCTGCAGTTTTCTGAAATATCTCCCGAATACTTGGTTGAGGGAGTTCTATCTATTAAATCTAATGCTGTGGGGCTGGACGAAATGCACCCTTCCTTTTTAAAACTCTTACTTCCTATCCTACTACCATATTTAACACATATTTTCAATGCGATTATTAAAACATGTGAGTTTCCTGTGCAATGGAAAAAGGCGAAAATTATACCTGTTCCCAAAAACCCTAAATGTGATGAATTTAGACCCATTTCAATATTACCATTTTTGTCTAAAGTTTTTGAAAAAGCTATTCAAAAACAAATTTCCAAATTTTTATGTGACAAAAATTTATTGACACCAAAGCAATCCGGCTTTCGTAAAAAAAAAATAGTTGCATTAGTGCTTTAATTAGCAACACAGAAGATATTCGGAAAGCTATTGATCTTGAAAATATAACGTTTCTGATACTTTTGGACTTTTCGAAGGCTTTTGATATGGTAAACCACTCTATACTCTGTGAAAAACTCTCAATTTTTTTTAATTTTTCTCAAAATGCAGTTCAATTCATTCACTCTTACCTAACTAATAGGTTTCAAGCGGTTGAAGTAAAGAAAATTCGCTCCAGTTTTCTGGAAAATGGCAGTGGTGTCCCGCAAGGATCTATTCTTGGTCCTTTACTCTTTTCAATGTATGTAAATGAGCTTCCTATGATCATTAAACATTGCTCCATTCGTTTGTACGCCGATGATGCTCAGTTGTACATTAGCTGTCCTTTGGGTCTAATCGAACACAATGTAAATTGTATAAATGAAGATCTTAAAAAAATCATGTGTTGGTCCAACAAAAATGGATTAGTTCTCAACCCAAACAAATCAAAATGTATAGTTATTTCAAAGCACAGCTTAGATCTCTCTTATTTTCCTCAAATTTTCTTACTTAATGCTCCCTTGCAGTACGTTGAAACAGCAAAAAATCTAGGAGTTATTTTCAATCGCAACCTTACTTGGAAAAATCATATTAACTATATTGTACGCAAAACTTACGGCGTTCTCCGCACACTTTGGTCTATGGATTATTGTACACCCATGAAAATCCGATCTTTACTAGTTAAAACGCTAATCATTCCTCTGGTCACTTATGGTTGTGAAATATTTTGTAATCTCGACCACGAGAGTAAACGAAAACTAAGTGTTGCATTTAACAGTGCTGTTAGGTATGTTTATGGATTACGTCGCATGGATCATGTTTCACAGTACTCTATCCAACTTATAGGAATGTCTTTTGAAAACCTCATTCGGTTCCGCACCCTAACATTGTTTTCGGATATACTTTTATCTCACCAACCTGTTGACCTTTATTATAAAATCTCTTATTTGAACTCGAACCGATCGGGTTGCTTAGCTATTCCCCATTTTATGTGCCTAACCTCTAAACGACAGTTTTTTGTCAATTCCGTGCTATTGTGGAATTCTTTACCGCGACAAATAAGAAGAAGTAGCAACACGTTATCACTAAAAAAACAACTTAAACGTTACTTTACTAGTTCATAATGTTATGTATATTACATTTTTTTTTTTTTTTTTTTATTGGAGTTCATTATACATTCTTGTTATTATTATAATGAAATTAATATATATGTAATTTATTTTTATATCACTCAGAATTGTATATCAATTTATTTGAAGGTAGCCACTGTACAATTGAAAAGCTACACTACAAAAAAGATATTACATCTTAAGGTGTATGCTTATCATGAATGAATAAAAAAACTAAACTAAACTAAACTGATGGCAAAGTTTTAACTCTATTACCAATGTACCTAAGAACGGCAAACTGGTAAAATGATCTCGAGGCAGTTAAATCCTTTCTTAGTGAAAATACATTTGAACATCTCATAGTTATGGATGATATAAATGTAAGAATGGGTTATTTACAGCAAGATATCGACGATTTTTATAAATCAAGATTTACTGCTGGATCGAAATACGCCGTTCTAAAGATATCACTATTAATACAAAATTGAAGGAGTTTTTGGAGTTCTACAACGACAACGGGTTCATTATTCTTAATGTCAGAACAAAAGGAGACGAAGAAGGGAATCTAACTTACGTCAGTAATATAGGAGAATCGGTGAGTGATATTTGTGCGGTGTCATAGGATATGCTGATGTTTGTCGAATGGTTTAATGTAGAAAATACTATATGGTCGGATCACTTACCAATAAAATTGAGCTTTCACGAAAACAACACCGATAGCGGAACCTTCCCCAACAATCTTTTGCCGAAACTCAAATGGAATGAGACCAAAAAAGCAAACTACCAAATCAATCTAAATTTAAATATTCAGCAAGTTAAGCTCCAAAAAGAAACAATCGATTTAGCAGACTTAACCAACATAGTAAAGTTGTCTGCACCCCTTCAAAACAACAATTCAAAAACGTTCAACCCGAAAAACAAGTGGTACAACTCCGAATGTGGAAGCGCACGAAGAAAAGCTTTCAAATCCCTCAATGCATTTCGCAAATCAAAAAGTCAAGAGACTAAACTATGCTATTTGAAATCTCTACAAGATTATAAAAATGTTTGTAAAGAAAGCAAAAAATTATACCAACAACAAATAGAATTAAAAATGTATACACTTCGAGCCCAACATATGTATGTGGGCTGACATAACTGCTATTGAATATCCAGCATACTTCAGAGACCTTCTAAATCCAAGGCAAAAAATGAGCAGCACACTTTATGCAGCCAACTACGTCGAGGACTCAACATTAGATACGCCATTTTGTGTTGGTGAAATAAGGAATATGCTGAGAAACGTTAAGCTCAATATGGCGCCAGGAGAAGATTGGATTCCATATGAGTTCATAATAAATGCTACAGATTCTTTTTTGGAACAACTCGGAACGACATACAGCAAAATATTAGAAGAATGCAGGGTAGAAGAAACTTTCACTAAATCTGCGACGAATATGATCCAAGCAATTACAGAGGAATTTCGTTCATGAATGCAAAAATCATGATGGGAGTCCTTAATGAAAGATTGTATAATTGGGTGGAACAAAATAATATACTAACATAATATCAGGCTGGCTTTTAAAAAAAATATTTAACAGTGGATAATATCTATAACTTGGCGTCTATTGTACACTTTTAGCTGTCTGAAAAAAAGAAAGTTTATGCTTTTCTCGTGGACTTAAAGGCGGCTTTTGATAAAATCTCCAGACAACTATTAATGTTCAAGTTACGTGAAATGGGAGTCTCGACTAAATTTGTAACTCTGCTAGAATGCATATACTGTGATACTCAATCAGCAGTGCGGACAGGAAGGAAGTTATCGGAGTACTTCGAAACACTATACCTATGGGTTGAAACAAGGATGCCTTTTATCACCTTTACTTTTTGCCCTATATACAAATGATCTACATGCGATCATTTAAGGAGGTCTTAATATCGACAGTTTAAATATAAGGTTGTTGCCGTATGCTGACGACACGTTGATATTAGAAGAGGATGTCGAGGTTCTGCAAAGCATGATACAACGTTTTTAGGAGTACTGCGCCAATTGGAATCTCGAAGTGAATCTTTCAAAATCGGAAATTATGGTCTTCCGAAATGGTGGCAGGCTATCAAATAGGGAAAAGTGGATTTTCAACGGGAAGAAATTCGGATAGTACCCCAATACACATATCTTGGTGTTCTGCTCACTCCAAAGATGAACTTTTTGGAGCATGTTTTTTTTTTTTTTTTTTTAAACGGCACACGCGCTCAAGGGGTTTGTTATAGCCCTTTTAATGATAAGTCACAGCGCGAGCGATAGGAAGTTAGGGAGGAAGGGAAAGGAGGTGTCGATGAACATTGATCTTGAATGTTTGAAGATCAAAATGGCAGGGGAAAATTGTGCCAGGCAATTCATTCCATATTCGTGTTGTACGGCTAAAGAAAGAATCCCTATATTTCACGGTACGTCCGAAATTGGGCTCAAGTGTAAACTGATGAGCGTTCCTAGCAAGACGAGTATTACGGGGAAAATGTTTAAGGGGTGGAACGCAACTGCCTACCTCGAGTGAGCATTTTTTGTTAAAGAATCTGTAAAATAAGGAAAGACATGAAACATTTCGACGATGTTCAAGGGATGGAAATGTTTCCATAATGCTTCTCTCTCCTATCAATTTTAACGCTTTTTTCTTAACTCTGTCGTGCAGGTGAAGAAAAGTTTGAGAAGCACCTGCCCAGAGATGGGAGTTATACTCGAGATAAGGGCGTATAAAAGCTTTGTAAATTGTAGCCAGATCAGAAGGGGTGAAAACTTCTTGCATCTATTAAGAAAGCCTAAGCATCTTGCAGCATTCTTGGCAATCTCAAGTATATAATCATTCCAACGAAGATTGTCACTGATACACATAATGAGTACTGATAGCTTTTGGGCCTCCTCGATACAAGTACCATTCATGGATAATGTCATAGGGGGTATGTTTAGCTTCAACGACAAAAGACAGCATTGAATTTTCGACGCATTAAACTCCACACGATTTCTAGTACCCCAATTCACAATGCTGTTTAAATCGGAGTTTAATTTTTTTTTTTTTTTTTTTTTATAATACACACGCGCTCAAGGGGTTTGTTATAGCCCTTTTAATGATAAGTCACAGCGCGAGCGATAGGAAGTTAGGAAGGGAGGGAAAGGAGGTGTCGATGAACATTGATCTTGAATGTTTGAAGATCAAAATGGCAAGGAAAAATTGTGCCAGGCAATCCATTCCACATTCGTGTTGTACGGCTAAAGAAAGAATCTCTATATTTCACGGTACGTCCGAAATTGGGCTCAAGTGTAAACTGATGAGCGTTCCTAGCAAGACGAGTATTACGGGGGAAATGTTTAAGGGGTGGAACGCAACTGGCTACCTCGAGTGAGCATTTTTTGTAAAAGAATCTGTAAAATAAGGAAAGACATGAGACATTTCGACGATGTTCAAGTGACGGAAATGTTTCCATAATGCTTCTCTCTCCTATCAATTTTAACGCTTTTTTCTGAACTCTGTCGAGCAGGTGAAGAAAAGTTTGAGAAGCACCTGCCCAGAGATGGGAGTTATACTCGAGTTTAGGGCGTATAAACGCTTTGTAAATTGTAGCCAGATCAGAAGGGGTGAAAAACTTCTTGCATCTATTAAGAAAGCCTAAGCATCTTGCAGCATTCTTGGCAATCTCAAGTATATGATCATTCCAACGAAGATTGTCACTGATACACATACCGAGTACTGATAGCTTTTCGGCCTCCTCGATGCAAGTACCATTCATGGATAATGGCATAGGGGGTATGTTTAGCTTCAACGACAAAAGACAGCATTGAGTTTTCGACGCATTAAACTCCACACGATTTCTAGTACCCCAATTCACAATGCTGTTTAAATCGGAGTTTAACGAGCTTATCATACGATTTCGTTGTAATAACACGTCCGAAGGCGAAGGCCGTGAATTATCAAACGTATATGAAAAGCTGAGGGTTGAGTCGTCAGCAAAACAATTTAATGGATTAGAAGTCACAGACAAGAGATCATTTATAAAAATGAGAAAGAGAGTCGGAGACAGAACGGAGCCCTGGGGCACACCAGCATTTATTTTGTGGAGATCAGACTTGAAACCGTCTAATACAACTTGTATTGAACGGTCCAGAAGATAGCTTCTAATCCAACGAATAAGAGTATCATCGATACCAAATGCACGCATTTTCGATAAAAGAGCTTCATGCCAAACTCTATCAAATGCCTTTGAAATATCAAGCGCAATAATCTTGCTTTCGCCAAAGCGATGCACAGATTTGTTCCACTGTTCGGTGAGATATGCCATCAGATCACCAGTGGAACGATTGCTGCGAAAGCCGTATTGCCGGTCATTTAAAAGCTCCCGATCTTCGAGATATTTCTTGAGCTGACGATTTATCAGCGTTTCCATGACCTTGGAAAGAAGGGACGTAAGTGAAATTGGTCGGTAGGAGGAGGGGGAGGAGGAATCACCTTTTTTTGGGACGGGCTGGACAAATGCTGTTTTCCATCTACTAGGAAAGATTCCTGAACGATAGGAGCGATGGAAAAGCTTACGCAGTGGTTTTGCCAGAGATGAAGAACACTTCTTCAGAAGAATAGGGGGTATACCATCTGGGCCAGCGGATTTGTGTATATCAAGATCTTGAAGTACTCTTGCTACTGTACGAGTGCGGAAAAATATCTGTCCCATAGAAGAATTAACGTTCTCAAGTACAGGAGGGGCATTGTTGCTTGCAGGCAACGTAGAACTTGCAGCAAAATGAGCTGCGAGCATATTTGCCTTCTCTGAAGAGCTGACAATAGGTTTATCGTCGACGATGAGCGTTGGAACTGATGATGAGGTTGAGTTCTTGACATTTTTTACAAATGACCAGAAGTTTTTACTGCCTTTGGGACATTGCAGAATTTTTTGCCGTAACTTCTGGTCATGTAAAAATTTCGTTTTGTGTATAACGGAGTTGCACGAGTTCCTAACTTGTTTGTGTTTCTTCCGATTTTCCTCAGTTGGGTTGGCTTTGTAGGATCGGAAGCTTACTTCTTTCAACCTGATAGCTTCTTTACACTCTTCGGTAAACCAAGACTTTTCTTTTGGTTTGATACATTTTGTTCTGTGAGGGACAAAAGTTCTCATTCCAAGGAAAATCACTTCTGTAATCATTTCAGCACTGGCATCAATGTCATTATCGAGGAAGCATAATGACCAGTTAAAGTTGCGAAAGAAATTATTTAGACCGTCCCAGTTGGCTTTCTCGTATTGCCAAACGGTCCTAGTGGGAATTTTTTCTTTAACTGGATGGTTGGAGATCGAGAAATTAGCTGAAATGACACAATGGTCCGAGGTGCCAAATGGAGAAGTTACTTTAATAGTATATTTATCAGGATGGGAAGTAAGGAACAAGTCAAGAGTATGGGCGGAATGCCCATCAACATCCGGTATACGAGTAGGCTCATCGACAAGCTGGGTAAGATGGTTATACTCAGCAAAGATCTCGGTATACCTTCCTTCGAGTGTTGTCTGGCCAGAATATCGGAGCCAACTTGAATTGTGTACATTGAAGTCGCCCGTAATCACGACTTCAGTGTGAGGACAATGGGAAACAATTCGGGAAATTGAATCTGACAAAACATCTAACTCATCACAAGTAGACATGCTGTCAAGATTCGGACTCCTGTAAAGAAAACAGTAATGAATGATATGCTTGCGGACAGTGAATTTGAGCCACAGGAAGTTAAAGTTCGTATTAGAACAATGCCCATATTGGGGAAGGCTCTGGCAAGCAATATCATTCCTAACATAAACGACAAGACCATGGTGGGAAAAAAGTAATGGCACTAAGTTATATCCAAACAAACAAAATTCTGATAAATCAGTATTCTGTCCAACCTGGGTTTCACTTAATGCCAAAACAGCTGGCCTGTATTGCACAGTATGGGCGTACACAGAAAAGAAATTCTTTCTTAGCCCACGAACATTTGAATATACAACACAAAAATCACTTACCATTTTGAAAAACTAAACACAAAAGATTCAACTTTGACGAAACTAATTTCAGCCGTGCAGTATAGGCCCATATTAATTCCAATTATAAACAAGCTGTCCTAGGTGTTATGCCCATAAAACAATTTGCAAACGGGAATTAATATAGACAAAAAACACGAAAGAAATATGCATCAAATGCTACTCACCATCCAATGCAAAATCTCTTGCGATAAGCCCCACAAGAGGCTTGCATTGTATAGAAAGCAACAGTTATGGGTGACGCGGATGGTGAGGGTGGGTATTGTTGGATGCTGTGCTGCGAATGCGAGCGAGGTATTTGGTGTATTTTTTTTTTTTTTTTTTCCTTTTCTTTTAATTGGCACTGATTCTATTTATTTTTCAAGTTTAGGGCTGAATTTAGTTTACGGCTTTAGATTTATTGCACTATTTATGGTAGGTATGTAAATTTGGTTTGGTTTATCTTTTTTTTTTTTTTTTTTTATTATTATTTTTGTGGGTGACACACGCGCACAGAAACAACGCGACCGCACACGACGAGCACTTGATCGACACTGAGCTTATCATACGATTTCGTTGTAATAACACGTCCGAAGGCTAAGGCCGTGAATTATCCAACGTATATGAAAAGCTGAGGGTTGAGTCGTCCGCAAAACAATTTAATGGATTAGAAGTCACAGACAAGAGATCATTTATAAAAATGAGAAAGAGAGTCGGAGACAGAACGGAGCCCTAGGGTACATCAGCATTTATTTTGTGAAGATCAGACTTGAAACCGTCTAATACAACTTGTATTGATCGGTCCAGAAGATAGCTTCTACTCCAACGAAGAGTATCATCGATACCAAATGCACGCATTTTCGATAAAAGAGCTTCATGCCAAACTCTATCAAATGAATTTGAAATATCAAGCGCAATAATCTTGCTTTCGCCAAAGCGATGCACAGATTTGTTCCACTATTCGGTGAGATATGCCATCAGATCACCAGTGGAACGATTGCTGCGAAAGCCGTATTGACGGTCATTTCAAAGCTCCCGATCTTCGAGATATTTCTTGAGCTGCCGATTTATCAGCGTTTCCATGACCTTGGAAAGAAGGAACGCAAGTGTAATTGGTCGGTAAAAGGAGGGTAAGGAGGAGTCACCTTTTTTTGGGACGGGCTGGACAAATGCTGTTTTCCATCTACTAGGAAAGATTCCTGAACAATAGGAGCGATGAAAAAGCTTACGCAGTGGTTTTTCCAGCGATGAAGAACACTTCTTCAGAAGAATAGGGGGTATACCATCCGGGCCAGCGGATTTGTGTATATCAAGATCTTGAAGTACTCTTGCTACTGTACGAATGCGGAAAAATATCTGTCCCATAGAAGAATTAACGTTCTCAAGTACAGGAGGGGCATTGTTGCTTGCAGGCAACGTAGAACTTGCAGCAAAATTTGCTGCCAGCATATTCGCCTTCTTTGAAGAGCTGACAATAGGTTTATCGTCGAAGATGAGCATTGGAACTGATGATGACGTTGAGTTCTTGACGTTTTTTACAAATGACCAGAAGTTTTTACTGCCTTTGGGACATTGCAGAATTTTTTGCCGTAACTTCTGGTCATGTAAAAATTTCGTTTTGTGTATAACGGATCTGCACGAGTTCCTAACTTGTTTGTGCTTTTTCCGATTTTCCTCAGTTGGATTGGCTTTGTAGGATCGGAAGCTTACTTCTTTCAACCTGAAAGCTTCTCTACACTCTTCGGAAAACCAAGACTTTTCCTTTGGTTTGATACATTTTGTTCTGTGAGGGACAAAATTTCTCATTCCAAGAAAAATCACTTCTGTAATCATTTCAGCACTGGCATCAATGTCATTATCGAGGAAGCATAATGACCAGTTAAAGTTGCGAAAGAAATTATTCAGACCGTCCCAGTTTTCTTTCTCGTATTGCCAAACGGTCCTATTGGGAATTTTTCTTTAACTGGATGGTTGGAGATCGAGAAATTAGCTGAAATGACACAATGGTCCGAGGTGCCAAATGGAGAAGTTACTTTAATAGTATATTTATCAGGATGGGAAGTAAGGAACAAGTCAAGAGTATGGGCGGAATGCCCATCAACATCCGGTATACGAGTAGGCTCATCGACAAGCAGGTTAAGATGGTTATTCTCAGCAAAGATCTCGGTATACCCTCCTTCGAGTGTTGTCTGGCCAGAATAGCGGAGCCAAACAGTAATGAATGATATGTGAATTTGAGCCACAGGAAATTAAAGTTCGTATTAGAACAATGCCCATATTGGGGAAGGCTCTGGCAAGCAATATCATTCCTAACATAAACGATAAGACCATGGTGGGATAAAAGTAATGGCACTAAGTTATATCCAAACAAACAAAATTCGGATAAATCAGTATTCGGTCCAACCTGGGTTTCACTTAATGCCAAAACAGCTGGCCTGTATTGCACAGTATGGGCGTACACAGAAAAGAAATTCTTCCTTAGTCCACAAGCATTTGAATATACAACACAAAAATCACTTACCATTTTGAAAAACTTAACACAAAAAATTCAACTTTGACGAAACTAATTTCAGCCGTGCAGTATAGGCCCATATTAATTCCAATTATAAACAAACTGTCCTAGGTGTTATGCCCATAAAACAATTTGCAAACGGGATTCAATATAGCCAAAAAACGCGAATGAAATATATATCAAATGCTACTCACCTATCCAATGCAAAACCTCTTGCGATAAGCCTCACAAGAGGCTTGCATTGCATAGAAAGCAACAGTTATGAGTGGCGCGGGTGGAGAGGATGGGTATTGTTGGATGCTGTGCTGCGATCTGCGAATGCGTGCAAGGTTTGGTGTATTTGTTTTTTCTTTTTCTTTTTTTTTTGACACTGGTTTATTTAATTTTTTGTTATTTTGGGTATTTTAATGGGCTGAATTAATTTTTTGCATTATGTTATATGTTATATGGGGATTTAGTAGTTTTTTTTTTTATTATTAATTTTTGGGGGGACACACGTGCACAATTAGCAACGCGACCGCACACGACAATCGACCACCCACGACGAGTACTTGATCGACACTCATTGGCATTGTTTTTTGAGTGAGCAGATATCAACCTCAGTTCAAAATGGAAACTCTTTCTGGCAGTATGTAGAGCTATTCAAACTTATAGTGCACAAGTCTGGGGTTTTGGAACTTTTGATGAAGTGGACAAGCTACAACGATACTTTCTGAAGGGTGTTTTAAAATTACTATCATGCATTCCAAACTATACATTATCGATTGAAACCGCAGCTGAAGACGGGCACTACTACACACTGGACTTACACCTAAGTATATGTACAAAAGACTATATTTGAATACAGAGACACGAGACTACCTAAGCAACTTACCAAAATACTCTTAGCAAAACAACTTTTTTGGGTCAAGGAGATTAATATAATCGGAAACAGGTTCGGCTTTCACTAGGATGAGAACATGACAAATGAAAGAGATTGGATCGTCAATAACTCAAAAATTCTTGATCAACTGAAATCGCATGGAAATCAAGAAGCAGAGCAGAGAGCGAGGAGAAGCAGCATACGAGTTTTTAAGATGTTGGATTATTCAATAGGACCGCAATACATAACAGATGACCAAGAGTCTTACAAGATATCATGGATTTTCAAAGTAAGATGCTATCTTATCTCGCTCAACCGAAATAGGCGTGCAGGCAACGCATCAACTTTATGTAGCCTGTGCAACCTTAGAGAAGAAGAGGATATACAACATTTCCTAGGCAGGTGTCCCGTACTAAGAGAATTCAGGATAAGACAAAATAGGCGTGCAGGCAACGCATCAACCTTATGTAGCCTGTGCAACCTGAGAGAAGAAGAGGATATACAACATTTCCTAGGCAGGTGTCCCGTACTAAGAGAATTCAGGATAAGACATTTTGAATAGGCAACTCTAAATGAAGCAGAAACTATTGCTGCCCTTAACAGAAATTGCAGGGCTGATTGGAACAGACTCTCGAATTTTATTTACGTGTCTATAAGCTATAGAAAACAAATCTTAACAGAATTTATTTGATTTGATAATAGTGTGAACTATGAACGTGTACACATCATTAACAAAATAGAGGTAAAGTCACTATAAAACAATTTAAGCTAAAATACTATATTTGTGGGGTGAACATATAACAATAACATAATAATAATGAAGAAAAAAGAAAACATTGCAATTAATTGTAATTCTACGTTTACATTGCAGCAATAAAGATAAAAATTCAAACAGTATAGCGCAGCAAAACTTCGATTTGGTTTTATTTAAAAAAGAAAATAGAGTTGTAATGACTCGAATACCAGCAGGGAGTCCTTTAAATAACTTTCCGGAGACAATAGAGTAAGAGCTTCTAAAATTAGTAGTGCGAAAAGCAGGGATGGAAACAATAGCTTGGAAATTGTTGCGTAGGTTGTATACTTCAGAAATAGGACTCCGCATATAACCACCTCTTATCAAAAAACCTTCAGCAACTTGTAGTAAAGTAAAGGTCTGACGGGAAGAGTGTTTGTCTATCTGAGAAATTCGATGGAATGGGGTTGGGTTCGGGAGCCCGTTTTTCAGAATCCTGTTTTTTAAAATCCTGTCTTTAAAATCCCGTTTTTTAAACTACTGTTTTTAAAAATCCCGTTTTTATAAAATCCCGCTTTTAAAATCCTGTTTTTTACCATCCCGTTTATTAAATTCCCGTTTTTATAAGCCCGCTTTTGGAATCAACACAAGGTGTTTTATTTTAAAAATCGCGGCGATTTTTAAAATAAAATACCTTGTGTTGATTCCAAAAGCGGGATTGAATTTATTTTACAGCCCAATGCTGATGATGATGAGGTGACATAATGTTCATGGGCGTTATGTCGTATGAAAGGAGACAAAAAGAAAACAAAAAACAAATATTTGGAGAGGTTTTTTCTATTGATTTTGTAACTTAACAAATAAAAAAATAAAGAACATAGAACATAACAAAAATGAGGTTTCAAGATTTTAGATATTTTTTCGAAATATTAAGATTAAAGTTTTATATTGTGAGCTATACGGCGCAAAAAATCTGTTTTAGTCATTGATTTTCTATCTTTAATTATTTTAGATATTGCTCTAGAAACGGGCTAAGCGGGATTAAACGGGATTTTAAAAAGCGGGCTCACGAGAAACGGGATTCTGTTTAAACAGGATTATTAAAAGCGGGATTTTAAAAAAGCGGTAGGTACTTTAGAATCGGGATTTTAATTTTTTTTTTTGCGGGATTATAAAAAACGGGATTTTAAAAAACGGGCTTCTGAACCGCTCCCGATGGAACGAGATAAGCGGGCAGTGTTGCAAATCTTTCTTATAACACGTTTTTGCAATACCAGTATCTGCTGAATCTTATTTTTACTAGCAGCCCCCAACAGCTTATACCATATTGCAACTTTGAATGAAATATTCCATAATAAATCGTTTTAAGGCTATTGGAACAAAATCTTCTCAGGTGATAAAAACTGCGAATCGTAGAAAGCAGATAGGGTGATTGCGGGAGAGATGCTGCGGTTTTCAATAGTCGATGTTTAAATTGTATTAGAGTAAAATAGACTTCATTTTTTACACAAAACTTTACAATAGACTTATTTCCTACGATTTAAAAACACTTAACCTAAAAAAAAAGTTTTCATAAAAAATTAACAAAAAATAAAAAATATTAAGTGTGCCATCTCTCCCAGCATGTGTGGGAGAGATGCCACATGGAAAATTAGCTTAATTTGTAATTGTAATTTAATGTAAAGCATGTTGTCTGCGTTCCTCGTCACGTCCACAGTCAGTACAGCGGGTGTTTTGGTGGATTTTTGTTGCGTGTACAATTTTCATGAAGCCATTTGCAAGCCGAACAATTTTTCGGCTTTTCGCAGGGACATTTCCTGCTCAATGCTTTTTCAAGCTTCATTTAAAGTATCTTCTGTCCAACTTCCTCTGCTTGTCTTGCGGATATATTTTTGCGACATATTCAAGCTTAATTTTATCTTTAAAAAAAAAAAACAACAACAATAATCAAAAAGCGGCATCTTTTCAAAAAAAAAAGGCAATACAAAAACAATAGGCTACAAAATATCACAACAACCACTTCTCACAACACTATTTAACCACACAAAATACTAACATTTAAAGAAACTCACGATAAATTCTTTCCGCTTCGACAAATTGCAACCGACTGAAAAATTTCCATAGTCAGAACGAGAGCGTAAAACCAAATAAAAACGAAAAACTCCTGATAAACTCCAATGGAAGCGGTTTTTTTGCGTTTTTGTTTTATTATCTAACGAACAAAAAAAAAAAAAAGGATTTGCTTCTAGGACTAGATATATGAATTTGGTTGAGTGCGGCATCTATCCCGAAGCGGCATCTCTCCCGCAATTACCCTACTGCTTAACATTTGAGATATGCTCAGACCAACTCAGATTTTTGTCTATTGTTACACCTAGGTACTTAAACTGTGTTACGATTTCTATCTTAAAGCAATTGACATTACAATTTACATGATTTTTTAAGACATGAAAAACAACACACACTATGAAACAGCTTGAACTTTTCACAATTTGCTGCATGAAATATAATATCAATGTCAGGAATAGCATCATAATCATTACTAAGACTAAAAAACATAAGTTTGGTTTTATTGATTATTAGTTTATGTTGAGCAAACCATGATCTCAAGACACGTCATAGTGGCTGATTAAATTGAATCGGTTAACTGAATCATAGGTTATGCCTAGATCATCAGCAGAAGCCTTTACATTTCCAACAAAAGGCAAATCAAATATGGAGTTGATATAAATCAAGAACAAAATTGGTCCAAGAACTGAGCCTTGAGGAACACCGAGGCAGATTACTTTTGAGCTACTGAGACTGTTTCCAATTTTTACTCTTTGTTTTCTATGGCTTTAATAAGATGCAAACCGATCATAGAAAAAACCACGAAAACCCAAATTATATATTTTTTGTAGCAGTATGTTTTGATCACTTACTTAAGGTGGCGCAGACAGTCCATTGTGGACCACGGCCTCAACCAACATTCCTCGCCAGCTAGGCCGGTCCCTAGCCAGTGGCCTCCAGTTGCGCACACCAAGTTGGTTGAGGTCGTTTACCACTTGATCGCGCCACCTTAGATGGGGTCTTCCAGAACTGCGTCGGCCCTCCGGGTTGGAATTGAAGACTCGTCGGGCAGGAGCGTTTTCGTCCATACGCTCCACATGACCCAGCCATCTAAGCCGCTGAATTTTCAGCTTCTTAACCAAGTCAATGTCGCTGTATAGCCCGTACAGTTCGTCATTGAATCTTCTCCTCCATACTCCATTGATACATACAGGACCGAATATCACCCGAAGAATCTTTCTCTCAAAGCACCCCAGCCTGTATTCATCCGATTGTGTCAGTGTCCACGCTTCTGCCCCATACAGCAGGACTGGGATGATAAGGGTCTTGTATAGTGTCTCCTTGGTCCTTTGAGAGAGGGCTTTACTACTAAGATGCCTTCTTAGCCCGAAGAAACAGCGATTGGCAAGAGTGATTCTTCGACTGATCTCTTCACTGATGTTGTTCTGAGAGGTTATAGTGGAACCCAAATAGACAAAGTCCTTGACAACCTCAAAGTTATATCTGTCCATTGTGACGTTTTGTCCGAGCCTACGGTGATGATCTACTTCACCCGAGGACAGCATATACTTTGTTTTATCTTCATTTACAGCCAGACCCATTCGAGCCGCTTCCACTTCAATACTTGCGAATGCTCCACTGACAGCGCGCTTCGTTCTTCCAATAATGTCAATATCATCAGCATAGCCAAGTAATTGAACGGATCTAAAAAAAATCGTACCGCTGGTGTTGACATGCGAGTTGCGTACGATTGCCTCAAGAATGATGTTGAAGAGGTTACATGAAAGCGCGTCACCCTGTCGTAAGCCTTTCTCGACATTAAATGAGTCGGTGGTGTTCTTACCAACCTTGACGGAGCAGCGCGAGTTCTCCATAGTCATCCTGCACAATCGAACGAGTTTAGCAGGGATGCCAAGAAGCGACATGGCTCTGTACAGCTCGTTCCTGTTTACGCTGTCATAGGCGACTTTAAAATCGATAAAGAGGTGGTGAGTATCGATTTGGAATTCTTGGGTCTTTTCCAAAATCTGCCGAAGTGTGAAAATTTGGTCGACGGTTGACTTACCGGGCCTGAAACCACACTGATAGGGGCCAATCAGTTCACGTGCGAAAGGGTTCAGACGTTCACACAGAATGGCCGACAAGATTTTATAGGCGACATTTAGGAGACTTATACCTCTGTAGTTGGCGCAGTTTAGAGTATCTCCTTTCTTGTGGATAGGGCACACAATGCTGAGGTTCCATTCGTCAGGCATACTTTCATCCGACCAGATTGTACAGATGAGTTGGTGTATGCTCCTCACCAAGTCATCTCCCGCTGCTTTGAAGAGTTCAGCCGTAAGGCCATCAGCTCCAGCAGCCTTGTTGGACTTTAGTTTAGATATTGCTATCCGAACTTCTTCTTGGTCGGGAGGATGGAAATTTTGTTCATCATCATCCAAATCAAATGGATCATTCTGCCTGACAGCGATAAGTTGGTTGTCTTCGCCGTTTAACAGTCTGCAGAAGTGTTCTTTCCAAATTCTCAGCACCGACTGTGTATCTACAACGACATTCCCACCCTCGTCTCTACATGCTTCCGCTCGGGCTTTGTAACCCTTGGACGAATGCTTTACCCTTTGGTAGAACTTTCGAACATTGCTTCTGCCGTAGCACCCCTCAATAGATTCAACCATTCGTTTTTCCAGTTCTCTTTTTTTTCTTCTGAAAAGCCGATGTTCCTCTTTCCTCTTTTGCTGGTATACCGCACGAAAAGCGCTCTTGGCAGCTCTAGTTCTGGCATTCAGAACTGCATGATAGGCTTCGTTTTTGGCCAAGTGTGCGAGCCTGCACTCATCATCGAACCAGGTGTTTCGTTGTGGTCGCCTAATGAAACCCAAGACATCCGTGGCAGCGGTTTTGATGGCCATTTTGCAATGTTGCCACTGGGCCTCTGGGTTTGGCGCAGGCGCCGGGCTTGTCAAGAGATAAGAGGAGACATGATTGGCAAAGGTTGTGGCGGTCTCTTGCGATTGTAACTTAGCAACATCAAACTTTCTCACAGTGATGGTCGGTTCTGCGGTCTGGTGGAGATCCGCATTCGAACCTTAGCTACAACAAGGTAGTGGTCCGAGTCTATGTTGGCCCCTCGGAAAGTGCGGACATCCATGACACTGGACGCATGTCTGCTATCAATCGCAATGTGATCAATTTGGTTGACGGTATTTTGATCAGGAGACCGCCAGGTCCCCTTGTGAATATTGAGGTGTGGGAAGTATGTGCTAGCTAAGATGACACTTCGCCCCGCAGCAAAGTCGATTAGCCTGTGTCCGTTACCGGAAGTGTTGTCGTGCAGGCTATGCTTTCCGACTGTCGAGCCAAAGTTACCCTCCTTTCCGATTTTGGCGTTGAAGTCACCAAGAATAAACTTAGTGTCGTACTTCGGGCATTCATCATACGTCTTCTCGAGAAGATCGTAGAATTCTTCTTTGGTCGTGTCATCTTTTTCCTCTGTGGGGGCGTGGACGCAGATCAGCGAGATGTTGCTGAATTTGGATTTAATGCGGATTGTGACAATGCGTTCGCTTATGCCACGAAACCCCAAGACCTCTTGCCTAAGCCTTCCTCTTATCACAAATCCGCATCCAAATAGCCGCTGGTTTCTTGCCCTGTAGCACTTGCCGTAGTAGATGTCACAGTTTTTCATCCTCCTTGTGCCTTCACCATCCCATCGCACTTCTTGGATGGCTGTGATGTCGGCTTTGACACCATCTAGGGCTTCCACTAATTGTTCGGCTGCACGTGGTCTGTTCAGGGTCCGGACATTCCACGTGCAGAACCGAAATTCGTTGTCCTTGTTTCGTTTGCTAGGGTCGTCATCAGTAGGGTCATCCATATCCGAGGCAGTTGGTTGTTTCGGAACTATTATTTTTTTACGTGGTAGGGAAGTTACCCCGACGCACAACCCCCAACCTGGGGGACCAGGCCCTATGCTGTTCTCCTTGGACAAAAGGAGCTGGAGAAATCCAGAGTCAGTAACCCACTACGGGGATGTGAGAGCTGCCGTTGGTCCTATATGGGCTCATCCGCCACCTTCTCTATTTCACTACCCTGACTAATAGTAGTGAAAGGACCCAAAGACCTGAGCTCCGAATATGTCGAAGTAGCTCAATGGGGTGCCTACCATATTGTCTGTAAGCGTCGCCGTTGGTTCACTTAATTGGAAGCTCATCCGCCGCTCGCTTGCTTTCTGAGGGGTTCGTACAGAATAAACTGCTACCCAACAAGAGAAACAGAGGAGTTTTATGGCAGGGCAATTATAGTGTTGCTATTTTTCTGTGATCAACACTCGCGCTTATAAGTTCAGCAAGTCAAGTCCGGGTGGACAAGACCAGTACCCGATGGCTACCACTTGGAGGTAAAATAAGCACAATTGATGCGTATGAGACAGTTGCAACGCTGGGCATCGCCATGTTGATACCAATCAGGGCCTACCCTATTCATACAGCACCCAGCCATCATGTATGTATGTTTTGATCAACCTTGTCAAAAGTTTTAGTTATATCAACAACAGTGGCGATTCCTCTCAGTTGGCTAGGTTGGCTGCGCCAACCCAAAAATAAATTCCTAAATGCAATGAAATAATATTTTGCGTACAAAATACAAATACAAACCTGATTGAGTTTTTTTAAAACCCATGTGTTTACCTAATACAACAAAACATTTTTCATTCAAATAAAACTAACAGCAGCAATCTCTTGACTTTTTACTCCCATGCAAAATTTCTCGTCTTTCGCATGCTTTGCGTTTACGATCTAGAATGGCATTGGAAAGAGCACATTCATATTCTAATTCAAATCGTATGCAAACTCCCTTTACCCCTCGTGTGCCACTTTATTCCACCTTTAATGCATAAAATCGATGCTCAAAATAATAGCCATATAGCGAACGGTGAGTGAAAGAAAAACAAATTAAAACTTAGCCAGCCATCGCATCATTGGCAAAGCACAAGCAGGGTTGAAAATGTAAGCCTAGAAGAGGAAGCAGATTGCCAGGAAAATCTAAGAAGGTTCGCAAAAAGTATTAAGTACTATGTAGGGTCTTTATTAAAATGAAATGCACGACTTTGTCGCACATACTTGATCTGTGGGTGCAATAGATGATTTTTGAGCAATAAAAATTACTCTTCGTTGTATAAAATATGCAAGAAAGTTCAAAATATTTGTTTAAGAAGTGTTTGTGTCGCGCATTTCGAGCATATTGACAGTGTTATAAGATACGTTAATTTTACCGTCATTTGCGTTACACAAAGACGTCTAATTGAATTAAGCTGCGGCTATACATCAGCTGTCATTTACTTGAATTCTAAGCCCAAATAAAAGAACGCAGTTAGATATCAAGAAAATTCTCCCAACAAATACATATAAGTACAAAGGGTTTACCACGATATCTAGAAAAAAAAAATTTGAGCAACAAAATCTAAAAAAAAAAATATTTAGAATTAGGAAAATCTAGAATTTTTAATCTCGAAAATCCAAAATCTAGAAAAAGAAATCTAGAATGGACACGATCTAGAATTAATATTAATACTAAATTTAGAATTTTTCTAAATAAAAAAAAATGTTGAATACTTTTTTTTTTAGATAGGTACTGGATTTCCATCTTTCTAGATTTTTCCATATTCTAGATTTTTCTACGTCTAGGTTATATCTTTCTTTATTTTTTTTTTATAGATTTTGTCCTTTCTAAATTCTGTCACTCTGGATAACGTAGTGATCCCACCCACAAAGTACATTCAAATTGTTTAAACCATTTTTAAGAAATTTGGTAAATATTTAAATTTTTCTTAAAACTGAAAGGTTCGATATGTGTTAGCTACAATTAAGCAACCTTTAATCTTTAAAACATGTGGGTGCTATGAAAGATATATCCTTTAGGAAGTGCGAATCATTTCGTTAATGTGGTTGTCCAGTTTAATAAAACCTTTATAACCTGATTTCCATTCATATCATTTATAGCCGAAAACTAACAAAATGAAGTTTTTTTTTACCTTGTGTAACAAAGTTGAATAAAAATCGTTCAAGCGTTTTTTGAGCAAATTAGAAATAAAATGCACGACTGGGTCGCACGAACTTGCTCTAATGTGTGACAGTAGTCCAGGCTCTATAGGGGATTGAGATTTTGATAAAAATAAATTTTTCGAAATTCTTAAATAAATAATATAAATAGTTTAAGTACATAATTTGACCCGAAAAAAAGTACGCCTTTTTATTTCTTGGATAATTTCAATTTATGAGACTAGATTTATGATCTGTGGAGCGGTTTTTGAGGAAAAAAAGTTTTTTTTTGAAAAATGTTTGAAAATATTATTCAAAAAAAATTCAAAAACGACAGTTAATAGACATTTAGTAAATACATTTATTTCCAATTTTTGAAAAAAAAATTAATGAGCAGTTTTCAAAATATTAATTTTTAAAATTAAAAAAATGCTTTTTAAAATATTTACAAAAAAATAATTTTTTTAAATGTATAGGTATGCAGTATAAATTAAGCTGCCGACACATAATTGTTTTTCATATAAACTTAATTTTAACATGTAATTTGTTTATTTAAATATTATTTTGACATTAGTTTTCATTAGATAATCAATATTTAATAAATAAATAATTTAATAAATAAAATAATTTTAACATTTGGGCTTTTAAATCTATTTATTATAAATTGTATACAAGAAAACCGTCGGTGTATCCATTTGTTCTTGGGCGAAAAAATAGGTGTGGCTTCCTTAATCATCAATAGTGATCGTTTATAAGTAAATTATGTTGTGTTTTATCAAAATTTCAGTTTACCTTTCTCTAATAACCCGAGTATCCGCCATTGTTATCCAAAACTTTTTAAAGTCAGCGTGGCATTGACTCAATAAGCTTTTGGCATGTTTCTTGGGGTATAGAATACCATTCCCTCTGGACAGCATCCCACAATTGGTTCCCATTTGGAAAATATTGACCTCCTAGTTTCCGCTTAAGCTGATTGTTCCACAAGTTCTCAATCGGGTTGAGATCAGGGGATTGACTTGGCCACGAAACTATTGAGACTTCTTTCTCTCGAAACCAATCCTTCACAAGATGCGCCGTATGTGTCGGATCATTATCCTGCTGAAATCTTCGTCGGAGAGGCATGTTTTCCTCGGCAAATGGAAGCATAACATCTTCCAAGATATCCCTATAACCGTATTTGGTCAATACGTTATTAATGCGGAATATGGGACCCACACCATACCAGGAAAAACAGCCCCAGACCATTATATTTCCTCCCCCGTGTTTGATTGTTTTCCGGGTATGGCGAGGATGGTAGTCCTTTCCTTTTGGTCGCCTGACATTACGCCCCGAATCTGATGAAAACAAATAAATTTTTGTGTCGTCACTCCAGAGGATATTTCGCCATTTTTTTGCTCCTTCAGGTCCGTTCCAACTTCAATGGTTTAAGGCTAATTCTTTTCGGGACGTTATATTACTTGCTCTTAGTAAAGGAACTTTTCTGGCAACTCTTCCTTGTAGGTTGAAGCTCTGAAGCCTTCTGCGGATTGTGCGGGCACTGACTTCATTATTGATTTGTGCTCCTATTGTCCTTGACGAAGCAAAAGGGTTAGATTTAGCCAAAAGGAGGACACGGCGATCAGTGGTGACTGATGTTTTTTTCGGCCTCCAACGATTTTCGGGCACTAATCTGGCCTTGAGTGGATTTGTCATAAAATTTTGGTATCTTCTTAGGGCTTCTGCTATAAATTTGTAAGTCTTACCTTCATTTCTTAGCTGTAAAACTACCCGTCCTTCTTCCACCGAACAGTGGACGTTTCTACCCATACTAAAAGTCTAATAAACTATTATTTATTATTATTTTATTATTTTATTTATTAACAACTATCATTTATGGATACTAAAATTATTAAAAAGAGGTTACATTGAAATTTAGTATTTTTTTTTGAAATAACAAAGATATAAACTGTAGATTTATTTGGAGAACACCTATTTTAATGACCAACTTCTTAAAAACACCAAATCCTAATGCAACAAAGAAAATAGAACAGCTCAACATAACACACACAAAATGCAGTAAGCTCAGCATCAGTGTCAACAGAATAACCGTTTTTTCTTAAAACAAAAACTTTTTGTAAGGCCTGCGATAAAAAAAAACAGTTATTTTGCATCAAAGACAACAGTGGTGCGAAAAAATTTGATCACACCTATTTTTTTGACCAGCTGTGTATGTATGCAATTTTGAAAGTATTGGCTGAGCCGGTTTTGAGATATCCAAAAAATAACCCGTTCTATGGAAGTACTGTTTTAGACACTTTTTAAAAAATTTTTTCAGCCATATGATTATTCGTACCTGAAAAGCAACAGTGATTTTTACTTGCGATTATAGGTACTATAAGGAAAGTTATGGATTCGTGCAGAAAAAATAAAATGCACGACTGGGTCGCACGTACTTGCTCTGTTGGTGCAATAGTCCGATGAAAACAAACTTTTCGATCAATAAGACCAACTCATTTTTGAAAAATTTGGTAAAACCTAAAAAAATGTTGACTAAAACTGGAAAAACCGATATACGGGAGCTAACGTTAAGAAACCTTTAATATTTAAGACTAGGACGTTATCTTTTGGGTTTTATAAATGATACAAATGTCCACTTATGGCCAAATTAATAATACTGTTAAAAGCAATTTCCGCTATTATCATGTATAGCCAAAAACTAAAAATGCAGTTTTGTTTGAAGTATTCTATGTATGTTACATACAAGGTTTCATAAAAATCGGGGCAGCCTTTTTTGAGTAAATTAGAAAAAATGAAAAAATTGGCCAAAATCTAGTCGCTCTTTGTATAGGAGCCACCATTTTAAAAAGAGAAAATGAAAAAAAATCAATGCCATCTGATAGGAAACTGTAAGGAACTATACCAAACAAAGTTTGAGTGAATTCGATGCAACCGTTGACAACTTATGGCCATTTGAAAAAAAGCCGTTAAGAACAGATCTCCGTTATTTGCATTTTTAGCCAAAAACTAAAAACGCAGTTCTCTTAAAAACACTAAGAGAATATAACACACAAAGTTTAATCAAAATCGTTAGAGCCATTTTCGAGAAAATTAGAAAAAACCAAAAAAAGTTGGCTAAAACTCAATGGCTCGTTGTATGGAAGCCACCGTTTAGAAAGGCTTCAGTGAAAAATTTACTAAACCATCCTATAGAACACTACGAAAAACTATGTTAAACAAAGTTCGAGTTGATTCAATCAAGCCGTTGTGAACTTATGGCTATTTGAAAAAAAGCCGTTAAAACTTGATTTTCGTTACGACCATTTGAGGCAAAAACAAAAAACGCAGTTTTGTTAGAAATGCTTAAAGTTAGCTAAATTTCAAATTTAATCAAAATCGTTAGAGCCGTTTTCGAGAAAATTCAAATTGAAAAAACCGTTACTTGAAAGGTACCAGTTTAAGCCGGGCTAAAACAAAATAAAAAAAACCTCGACAATGGTTTTTCTTCAAACTGCTATATACCAAGTTTGAAGAAAATCCGTCAAGCCGTTTAGGCTGTAGCATGACGTGAAAAAGCGCACATCCGCACAGACGCACAGACAGACCGACGGACGGTACGGCGAAAACCACTTTTTTGGGCTTCTCTATCATCGTAATGTCATGTTTGATTAAAACCTCGATTTTTTTTTTCTGCACGAAACCAATACTTGCCCTATAGAGCAAGTAAAAATTTGAGATAACAATAACACATGACATTACGATGATGGAGAAGTCGAAAAAAGTGGGTCTGGAAATTCCGTCCGCCTGTCTGTCTGTCTGTCTGTCTGTTCGCGCCTCTGGAGGCTGAACGGGTGGGCCGATTTGCTTCAAATTTGGTATTTAGGATTTATTTGGCCGTCCCTCAGAATAAATTTTTTATTTTTGCTCTAGGTCCAAAAATAACGGCACCTGCCATACAATCTTGAAGACAAAAATTGATTGTCTCAAAAACGGCTCTAACGATTTTGATAAAACTTTCAGAATGCTACTTTTGCAAGACAGTCTATCTTTTGGTTTGAAATTTTTTTTCAAAATTTGCCTAATAACGGTACCTCTCATAGAACCAGTATTTTCAAATCAAATTTTCTCGTAAACTATACATTCGATTTCAATAAAATTTTGGCCACAGGAAGTCATTCATAATTTTATTAATACGGCATTTCAAAATTTTTAAAAACTTTTTTTTTGATTTTTTATAATTTTTTCAAAAAAATTTTTGGTTTTCGAAATATGTTGGAAACAGGTACATTGATTTGTTCAAAAATTATTTTTCAAATGTAAGCTACAGATTGCCATATATTTGCATACTCAAATAAATTTCAAAATATTTTTTGAAAAAGTTTTTCAAAAATAACTTTAAAAAAAAAACTGCTCCAACGATTTTCAATATTTTTTTTCCTAGATTGACGTATAGCTTTAAAATTTTATTGCATACTTAGTTTTTCCCAGGAAACTCTTAAACTAATTTAAAAAATAAAAGAATTTTCGAACATAGTGTTATTATGACGTCCTACAGAGGGGTTTTTGGAATTAGCATCCTAGCTCCAAAACTAACGGTACCTGCCGTACGATTTTTTGTGAAAAATTACATTTTCTCAAAAACGGCTCCTACGATTTTGATAAAACTTTCTGAATAGTGTTTTATGCGCAAGCTTTATGTTTTGGTTGGAATAGATTTTTCAGGAAAAGTCTTATAACGGTACCTCACATAGGACCGGTTTTTCTTAAATCCGATTTTCTCGTAAGCCGCTTGACGGTTTTCGATGAAATTTTTAATGTAGAAGCTCTTTTATAAACGAAATAATATAAATTCTCAAATTTTTCCAAAAAATGTTTTTTTGAGTTTTTAAAAAAAGTTTAAATTTTTTTTAACTTTTGTTTTTTCCAAAAACGGTTTAATCTATATTTTTTAATTTTATTTTTCTGATAAAATCTACAAAGTGCTAGAAGTTGGCATACTCAAAAAAAATTTGGAATATATTTTCGAAAAGTTTTTCAAAAAAGAACTGTTTTTTGAAAAAAAGTGGTCCAACGATTTAAAAAAAAAAATTTCGTCAAAATTCAAAAACGTAAAAGAAACCTGATGGCTTACTTCATTTTCTCCAAAAATTGATTTATAAAATTTCATATGATTTTTTCAACGCTTTTTTTCCAAAATCTAAAGCACCCAAAATCATTTTAACACATTAGAGCAAGTTCGTACGACCCAGTCGTGCACTTTATTTTAATTAAAATCGTTAGAGCCGTTTTTGAGAAAATTAAGCTTTTACGATCGCGGCATTGAACATTTATAGAAGATTGAGCGACGGATTGATTTTATGTTTAGTATAAAAGTTTTTCATACAAATGAAAAAAAAAATAATAAATTCGTTTTTAAACGTAAATTTGCTTCTTTTTGCTTTGCTTTTGGATTCTTGGTGTAGCCAACCTAATATTGGAGACCAGGAATCGCCACTGATCAACAAAGAGTCCAGCACAACATTTTGTATCGTCCAATCCTTTCTGTAGGACACAGCTAAAATCAAGAAGAGCATCTTCAGTAGAAAGAGCAGTCCTGAAGCCGAACTGCTTTGAACTAAAAAAGATAATTTTATCAATGTATTTCAGGACCCTAGTTTTAACTATTTTTTCAAATACTTTTAAAATAGGAGGCAATAACGAACTTGGCCTATAATATTTTGAATCTTTTTTGCTTCCCTTTTTGAATAGAGGTATAACATTGGCACACTTAAGCTCCTCTAGGAAAATTGCGGACATAATACTCAGATTAAAAAGATGGGCCAGAACACCAACTAGAATCTACAACACCACAATTAAACCCAGTATAACAACAACTATTCGAAACAACATAGTTTGGAAAGGACACTTGTCCAATAGAAGCAAAGTAATCAGTAAATTCGCTTGCAATTGCATCATAATAATAATAATAATTTTAACTATAGATATGCCTGGAAGACCCAAGGTCTTTTGAATGCAAACTGCACGGCAATAGTTAGAAGGAACAGAAAGATAGGAAAGATTTTTTGTTGGTACTATGGATTGAGAAATAGGTGATATTTATCTTATGAAAATCCCACGGGTGGCGTCCGTTTAAAGCTGGGGGAATATTCTTCATCCACTGTACCATTGCCACCCGCGATCCGATATATTGGCATTTCTCTTTGTTATTGTAATGCAACTGTTATGATTACTCACCTTGCGATTTACGATTTCATTGATCACTTTCCACTTTTTTTTAAGGTTTCCTTGTGCCATTCTCAATTGGTCGTTGCAATAGTTATCCTTACAAGTGCACAAATATAATTATAACGGTTTTGCAAGACAGAGTTTTGAGGGTGTTTTTTGGATTTCTTTCCCAATTTATTTTTCAGTTTTATAACATTACATTGATAGGGCAATGTAAGCCTGTCAAGAAGCATCGAACAGAAGAACAGCCAGATTACAATTACAAAAGCTGAAAGAAGAACGACAACTACAGAAAAAGCGCAAGCAGGAGTACATCGATACAAAATATGCCATAATTGAACAATGTTCTACGGACGACGATCAAGAATCAGTTGGCACAGCTTTCAGTGTTAATGATCGTATTCATCAGTGGGTGCAAAAAGGGGCATGCGAAAGTGGAATTAACAATCAAGTTAATATTTCTTCTATAAATCTAGATAAGCCAAACGGAGAAGGAAAAAAGGGATTCTGTGCATCTCGTACAGCTAGAGCTTTAAGCGAATCCCAAATTAATGTCAAAAGGGCAGATCCACTTTTCCGGACAACTAGAAGAGTGGCCTATTTTTAAAAGGCTGGTGGAACAACTCATCGCAGGCTTGTGGGTACAACAATAACGAGAACATGATTCGGCTACAACATTGCTTGAAAGGGAAGTCACTTGAGACAGTGCAACTTAGACTTCTTCATCCAGATCAAATAGATGGTGAAAAAAAAACATTAAAAATGTTATTTGGTAGGCCCGCGATAATTTTGTAAACGCTTTTGAAAAGATAAGGAATGAGCCGGCATCAAAATACGACAGGGTGGAAAGCATAATTCATTTCTCTCTTCAGTAAGATAATATGTGCCGTATGATGAAAGTAACTGGACTTTCTGCTTATCTCGACAATCCTTGCTTGATGCAAGAATTGGTCGAAAAGCTACAATCGCAAATAAAACTAAATTGGAGAATGTTTAAGAGTTTACCAACTTAACGAAGCTCGCAAAAATATGCTTCTGCTGCATCTGAGGTTACGTTCAGCGTTCCTCATTCATTCGATTACGGGCAACCTAAGACGACAAGGGCTATGGTCAGAGTAAATCAGGAAGCAAGGCCTGCAGATGGCCAAAAGTGCACTGCTTGTGTGGGTGATTGCAAGTCACTAGCATCATGCCAACACTTCATGAAAATGCAGTTACAAGATAAATGAAAATTAATCAAACGTATATGCCTATGTAACCGAACTTGGCAGCACTCAAAGCAGAAATCGCACCATTGCATTATATATGGGCAAAATTGGCAATTGATTTTGACAAGTAACATGGCAGCTCGTTCCGTGGCGACCTCATTTTTCTTCTTTCTGGGTTAACCTTGGTGCCTTCATCGTCGGAGCAACATTTGTCTTTATATATTTATTCTTAAACCATTTAAAAAATTAACTCATTTCTATTCTTTATAAAAAAGCGAAACATCGAAACAAATGAAGGTACATATATAAATCTGAAATATAATACTGTTCACTAACTTATACCTTTCCTTTAACAGGAAAATTTAGAAGAATAATTGTACATTTGAATTATAAATATATGCATAAAAGTGTATAAAGTACATTATTCTCAAATTTCTGATGTTTCATTTTATGTTGATATAATCAACATACTAAATTTTCATTTGCAACAACATACACGTGGCGACCATCTATAAATCTGGATTTCATATTCATAACCAACGCCAGCGTAGACGTCCCTCCACATTTTCACCACTGCCATCCATAAATCCATCTCCATCGATAATCGTCTGTCTCGGGAGCAGACAAGACTCATTTAGGCCATCAGTAAGCCCACAATAGAGCCAAAGGTAAGTCCAAAAATGTCACATGTACAAAAAGAAAAGACCACCGCTGCTAAGCACTTGCCCTGTGCTTCATCCTCTAATCTTTTTAACTGCAACAAATGCCCACAACCAGACACGTTTGATAATATGGTAGAATGTGACCAATGTAAAAAATGGTACCACTATAAATGCGCCAAAGTAGGCGATAGGCATTTACTCGTAGTATAACTAATTTAGAAGAATTGCCTATTACTTCTTAGCAGAATCAACTCAAATTTCCATTTGCTCCCTCGGCTATACGTCCAAACTCAACTGACCCTTCTGCACCCGTTACCAAAGCACATTCATTAAATTTACATCGAGCCCCGTTATCAAAAATTAGCTCCACTAAATCGTCCCATGGGAAAGCAAATCTTTTATTAAAACAGTTAGAGGAAGAGACTAGACTTCGCGAAAAAAGAAAACAAGACTATTTAAAAAAAAAGTGCGAAATTTTGGAACAAGATCTTTCAGACGAGGGGGACAACGCAGACGAGTCCAACGACGATGTGGACTTTGGAAGGGAGCGTGTTGAACAATGGGTAACAATACAGCTAAAGGTGACGATAAAACCGATAAAAATGAAACCCGCGATCTAAAATATTGTTCTCTCATTCCAAATGTTTCTAACTCAGGCGCTTGTCAGTTATTCAATCCCTCACCTTAACGAGTATATTCCCTTCCAAAGAACCGAACAATACCTCCACAGTACGCTGGTAACTTGTTCGATCCTTCAGGTGTATATTCACTTCCAAAGAATCAAACCATACCTATACTAGAAAGTTCATTAGTAGTCCAGTCACCCACCAACGCTGTTATCTCAACAACAAATAGCAACAAGGCAAATTATGTCCAAAGAGTGTGGCAAAGCAAAAGAATGGTCAATGTTTATCGCTTGGCTTGAAAACACTTCAGCGACATGTGCATACAATAATTACGAGAATCTGCAACGTCTACAGCGCTGTCTGACTGGACAAGCCCTTGAAGTGGTTAGGTTTCAGCTGATGTATCCGGATCAGGTGAACGAGGTTGTGCAAAACTTAAAAGATGTTGTATGGGCGTCCAGAAATAATCATACAGTCACTCCTAACAAAAAAACGAAATGAACCCTGTCCGAAAGCCGATAAGTTAGAAACAATTATTAGCTTGTCGCTCTCAGTAGGTAATGTGTGCAGTGTTATGTAGGCAGCTGGACTATCTTCTTATTTGAACAACCCGTTTTTGTTGCAAGAGCTCATCGATAGATTACCATCACAACTAGAGCTTAATTGAGGAATGTTTTAACAGTCTCAAAGTAATGTAGACTTGATCACATTCAAGAGTTGGTGATCATACACAATGCGGCCTGTCCTCCACTAATTTAATAAATATTAATAATTAATTGTTTGAATTATTTTTCTCTACATCCTGACGGGCTGCATCTGCATGTGTATAAACACCCCAATTGACGTTTGCAGCTCTTTTTCGTGTGCTGAATGCTGCCACCATGAAAGACAGCTGCAATCGTTATTCTTTGACAGAAGTAAAAAAAAACATTCGAGTTGTTGGTTCTTCATTTATTCTTTTTTCAACCTCGTTTTTGTTAAGAACTTAGTACTTTAGAATAAAGTTTGATTATTAAAACCATTTTAATAAAGTAAAGCAAGTGTCATTAAGTTTTCTTCTTTTTTTTTTGTGAATGCTGGTTGTGTGTCACGCGTCAGTGACTACATATTTGTGGAATTTTTGGATTTCGCCCAAAGCTGAAATCAACTGCTCCAAGTGGAAGCAATTCATGTGGACCACAGGAAGTGGTTATTTGGACGTGAAAATTGAGCCCCAGTTCAACATTTGGTCCTAATCTAGCCTTGAGAAGTGCTCCAACGCTATACACATTTGGTGCTCAACTTTTTTGTGGAAATTTTTTTGAAGACCACCACGCCATCATACTGTGTTTCTTGGTGCAACGGGACTCATTTTAAAACCCGTTGCATTTATAGTGGCAAGACATTTTAAAACGGTACCATCAAGAAGCCATATTTTTTTTTGACTGTGACTAGCTGCAACCCACGCTGATGCCCATTGCTGTAGTAATTTTTCTTTTTTTTCATCATTGCCGAGAAAAAAACCAATTGCTTTGCGCTATTGCAACTCAATACAGTGCCCGTTGCCATAATCTACGACACACAATTGGTGTCAAGACAAGCATATTGCTGTGTGCTACAAGCATGAGTTTCTTTTTGCCGTAACGTTCGAGGCTGATTTTTCTACCGCTGCCATCATTTACGGCATTCTGTACGGCGATCACAAAACAATATTGTGTGTGCTGCTGCAACCAACGCTGCTGTCCGTTTAACAACGGGATCTCTACGTCCAACAACGCTCAACGCTGAGCATTGTACCGTTGTCCTTGTCATCAATTAAGGCATTTTTTTTGAACTGGTGGGATAATAAAACCATTTGCTGTGTGCTGCAACCAACGCCGCTGCCGGTTCAACAACGAATTTTTGAATACAAAGTTCAACCCTAAAAACTTCTGGTTGCTGCTGCTCTGGCTTGTTCGTTATAGTCAACAAGCTGCTGTCCGTTTAACAACGGGATCTCTACGTTCAACAACGCTCAAAGCTGAGTATTGTACCGTTGTCATCAATTAAGTAATTTTTTTGAACTGGTGTGATAACAAAACCACTTGTTGTGTGCTGCAACCAACGCCGCTGCCGGTTCAACAACGGATTTTTTACCACAAAGTTCAACACTGAAAACTTCTGGTTGCTGCTGCTTTTGCTTGTTCGTTGGAGTCAACACGTTGCTGTCCGTTTCAAAACGGGATCCTTTTTAAAACATCTTTATTATCAACCATTAATTAAAGTTGTATAAGGTTGGTATATGTATTTTTTAATAATTGATTGGTTTTGCATATTATTTAGAAGAAATTTACGTGTAAATGGAGTCACAACCACACCCTTTTCCAAATTTTGATTAGTGCTTATTAAGGCAACATTAAACTACATCACTTGAGTTGAGTTAAAGGGTGTTCCTTTGGGAAAAACATATGGATATTGCTTATTTGGGCTCATAATACGGTTTTTTTTTAAAATTTAATGTGTATTGGCTCCCCGTCAAGTTATATGTTTTTTTTTTGTGGATCTACATCGGCATAATTGTTGGAACTTAAATATGAGATTTTTCTACATCTCGTGTCTTGAATAACTTTCAATTGCTCTACAATTCAACTTTTTGAAGGTTCCTTAAGCGATTTTTGCTGTACTACTTTTTAAATAGGTTCTTTTGAGAACCCCCCCCCCCCCATTTTGGTTTTTATAGGAGAAGGCTCTTTAGCAGCTGTAACATCCCTTTTTTTGAATTCTTAAGGGTTTTCAAAGAACATTTTAGTTTTTGAATTGTAACGCGGAGGTTCTGAATAACTTTTAATTGTTTTACAATTCAAATAAATGATCTCTTGTCTGTGACTTCTAATCCATTAAATTGTTTTGCTGACGACTCAACCCTCAGCTTTTCATATACGTTTGATAATTCACGGCCTTCGCCTTCGGACGTGTTATTACAACGAAATCGTATGATAAGCTCGTTAAACTCCGATTTAAACAGCATTGTGAATTGGGGTACTAGAAATCGTGTGGAGTTTAATGCGTCGAAAACTCAATGCTGTCTTTTGTCGTTGAAGCTAAACATACCCCCTATGCCATTATCCATGAATGGTACTTGCATCGAGGAGGCCGAAAAGCTATCAG
This sequence comes from Platycheirus albimanus, assembly GCA_916050605.2. NCBI lineage: Eukaryota > Metazoa > Arthropoda > Insecta > Diptera > Syrphidae > Platycheirus > Platycheirus albimanus. Next base: position 19,739,728 of record OU696699.1, on the reverse strand, counting down.
TACTCGGTATGTGTATCAGTGACAATCTTCGTTGGAATGATCATATACTTGAGATTGCCAAGAATGCTGCAAGATGCTTAGGCTTTCTTAATAGATGCAAGAAGTTTTTCACCCCTTCTGATCTGGCTACAATTTACAAAGCGTTTATACGCCCTAAACTCGAGTATAACTCCCATCTCTGGGCAGGTGCTTCTCAAACTTTTCTTCACCTGCTCGACAGAGTTCAGAAAAAAGCGTTAAAATTGATAGGAGAGAGAAGCATTATGGAAACATTTCCGTCACTTGAACATCGTCGAAATGTCTCATGTCTTTCCTTATTTTACAGATTCTTTTACAAAAAATGCTCACTCGAGGTAGCCAGTTGCGTTCCACCCCTTAAACATTTCCCCCGTAATACTCGTCTTGCTAGGAACGCTCATCAGTTTACACTTGAGCCCAATTTCGGACGTACCGTGAAATATAGAGATTCTTTCTTTAGCCGTACAACACGAATGTGGAATGGATTGTCTGGCACAATTTTTCCTTGCCATTTTGATCTTCAAACATTCAAGATCAATGTTCATCGACACCTCCTTTCCCTCCCTTCCTAACTTCCTATCGCTCGCGCTGTGACTTATCATTAAAAGGGCTATAACAAACCCCTTGAGCGAGTGTGCATTATAAAAAAAAAAAAAAAAAAAAATACTGTTTGAAGGTTCCTTAAGCGAATCATTTTTTGTACTATTTTTAAATAGGTTCTTTTGAGAACCCCCCACTTTAGTTTCTATAGGAGAAGGCTCATTAGCAGCGGTGATATCCTTTTTTTTAATTCTTAAGGGTTTTCAAAGAACATTTTAGTTTTTGAATTGTAACGCGGAGGTTCTGAATAACTTTTAATTGTTCTACAATTCAACTTTTTGAAGGTTCCTTAAGCGACCTTTTTTGTACTACTTTTAAATAGGTTCTTTTGAGAACCCCCTCTTTAGCAGCTGTGACACCCTTTTTGAATTCTTAAGGGTTTATAAGGAAAAAATTTCGATTCTGAAAGTTAGCAATGTCTCTTTTAGAAGATTTCATTTTTGCAGCTGACTCATTGGTAAAATTTCATGCCTCAGCCAAAGATAATCCGGAACAAAGTCAAACACGCGCAACTTTAGAAGTCAGAAGTGCTGAGTTGCGGGATTTGTGGCATGAAATTAAAGCAAAATATGCTGTGTGTATCCGTTACAAACCAAGCAAAACAGACGATTTACTTGATGTAGAAGTGATAGAAGCAAAGTATAAGAATAGTACTGAGGCATATGTTGCTTGTTTAGCCTTTTTTATGGTAATTCAAGACAAACGAAAACCAAACCCGCCATCTGTTAAAGAACCTTTATCACCGGTTCATAACTCTCAACAACCCTCATCTTCTCATTGCCTTAAGCTTCCACCATGCGACACGGATGTTTTTCGGTACAGTGGATGTTGTGCTTGGTTGCTTAACCTGAGAGCTGTGAGTTCAAACCCAGCCTGGACAGCAATTTATATTTATTTCCCAAGTTTCAACTGGATGCCACCCGTGGAATTTCCTTGAGATAACTATCACCTAAAATCTCAAACCACTGTACCACCTTTCTTTCCTATCTTTCTATTCCTTCTCTCCTTGCTCGCACATGTTAAATGATTATTAGGGTACTCATATCCCCTTGAGTGCGAGTGCGTTACAAAAAAAAAAAAAAAAAGTCTACATTACATATCCCAAATTGGGTGAGGTGGAAAAATTATTCCATCTTCGAGCGAAAACAAAGGATGACGCTTATTGAACGGTCAGCCAATTTCCCTTGACGAATGCTTGTTTGTTTTTCGTTAGCTTGGGAAGTGTTGCGCGCTACGTATGAAAATACCCGAATTCTTGTTAATAATCAAGTGAGAAATCTTTTCAATCTGCCTGAGGTACATGAGGAATCAGCAAAGATAATTCGATGTCTACAAAGCACTATTAATGATTCAACAGCGGCCTTTCAAGCACAAAATTTTCAAACGGAACATTGGGACTCGATCCTTGTGTTTGCAGTGTCAAGTAAACTGCCCAAAACCACATTGGCACTTTGGGAACAATCCTTAAGAGAACCAACAAAGGTTCCAACATGGCAGCAGTTAGACCAATTTTTTAACGTCGCGGTTTCAGGTCTTAGAGTCTATTTCGGACACAACTTCCTCAAAAACATTTGTACCTGATAATCGGCGAAGTACCCCAGTGAAAGCTAACAAAATTAACACATTTCTTGTGAAGGCGGGAGGGTCTAAATGTAAAATATGCCAATTCCTTCCCGAACCGCAACAATACGCCAACACAAAATGTGCAACAATCGCTTGAATACAAATCACCTGAAGTCTACGTCCTCGAGTCAATATTCGTGTAGTTATTGTAAGAAGCGCCACCACTCATTATTGCATCTGACATTCGATTCTAACTCTAACAATTTTGTTAAATCTCCAAATTTACAGTCCACTTCTCAACAATCGGTATCTCCAAATGCTCAAATGTCTGCTTCCTCACAATCATTTGTACCTCAAACTACCATTCAGAATTACCATATTTCCACTCAAAGAAAAATTTTGCTCGCGACTGCTTTAGTCAATATTTTAGGTCGGGAAACGAAGCACACTCTGCGAGCGCTCATCGACCCCGGGTCCGAAGTATCTTTTATATCGGAAAGTGTACAAAAGCGTTTAAGTCTCCCCTACCTCGACAAGACCACTACTATTTCTGGAATTAGTGGAAAACATGCCATCATCTCGAAAAAAACATTCTTCATTTTCACTTGCTTGTTTTGATGACACTCAAATCACCATATCAGCCCAAGCAATTGTTATGAGAACCCTCACGAAAAACTTACCAAGCTCTTCTTTTACTTTAATTGATCCCAACCTTTTCGTCGGATTTAAGTTGACTGATCCCACTTTCAACCGGTCGTCTCGGGTCGATCTTTTGATTGGTGCGGATTTGTATCCATCTATCATGCGCGATGGCATCAAACCCTAGTTGCACAAAATACTTTGTTTGGATGGGTATTATCTGGACCAGTTCCACAGTCATTTCAATCTTTTAACACTTTCGTAGTATATAATAGTTCAAGCACTATGGATCTGGATACTCAACTGCGAAAGTTTTGGGAACTATAGGAGTTGACACACACAACCATTCGATCAACCGAGGACCGCTTCTGTGATAACCTGTACAATAAGACTACGTCAAGAAGAGCTGATGGTAGATACATTGTTCGCTTGCCTTTTCAAACCGCAATCATCAAGAAATAAATCGGGTTTGTCAAGATTTATTGCGTTAAAACAATTCGCGAGAAATGAAAGATCGTTATCCTACAAAACGGAATTAAAATCCCAGTATACCAAAGTTATTTCTGAATGCCTGAGTGTGAACCATATGCGAAAGGTGTCTCCGATGGAAAAGGTTGAAAAGGGTGAAATAAAGTCGTTTTATTTTCCACATCATGCAGTTATAAAGCCCGAAAGTACGCCTAAAAAAGTACGTGTAATTTTTTAATGCATCTAACGCGTCTTCAAATGGTGTCAGTCTAAATGATTTATTAGTTCCCGGACCAATTTTACAGCAGGACTTATTATCTCTTTTAATTCGTTGGAGATTTTATAAGTTCGTTTTTAATGCGGACATAGAAAAAATGTACCGTCAAATTTTAATTGACCCTCGTGATACTCCCTTCCAGCGAATCCTTCTCCGCAACTCACCACAATCAGAAATTGAAGATTTTGAACTTCTCACTGTCACCTTTTGTGTCAATTGCGCACCTTACTTAGCTATCCGTACCCTCTTGCAACTAGCTAAATATGGAAAAAACGAGTTTCCACTTGCTTCACGAATTCTCTAATCCGAGTTCTACGTCGACGGTGTTCTGTCCGGCGCTCACAATATAGACTCCGCCAAACAGGCTCAATTAGAACTAATATCTTTGCTCAATTCAGCGGGCTTTCCACTTCGCAAGTGGACTTCTAATACTCCTTGCTTACTGGAGCATCTGCCCCCAGAACATGTTTTGAATGAGAATTTCTTAAAGCTCGAAACTGATAGTACCACAAAGACATTAGGCGTACGATGGACTGCTCAAAAGGATAATTTTTATTTCTCTACTCAACGCATTGTAATATCTAATATGCCCCACCAAACGAGAAGTGTTTTCTCAAATTGCACGGCTTTTTGATCCTGCGGGGTGGCTGGCCCTTAGTGATAAAGGCAAAAATGCTGATGCAAAAATTTTGGGTAGAACACACTGACTGGGATGAGCCCATTGAGCTTGATACTTTTAACATATGTTAAATATTTTCCGAATCACTGTCTGAAATTGAGTGCATTGAAATACCTCGTTGGTTAGAGTATAATCCCACTTCTGAAGTTCAATTCCATGGCTTTTGTGATTCATCCGAGAAAGCATATGCAGCCGCGTTTTACATACGCGTCATACAAACTAATGGTGTTATCACGTCAAATCTGGTTTGTGCTAAATCCAGAGTTGCACCCATCAAGTCAGTTTCGCTACCACGCCTTGAGTTGTGTGGGGCACTCTTACTTTCCAAGATGATAAAGTTCTATTTGCCTAGGTTACCGGTGCGGTTGTATGAAACTTTTTTGTGGACAGATTCGTCTATTGTGTTGGCATGGCTTAAAAAACCGCCCTGTACTTGGAAAACCTTTGTGGAGAACCGCACCATTGAAATCTTAGATAATGTTGGTAATGCAATTTGGAGGCATGTCAAATCAGCCGAAAATCCTGCGGATTTGGCCACTCAAGGAATTATGCCCTCAGACTTAAGACTCAACAGTTTATGGTGGAAGGGTCCTTCGTGGCTCTGTGAACCACCCTGTCAGTGGCCAGTTGCATTACCAACTGCTCCATGTGTCGAAGACCTCGAGCAAAAAACAGCTATTTCATTGGTAGTCTCAAAAATGTAAGGTACTTCCAATATTCAATTCTTTTTCCTTCCGTTCGTTATTTGAGAAATATATCTCTACATTTTCTTTTGTAAATTTTTTCAATACGCACACTTTTAAAGGCGTGATTTTGATAAAATACCTTTGTTCAGGTAAGATTGCTTAAAAACTATTCGATTCAGCTGCAGTTTTACACATATGCCTAAATTATGATCAAAGATCAAGTAGTGCTTCAAGTTTTTAAGACACGCCCACTTTTAAGGGGCGTTTCCGTCAAAAGTCGTATAATGCATTAATTTGTTAACGTTTTTCAACTCTCGGTCGCAGTTTTGAAGTAAAAAGATGAACACTTAGATTTTATTATTATTATTATTATTATCTTCTTTATTTTTTCAACAAATATATATATACAAAGATTGGTAAAAAGAAATACAAGCATGGCAAAAGGTGCCATACATATTAAAAAAAAAAATTAGATGAGAAAAGTAAAATATAAAAAGTTTAAAGTAATACAAAACAAATTATAATTAAATACAAGTTTAATAATTGGATTTCGATAGATATTTATTTTTAGTGTAATGCATAGTTACTTATTTTTTTATAATTATTAGCTAAATTATTGACAAAATCTCTTTAAAAACAAGCAAAAAAACAAAACAAAGCTTTTAATTTGGCAAAAAAAAACAAAAATAGTATGCAAAGAGCTAAAAAGAGCTATATTATCCAGAATAAGAGAAAACAGGGCTTTTAGTTTAGCTTAAACAAAACTATAATATAGATTGAACATTCAAGTTAATCCAAAAAATTAGCATATATATTTCTATATGAGATTATATGTGTGATAAACCGAATAAGCAAATTCCATCCCAACTCCCCGTTCAACAACGAAACACAACCATCTAACGAGAGAAAACTCTTGTTAAGGTATAACCTGCGGATATCCTGCAAAATTGGACATAACGCCATAAAATGGAAGATGTTTTCTGTTACCTGATGGTTGCAGAGAGTGCACGTCGGGTTTAAGTCTGATCTATTAGGCCTATAGTTTAATTCTAGGATCTCCGTTCTAGCTTTGAAAATCAAACTCATTTTAATGCCAGAAAATTCATCCTCAAAAAAAAATAGCTTGTTTCTCTTAAATTAAAGTTTAGTTCTCTATAAACTGATCGTGTTGAAGACTCCCTTGCACGTTTGAGACAAGACTGAAACATAATTTGGGATGCTACGTGGTAACCTAAAAATTCTTTTGAAAAAATACCTCTGAATGGTTTCCATTTCATCAAACTGTTGATACCCATACACTTCGTTAGCATAGCAAAAGCAACTGTTGACTGTTGAATTAAAAACTTTAAATTTCGTGGTTGGATCTACAAGCCTATTATTGAAAAAGTTCGACCATATGGAGTTAATTACTGACTTAGCTAAAGTTATTTTGTCTTTGATGTGAGTAGGTAAACTCAGATTGTGCGTGATAGTGAAACCTAGATACTTGAACTCCTTTACGACTTCAATATTAGAACCGTTTAAAGTCAATACACGGTCATTGTCAGTGGAACGAGCGCGGAAAATCATAATTTTGGACTTCACGGTGTTAATTTTTAGGTCCCACCTATCGCAGAATTGCTTTAACTTATTTATTTGTAGTTGAAGAGTTAACGCATCATCGGTCAAAATGACAAGGTCATCTGCATATAGCAACAATTTAACACTTATGTCTCCAAAAATCACCCCTCCAGGAATATGATCCTCAATATCATTGATAAAAAGAGCAAACATCAATGGGCTCAGAATACAGCCTTGAGGGACACCTGTCTCGGACCGAAATTGAGTTGACTGATTTGTTCCATTTGATACTACAGCCGTCATATTTAAGAGAAGTTGCTCATAGATTCTGATAAACTTTGCAGATAAACCAATAGCAGCGAGTTTGAATAAGAGTGATCTTCTATTAACAGTATCGAAAGCGGCTTTGAAGTCGACAAAAAAAGCAGACATTTTACTCCTTTTTTTCGATAAACCGCCTTGCAATACTAGTTAGAGTGAAAATTTGGTTTCAAAATGTGTTGTCGGTCTACACTAATAGTGTTTTTGGCTGGCTGACTTATTGTGACCTCCCAAAACCCTAACATTTTTCCAGAACGACTTAGAATCGTTGCTCCCTATAAGTTGCACAGCTGATTTTTTCAGAAAGCTCTCTTTTTACTTGCGATTATAGGTACTATAAGGCAAGTTATGGATTCGTGCAAAAAAAAATTTTGAGATAGCAATCACACATGACATTACGATGATGGAGAAGTCAAATAAAATGCACGAACTTGCTCTATTGAGTGACAGTGGTTTAGGGGCTTGAGATTTTGGTAAAAATAAAATTTTCAATATTCTTAAATAAATACTTAAACTAATTTGAGCTGAAAAAAAGTACGCCATTTTATTTTTTGGATAAATTTGAATTTATGAGAATAAATTTATAAAAATCTGTGGAGCGGTTTTTGAGAAAAAAAGTTTTTTCTGAAAAACTTTTTGAAAACAATTCAAAAACACCAGTTCAGCAAATACATTTATTTAAAATTTTTCGAAAAAATTTAATAAGCAGTTTTCAAAATATTAATTTTTTAAATTTTTTTTAAATGCTTTTAAAAATACAAAAAAAATATTTTTCAAAAATATTGGTATGCAATACAAATTGAGCTACCTACAGCTATATGTGTGTGAAATTTCGAAAGAATCGGTTGAGTCGTTTTCGAGATAGTCGAAAGCAAAAAAAAACGTACCTATGGAAAGTACCGTTCTTAGCCATTTTTTAAAATTTTTTTTTAGCCATATGATTAGTCGTACCTAAAAAGCAACACTGATTTTTTAATTCGAAATCGTTAGAGCCGTTTTTGAGAAAAATACGCTCTAACGTAACGGTTGAATGACAGGTACCGTTATTTTTTGAGCTAAAAAAAAATTTCAATTTCCCCTCTGTACAATACCTAAGAAAGTGTATATACCAAGTTTGAAGCAATTCGGCCTACCCGTTTGGGCTGTAGGTGCCTTTACACACAGACAGACAGACAGACAAACAGACATACAGACGGACAGAATTTTTAGACCATCTTTTTCGTCTTCGCTATCATCGTAATGTCATGTTTGATTGTTATCTCAAAACTTTTTTTTTCGACGAATGCATAACTTGCCTTATAGTACCTATAATCGCAAGTAAAAAAGTGGGTCTGGAAATTCCGTCCGTCTGTCTGTCTGTTTGTCTGTTCGCGCCTCTAGAGAATGAACGGATGTGCCGATTTGCTTCAAATTTGGTATTTAGGATTTATTTGGCAGTCCCTCGGAACATATTTTTAATTTTTGCTCTAGGCCCAAAAATAACGGCACCTGCCATACAATCGTGAAGAAAAAAATTGATTTTCTCAAAAAGGGCTCTAACGATTTTGATAAAACTTTCAGAATGCTATTTTTTAAGCCAGTCTATATTTTGGTTAGAAAAGATTTTTCAAAATTTGTCTCATAACGGTTCCTCTCATAGAACCAGCATTCTCAAATCGAATGTTCTCGTAAACTATACATCTGATTTCAATAAAATTTTGGGCATAGGAAGTCATTAATAATTTTATTAATATGGCATTTCAAAATTTCGAAAAACTTTTTTTTTTTATTTTTAATAATTTTTTCAAAAAAATTTTTGGTTTTCGAAATATGTATGTTGGAAACGGGTATAATGATTTTTCCCAACATAATGTTTTCATATGTAAACTACGGATCGTCATATTTTTACATACTCAAATAAATTTCAAAATATTTTTTGGAAAAGTTTTTCAAAAAAAACCTTTTTTAAAAAAAACTGGTCGAACGATTTTCAATATTTTTTTTCCTAGATAGACATATAGTTTTAAAATTTTATTGCATACTTAGTTTTTCCGAGAAAACTCTTAAAACTAATTAAAAAATAAAAGAATTTTCGAAATTATTTTTAATTAGTTTTCAATACATGTACATAAATGCAGCCACAAAGAAATTGCTTAGCATAAGAGCAAGTTCGTGCGAACCAGTCGTGCATTTTATTTTAAACAACATAGGTCCTTGAAATCTTTTTTGGATTGGAGATAGAGATTTTTCGCTACTTCTGTGTTGGTGTTTCTAAAAAGTTTCAATAGAGCAAAAGATCTATCTCTGCTTTTCTTACACTCCATATCATACCAACTCATCTTAAAAGATCTTGCACCAGTATTCGAACTGACCCTAGCTGACTGCCTGATACAAGTAAGCAGAGAATTTGTTGCTTCGTTTACTGAGCTTCTTGTTTCAACTTGTGAATTATCTGTTAATAGGTTCAATTTACTTCTATACTCATCAGCCCATTTTTCAACCCAACGAAATTTCCTGCAACTATTTTCACTTTAAGGATGAACTATGTTTTCAACTGTCTCAGAAACACAAGAGACGCGAATAGGTAAATGGGATGAGTAATTCGCGGGATAGACTTCGAAATTCTTAATTAAATCAATCCACTCACCTTTTATGAGGCAGTAGTCAATCAACGAGCAGCCCTGTGCAGATATAAAAGTAAAATTGCCGCTAGGATCACCTTTGGAAATTCCATTTAAAAATAAAAAACAAAAATCCTGCATTGATCTATAAGATGTCCTCCGTTAGTATTTGTTCTTCTGTCCAAAGAGTTTTTTTCATATGAAAACTGTCCCTGGTTGAGAAGCAGAGAGTTTTGGAAGTCTCCTATTCGGCTGTTAAGATCTCCTATAATCATTTTATTTTCGTTGTTTGTATTTAATAGAAAATTTAATAGTTCCTCAAAATCAGAACTCCAAGTACCAAAATTTAGATAGACAGGTATGATTATAAGGTGTTTAGAGTTAATGGTAATATCTATTATAGTTTTGTTCTCGCTACTTTTACAATTTAAGTTAAAATTACTATCAGAATTGCTGTTTTTAATTCCAAAGAGCATACCACCACTCGCTCTTCCAAGTCTATTATTTCTAATAGCTGGAATCCATTTTAGTTTGTAACCTACGAAGTAATTTAGATATTGCAGCTCTTTTCCCTCTTCAACAAATGTTTATATCATTGTTCAAAATAATTTTAAAAAAATCTGCCATTAATAACTTATTTTTAAGACCTGTGATATTATAATAACAAAATAAATTAAAGTTAAAATTATTTTTTTGGCAGACGGGCACCCTATCCTAACTCATTATTATTTGATCATGTTGATTGTAGTTGGGACACGAACCTCCTTGCATGTTTGTAGTTAGACCAGCAGATATCTCTGCTACCACATGAGAGAAGTTATGCATATGGTTGACGTTGACGTTACTGTCAAAAAGGCACACTGCTTCCTCGCCAAAAGTTGATTTCACAAATGCCAATTCTTCTTTTGTTTTTAATTTTAACCCTCGTAGAGATTCGAGCATAAATGTGAAATTTCCAATAGCCATCTTAGATCCTCTAATTAGAATTTTTACGTTCGGGTTTCTTTTCGTAAGCTTACTTCTTATTTCATAAAGCGTTCTTCGCTTTTTACGGAAAAGAAAAGACTGCTCACGGCATTTGCCTTCGAACGTGTTATAACAACGGTACCGTATGATAAGCTCATTAAACTCAGATTTAAAGAGCATTGTTAACTGGGGTATTAGCAATCGTGTGGAGTTTAATGCGTCGAAAACTAAAGGCTGTCTTTTGTCGTTAAAGCTTAATATACCCCCTATGCTATTATCCATGAATGGTACTTGCATCGAGGAGGCCGAAAAGCCATCAGTACTCGGTACGTGCGGTGCCGTGAAATAAGGTAGATAGCAATAAGGCCGAATGAGATTAAATCGACCTTATTTCCATCGCAGTGGAAATAAGGCCGAATTTACTTTTTCGTCATTATTGCCTAAGCCGAAGGAAATAATGTCGAATTAAAAAGGTAGGCAATAAAAGCGAGGGAAATTTGTGTAATACCTGTTTTGGTGGGAAATTTGAAATTGGTAATTACATAGAAACATATGGAAATAAAACCGAAATATGTTTTATCCAAATGGTAATAATGACGAAATAGTATGGAATAACACTGTATGCAAACAAATTGAAATTGGTGTTGATATCTGGTCAAACATAACAGGATATTTTCCGCACCTTCCTAATTCATATATTAAACAATTGTTAAAGTTAATATATGTATATGATTATGGAAAAATAATTTTAGCATTATTAAGAAAGCTTGATTTAAAACTACGATTTATTACGGATTTTGGAAATAAACAGTAGGTAGTGAATTATATATTTGAGTTTGCAATCAAGCCTTTCGAATAAATAGTAGTCAAATATTCGCGCGCGCGAATATTTGACTACTATTTATTCGAAAGGCTTGATTGCAAACTCAAATATATAATTCACTACCTACTGTTTATTTCCAAAATAAGTAATAAATCGTAGTTTTAAATCAAGCTTTCTTAATAATGCTAAAATTATTTTTCCATAATCATATATTTTAACTTAAACAATTGCTTAATATACAAATAGGGAAGATATAAACATAAATTTTATTGGTAATAATGTAGAATTGTCTTTTTTTAAATGGAAATAACATCGAAAAAAAATGGAAATATCATCGAAAGAAATTCCCTTGTGCATTGACTGGAAATAAAACCGAAAAGGTGATCGACATTATTACCATTTTTGTTGGAAATATAGTCGACTAAGAAAAAAACGCAAATTCGCCTCTATTTCCATTTTTTTGCGAAATAAAACCGATTCGACCTTATTGCTATCTACCTTATTTCACGGCACCGGTACGTGCATCAGTGACAACTTTCGTTGGAATGATCATATACTTGAGATTGCCAAGTATGCTGCAAGATGCTTAGGCTTTCTTAATAGGTGAAAGAAGTTTTTCACCCCTTCTGATCTGGCTCCAATTTACAAAGCGTTTATACGCCCGAAACTTGAGTATAACTCCCATCTCTGGGCAAAGACAATACTTTCGAAACGTTTTGGAATGCAAGATAATTTGGCGATCGGCCTATAATTAGAGATATCGTCTTTGGAACCTTTTTTGTGAATTGGTATGATGAAAGAATCCTTCCACATTAATGGAAAATCCCTAGAGAAAGAGATTTTTGGAAAAGAGTGAGCTAAATTTGATGCACATTTTTTTAAGATAATTGCTGGCAAGCCATCAGGACCAGATGAAAAATCATCCTTAAGTTTATTGATCTTTGGGAAGACATCATCAACACTAATGTTAATTGATACCACAGATATTTGATTACAGTTATTCAAGAAAGTAAAGTAGCTTACATCAGGTTCAAAATTATTATCGGAAAAAGCCAAACTAAAAAAATTTCCAAAGAGGTAAATTACTATTTTAGAATCATTTGAAGAGTGATCTAAGTATTTTAATGTTGTAGGATACCTATCAGATTTTTACTTGCGATTATAGGTACTATAAGGCAAGTTATGGATTCGTGCAGAAAAAAAATTTCGAGATAACAATCACACATGACATTACGATGATGGAGAAGTCGAAAAAAGTGGGTCTGGGAATTCCGTCCGTCTGTCTGTCTGTCTGTCTGTCTGTCTGTATGTCTGTCTGTCTGTTCGCACTTCTAGAGCCTGAACGGATGGGCCGATTTGCTTTGAATTTGGTATCTAGGATTTATTTGGCCGTCCCTCGGAACATATTTTTTATTTTTGCTCTAGGCCCAAAAATAACGGCACCTGCCATACAATCGTGAAAAAAAAATTGATTTTCTCAAAAACGGCTCTAACGATTTTGATAAAACTTTCAGGATGCTAGTTTTGTAAGACAATCTATCTTTTGGTTGGAAAATATTTTTCAAAATTTGTCTTATAACGGTACCTCTCATAGAACCAGTATTTTCAAATCAAATTTTCTCGTAAACTATACATTCGATTTCAATAAAATTTTGGCCACAGGAAGTTATTTATAGTTTTATTAATATGGCATTTCAAAATTTTCAAAAACTTTTTTTTTTGATTTTTTATAATTTTTTCAAAAAAAATTTTGGTTTTCAAAATATGTTGGAAACGGGTATATTGATTTTTTTTTAAATTATTTTTTCAAATGTAAACTACAGATTGCCATATATTTGCATACCCAAATAAATTTCAAAATATTTTTTGGTTTTTCAAAAATAACCTTTTTAAAAAAAAACTGGTCGAACGATTTTCAATATTTTTTTTTCCTAGATTTACGTATAGCTTCGAAATTTTATTGCATACTTTGTTTTTCCGAGAAAACTCTTAAACTAATTTAAAAAATCAAAGAATTTTCGAAATTATTTAAATTTTTTTAATAGCCATATATGCAGCCACAATAAGCAATTGCTTATCATAAGAGCAAGTTCGTGCGACCCAGTCGTGCATTTTATTTTTAAAGTTGATGAATTGCCAAAAACGCCTAGGATCGGAGATAATATAATACTGCAATTGGTTAATATAAGCATTGTAGAGCAGTTTGGACAGGGCTGAAAATACATTGTAGGCATTTAGATAAAGATAATAGTCAGAATAAGTTCTGGATCTTAAATATTTTTGCCAAAGACAAATTCTGGAATTGCGAAGCGACCGCAGCTCTTTTAAATACCATGGAGGAGAGGATGCCATATTTTTTTGGGGAACACAAGGAACGGATTGATAAACACATTCAAATATAACTGAATAAAAGTTGATAACTAACATATCGATACTGTTGTCTTCGCTTCTTGTCGTTTATGTTAGGAATGATATTGCTTGCCAGAGCCTTCCCCAATATGGGCATTGTTCTAATACGAACTTTAATTTCCTGTGGCTCAAATTCACTTTCCGCAGGCATATCATTCATTACTGTTTTCTTTACAGGAGTCCGAATCTTGCCAGCATGTCTACTTGTGATGAGTTAGATGTTTTGTCAGATTCAATTTCCCGAATTCTTTCCCATTGTCCTCACACTGAAGTCGTGATTACGGGCGACTTCAATGTACACAATTCAAGTTGGCTCCGCTATTCTGGCCAGACAACACTCGAATGAAGGTATACCGAGATCTTTGTTGAGTATAACCATCTTACCCAGCTTGTCGATGAACCTACTCGTATACCGGATGTTGATGGGCACTCCGCCCATACTCTTGACTTGTTCCTTACTTCCCGTCCTGATAAATATACTATTAAAGTAACTTCTCCATTTGGTATCTCAGACCATTGAGTCATTTCAGCTAATTTCTCGATCTCCAACTATCCAGTTAAACAAAAAATTCCCACTAGGACCGTTTGGCAATACGAGAAAGCCAACTGGGACGGTCTGAATAATTTCTTTCGCAACTTTAACTGGTCATTATGCTTCCTCGATACTGACATTGATGCCAGTGCTGAAATGGTTACAGAAGTGATTTTTCTTGGAATGAGAACTTTTGTCCCTCATAGAACAAAGTGTATCAAACCAAAAGAAAAGTTAACCCAAATGATGAAAATCGGAAGAAACACAAACAAGTTAGGAACTCGTGCATCTCCGTTATACATAAAACGAAATTCTTACATGACCAGAAGTTACGCCCAAATATTCTGCAATGTCCCAAAGGCAGTACACACTTCTGGTCATTTGTAAAAAACGTCAAGAACTCAACGTCATCATCAGTTCCAACGCTCATCGTCGACAATAAACCTATTTTCAGCTCTTCAGAGAAGGGCGAATATGCTCGCAACTCATTTTGCTGCAAGTTCTTCGTTGCCTGCGAGCAACAATGCCCCTCCTGTACTTGAGAACGCAAATTTTGCTATAGGGCAGGTATTTTTCCGCACTCGTACAGTAGCAAGAGTTCTTCAAGATCTTGATATACACAAATCCGCTGGCCCGGATGGTATTCCCTATATTCCTCTGAAGGGTGTTTTTCATCGCTGGCAAAACCAATGCGTAAGCTCCTATTGTTCAGGAATCTTTCCTAGTAGATGAAAAACAGCATTTGTCCAGCCCGTCCCTAAAAAAGGTGACTCCTCCTCCCCCTCCTCCTACCGACCAATTGCACTTATGTCCCTTCTTTCCAAGGTCATGGAAACGCTGATAAATCGTCAGCTCAAGAAATATCTCGAAGATCAGGAGTTTTTAAATGACCGGCAGTACTGCTTTCGCAGCAATCCTTCCACTGGTGCATCGCTTTGGCGAAAGCAAGATTATTACGCTTGATATTTCAAAGGCATTTGATAGAGTTTGGCATGAAGCTCTTTTATTGAAAATGCGTGCATTTGGTATCGATGATACTCTTATTCGTTGGATTAGAAGCTATCTTCTGGACCGATCAATACAAGTTGTATTAGACGGTTTCAAGTCTGATCTCCACAAAATAAATGCTGGTGTGCCCCAGGGCTCCGTTCTGTCTCCGACTCTCTTCCTCATTTTTATAAATGATCTCTTGTCTTTGACTTCTATTCCATTAAATTGTTTGGTTATTACAACGAAATCGTATCGCTCATTAAACTCCGATTTAAACAGCGTTGTGAATTCGGGTATTAGAATTCGTTTGGAGTTTAATGCGTCGAAAACTCAATGCTGTCTTTTGTCGTTGAAGCTAAAAATACCCCCTATGCCATTATCCATGAATGGTACTTGCATCGAGGAGGACAACAAGCTTTCAGTACTCGGTATGTGTATCAGTGACAATCTTCGTTGGAATGATCATATACTTGAGAATGCTGCAAGCTGCTAAGGCTTTCTTAATAGATGCAAGAAGTTTTTTACGCCCTCTGATTTGGCTCTAATTTACAAAGCGTTTATATGCCCTAAACTCAAGTATAACTCCCATCTCTGGGCAGGTGATTCTCAAACTTTTCTCTACCTGCTTGACAGAGTTCAGAAAAAAGCGTTAAAATTGCTAGGAGCGAAACATTTCCGTCACTCGAACATCGTCGAAATGTCTCTTGTCTTTCCTTATTTTACAGGTTCTTTAACAAAAAATGATCACTCGAGGCAACCAGCTTCCACCCTTTAAACATTTCCCCCGTAATACTCGTCTTGTTAGGACCGCTAATCAATTTACACTTGAGCCCAATTTTGGACGTACCGTGAAATATAGGGATTCTTTCTTTAGCAGTACAACACGAATGTGGAATATATTGCCTTTGCCTGGCACAATTTTTCCTTCCCATTTCGATTACCAAACATTCAAGATCAATGTTCAGCGGCACCTCCTTTGCCTTCATCAATAACTTCCTATAGCTCGCGCTGACTTATTATTAAAAGGATATAACAAACCCCTTGATCGCGTGTGCATTATATATAAAAAAAAAAACTTATGCTTATTTATTTTGTTAATTGCAAAAAAAAGAGGAAATCAGCCCTGCAATCAATTTTCCATATTCCAACATTTTCACCCTAAAAAACGTTCTTTGCAACAACAAAATTAGAGCTTAAACGCCTGCATATTCAAAAAGCCGTGTGTATAAGGTAACCTGCCAAGAATGCAATGGAGTCTATATAGTTAAAACTTCGAGATCCCTATCGAAACAATTTGCTGAACACCTTAACGCTTCTGTACGCACAGAAATCTCTTCTGGACTTGCTCAGCATATTCAAAATTCTGGACAAACTGTTTACCTGCCGGACGTTTATTAGATAAATACGAAATTTTCGAAATAAATAAGCTAAGTGCTTAAATACTTTGAACTGTCAAATCGATTTGTTAAATAATAGCCCACTCCTTAACACATTATTTTTTACCGTCACTTCAATTTTCATTATATCAATTTTTCATTTTGTATGTTTTTTATTATTTGTACGAATACTTATGTTAACTACTATGTCATGTTGTAACCCTTTTGATTATATGATTTGATATTCAATTTAGTGCCCTGATGATGTCCCAACTATGACGAAACGCGTTGGCTGAATAACAAATAAAAGAAAATTTTATTGTGGGAAAAATAGTGATTTATTACGTCTTTTTAAAATCGTCGAAATGTTCCATGTCTATCCTTACTTTACCGGTTCTTCTACAAAAAAATGCTCACTCGAGGTAGCCAGTTGAGTTCCACCCCTTAAACATTTCCCCCGTAACGCTCGTCTTGCTAGGAACGCTCATAAGACGGACCGTCAAATATAGAGATTCTTTCTTTAGCCGTACAACACGAATGTGGAATGAATTGCCTGGCACAATTTTCCCTTGCCATTTTGATCTTCAAACATTCAAGATCAATGTTCATCGACACCTCCTTTCCCTTCCTCCCTAACTTCCTATCGCTTGCGCTGTGACTTATCATTAAAAGGGCTTTAACAAACCCCTTGAGCGCATGTGCCGTATAAAAAAAAAAAAATGAAATAAATATTTCAAATTATTTTTGGCATTTATGTCTATACTGTCTTGTTCTAGTGGGAAATTTAGAATAAATTTTCCATTTAATCTTAGTCTCACAGGATTACTTCTTCGCAGCTTTCATTGTGCATTCAAAGTATTTTCTGCGTAATGGTTTCGATGCCAGAAAAATCGTAACTTTTTTTTTTTTTTTTTTTTTACACTATCAGTTCTCGAGAGTAAGAAGCTTATATCAAGCATTAACTTACAATCAGAGATTAGCCAACACATATTATGTGCTCACTGGCTACATCATTTAGTGCAGGTGTTAGTTGTTAGTAAGCAAAATATACAAATAGCATAACACAAGCACACAAAAATAAACAAATACATTTATACAAAATAGATACAAAAACATTAAGAACATACTAAACATACTAAACATAAACTATGAGCGTGGTGCACTGGTTTTAAATGTTTTTTTAGACAGGATTTACTAATATTAAAATCAACAATACTTTTATTAGAGTTGAAAAGTTTGCACATGCGGGTAAGAGGTTCATTCATGCCATAAATAGTACGGTGTTGGGGACAATGCAATAGCTCTAATCTACGAAGATGATGAGCCCCTCCGCGATAGTGAAAACCTACACATGAAAGAAGATCGGGTGAGTCCAAAGATCCCGTTAAAAGTTGGTGAATAAAAATAACATCATTGTTAATACGCCTTTGTGACAAAGTTTGAATCTGTAGAAGTTGAATCCAGTGTTCGTAAGGTGGGAGGTTGTATGGATCTGCCCAGGAGAGACCTTTTAAAGCAAATCGAATAAAATTACGCTGAACTGCCTCTATCCTAGACTTATGAACATCGTAGAAAGGAGACCAAACCTGTGATGCATATTCTAGATGGGGGCGAACATGACAGTTATATAAAGCTAGGGTTACATAAGGATTTTGAAATTCCTTCGACCATCTTTTAACAAATCCCAACATGGAAATAGCTTTTTTAGCAATAGAGTTGATGTGTTCCGTGAAACTCAAGTCTGGGCTAAAGTTTACTCCCAGATCTTTAAAACTAAAAACGCGATGCAAAGCTTGTTGTGAAATGTAATAGCCGTGTGTACTTGGCACCCGTTTCCTTGAAAATGTCATTGTCTGACATTTCGCTGGATTCAGGCTTAAACAATTCTTGCTACACCAGATAGCAAATCTGTCGATGTCGGCTTGCAATTCTACGCGGTCATTAGCTGAGTTAATAGATTTGAAAATTTTCATATCATCAGCGAAAACAAGGATCTCACTAGAATGAATACACGAATTTACGTCATTGATAGCGAGTATAAGCAGTAACGGACCAAGATGGCTGCCTTGCGGGACTCCTGATTTTGCTGGGAAAGGGTTAGAAAACGAATTTCTGAACTGAACTATGTATGATCTGTTTCGGAGATATGAATATATCCAATTTACAAATCCTACAGGGAAACCTGGAGCTTTCAATTTGAAAATGATGATTTCATGTGAGAGTTGGTCAAAAGCTTTTGAGAAATCTGTGTAGATACAATCCAGCTCATGCCCACTCTCTAATGCTTTTGAGCACTTGTTCATAAAGGTCAATAAGTTTTTGACAGTAGACCGCTTCTGCATGAAGCCGTGTTGTTGATGGCAGATTAAATGTCTGCAGAAAAACGTTATGCTATCACAAACTACTTGTTCGAAAAGCTTTGGAATAGAAGACAGTTTAGAAATCGGTCTGTAGTTGGTGATATCGGACTTATTACCCTTTTTGAAGACGGGAGTAATGAATGAATCTTTCCATACTTGAGGAAATTTACCGGACTTAAGGGATAGCTTGAAAAGGAATTGCAACGGAGAAGCTAAAACGGAGGAACATTTTTTTAATATTATAGGAGGAATGCCATCAGCTCCGGGAGAGTAATCATCTTTCAGCAATGAAAGATAATGCAAAACTTTATCATTATCAATTTGGATGTTGTTAAAAGTGGCTTGGGGGAAATCACGGGAGTAGTTAAAGAAAGCAAAGTCTATATTGACATGATTTTTAATAAAGGACTTACTGAAATGCTTTGCCAACGCATTGCATATCTCAGGTGAGCTTATCAAAGCCGAATCTTTGTAAACAAAGTTCACTGGATACCCATCAGACTTCTTCTTTAAATTTACAAACTTCCAAAATCTCTTTGGATAAATCTTCAACGAAATTTCCATTTTTTTACATATGCTGCATATAGGTTTCTGGAAAGTAAATTAAACTCTTCAAAAAGTGCAAGGAATGCATTCTGATCAGAAGTTGAAAGACTTTTAATGTAAGACTTCCAAGCCTTGTTCCGTTTGTTGCGTAGAGATTGAAGCTCTTTCGTGTACCACGGATGGCTGGAGTTGATATTTTTAGATATCTTAAGAGGAATTGAGTTTATCAAGCAGCTATTGAAAATTTCGTAGAATTGAGTAACTGCGTCGTCAATGTTAGAGCAAACATGAATATTCGAAATATTAGAAGCACTCAAATTGTCGTAAAGTAATTGAAAGTCAGCTTTACGGAAATCAAGTGAATAAGAAGAGTCTTCGGCATTACTGTTATTGAGTAAATTGCTGCTCATATCAAAAAATATATCCAGTGGAGGATGGTAGGAGTCTACGTTAGAAATGGCAGAGGTAGATTCTACCACTACCGTAGGTACTAACAGCGTCAGAAGAAAAGACTTAATCGAGAATTCGATTTCTACAATTATTAATACAGCTTACTTGCTGTAAGTCAGTAGAGGTTATATTGTCCAAAAGCAGAAGTTCCTGTTGCGAAGAAGTTAAGGAAGCTTCTAAATAGGACTCGTCTTCTGAAGGGGTCCAAGTAATGTTAGGTAAATTGAAGTCACCCAACAATAAAATAAAACAAAAACAAATAAATATTGAATATATTATATTCAACTGGTAAGGACATAAAGAGGATTGCTGAAATCTAGATAAAGTTTAAAGTGCTTAGCCATGTTTGTCTAGAAATATCCTGAAAAATTACATAGAGTTTATAAAGTGTAACTGATTGTATTGATAATTGAAGGTTAATATGAGCATTACTTTGACAACTTCGAAATTAAGATATTAAAATCGTTTTCAAATTAAGCTACCTTGAACAATTTGTCTTAAAATTTAACTCTTCGAACCTCTTCGATATTTGTTTAAAACAATCAAAAAATAATTTATTAAAAAAAAAATTATAAAAAAATTATTCATTAAAATAATAATTTAATTTAATTTTTCCTGTTGGAAGAAGTAAGACCAACAAATAATTTCAGTGAATGATTTCTTAAATCAGATCACGAACGGAAGTCATATTCTTGCTGAAAAACCTGCTTATAATAATAGGGAATATATTTCTTTCCTAATTTGAACAACAAATTGCGTCAGCGACGTGGTAGCCTAAAATTAAATTGATAATTGATAGGTGGCGTGGGCTTTTGTGCTTTTTGCCCTTTAGGTCGTTCCTCTGTTCACGTTGTTGTCAAGGATATCTCGAAACTGCTTGTGTTAAGCCGAAAACAGAAGCTAAAAGTCAGCTGATACGCTCTCCCTTGCTTTTTAAATGGGAGCAGTAAATACACCAACAAAAAATAAATGGCGTACGCAGGGATGGTTGCCATCACAAAATGCAGAGAGAGAGATGTACACGTATTCACAGACACGAACAAATATTTCGAGGGTGTTTCAGGCAAGAGGGGTACGAGTTGGCGGTCTGCATTGGTCTGTGGTCTACATGTGGCGCCGCACGCAGGAAGTAAAGTACATTTTAAAAGTTTTTATTGTATTTTATTTTACTTGTGTAGTTATCTAGCTCCCATTCAAAATATACAGTCACTGGTAAAATTATTTACACATTGCATTGCTTGGACTTTTTGGAGAACTTTTAAAATAACAACAAATTGTTTATAAACTTTTCTCACTTTTAATGTTTGCAGTTTTATTCAAACAGTTAATTTAAAAAAATAACCAAATTCCAACTAACTGTTAAAATCATACAAAACTAAGTGGCACAATTATTTACACCCCGATCAAACACTGGCAAAATGATTTACACAAGTGCAAATAACTGCATTAGGAAAGTAACGGTCCTAAATTTCTTAAGTTTAGTGATATTTTGAGTGGGCAAAAAAACAGTTTATAATTTTCTTAGTTTTACGAATATGGAGGTGTAAATAGTATAATTGGAAGAGGTAGAAAAAAAGTTATCAAAACGGGAAGATGCAAAAATTGTTCGCGTCTTTAAAAGTAATGGACATAAAAGTGTTAAAAGCGTACTGATGGAAACAAACAAAGATCGCGAAAATAATACTATTAGAGAGAACATTGCGGAACATTCAAATCAAACGTAATAAATGCCTACGTTACCCAGAAGCGAGTTAAAAATTTGCAAGGGACCACATCAACAAACCACCAGAGATTTGGAGGAGCATCCTTTGGACCGATGAAATAGCTTGTACCTTGAACGGTAGCTATGGATGTTAGTTTTGATTTTCCAACCCTAAAATGAAGGCCAAACAACCCGTCACTAAACTAACACGACATTCCAAAGGAGGCAAGATAATGATATGGGGTTGCATATCAAATATTGGAGTGGGCCCACTCGTAAGGTGCTCCGAAAATATGAAACAGTCACATTATTTGAATATTTTAAATGATGTTGCACTAGTTTCTGGTTCAAGATTACATCGGGAACGGGTTGATCCTTTGACATGACAATGTGCCGATACACACAGTATGGAACATTAAAAAGTATTTGGCAGAAGTGGGTCAAGAAGTTTTTAAAATGGCCCCTACAAATCCCTGACCTTAATGTTATCGAAAATCTTTGACACCTAGTGAAATCTAAAACTCACATCTGAAAGCAGCATTCCAGGAGAGCTAGTTCAAGGCTTAAAAGACTCAATGCCCAGACGCCTTGCACAATTAATTGCGGCAAAAGAAAGAAACACAATCTATTAGGCAATGTAACTTTAAATAACCGTTAACTTCAAACTTACAAATACTTTTCTGGTGCGCTTCCAGATGTAGTGAAAACGAAAAAACTGGGTTTGTGAAAATTATTTTGCCCATGTTCCATGCATGTATAAATAATTGTGCCACCCAGATTTCTATGATGTTAATTACCTGTTTGAATAAAACTGCAAACATTAAAAATGAGAGTTTATGAGCAATTTGTTCTTATTTCAAAAGTTCTCTAGCTTAATAGGTTGGTTAAAGTATGAGCAATGCAATGCGTAAATAATTTTGCCAGTGACTGTATGTATAATGTATATACAGGTCGGGCCAAAAGAGGTCATCCATCCGATGTTGTTTGGCTCTCTTTTTTTTTAAATGAAAAACTTCGATTCTGTCTTAATTATGTTTATTTGAACCCCAAGAATTGTATCGGTCAAGTCGAGAAGATGATATCAGCCATTTGGGCGCCGTCACAATTGATTGCGCTTTATGGAATTTTTCATCACTTCAGCGAGAATTTTCGGCGACAGATTCTCGCACTCATGTCGACTGTTGTCCTTGAGAACTTCCAGAGTCTCGGGTTCGTTCACCCCACAAAAAACCATCTGTAACGGTTAAATCGGGCGATCTTGCGGGACAGTGCAAATCGCCAAAACGAGAGATGAGGCGACCCGGGAATGCCGCCTTCAGAATACCGGATCATGTCGGTTCATGTATCGCTCCATCGCTTACTCACTTTGTGTTCTGCATCGGTCTAGTCCACAAATGTCAAAACAGATTTGAAATTGACGGCCATTTGCAAAAATAAGAGCATCTTCCAATAGGGCGATTTCTTTTGGCCCACCTTGCAGTAGGTACCTAGGTATAATCGCAAGTAATAATGATGAAAATATCAGTAAATTAAAAACATCATTATGTTTTTCTATACAGCCTGCTCAATTTTATTTTATTTTAAAGCGATTTATAAATAAATTATTTATGCACTACAATAGCAATTTGAATTTAGATTTAAGTTCTTATTTAATAGAAGTGATCAAATCGTTAACGTTTACGTACTTCATTTTGTCTCCACTAAGAAGGACATATTAGGTTTTTTGGGTAGCACCAAACTCAATTTCTTATTTTGAAAAATTCAATTGTGTCGACCTTAGCAAACCTGGTGTCATTGTTGACATAAATGCGTTCGAATAGACTCGGTACATCTGTTTTCGGCAAATCTTTCAAAATTATTATTGCCAGATACCAATTATTTCAATTTTGTCCGTTTGTTGTTGTGGCTGCAATGAAACTAGGAAGACTATGTAGGAAAAGAGACATTGTGCATGTGTATTTATTTTTTTTTCTCTGCATGGGAAAAACCTTCACATCTGTTTTGAATTTTAGCCATTCTGCTTACTAACAACTAACACCTGCACTAAATAATGAGTCAGTAAGCACATAATAGTGTGCAAGCTAAATCTTTGATTGTTCCTCTTACTTTCTAGATCTGATAGTGTGTAACGAAGTTACAACTTTCCACCTTCCAACTTTCCACATTCACGCTAGGAATCATCAAAAACAACCACCGACAACACCCGCCAACCCTGGGCCCCTTAGCCACTGAAATAGACTTCCAACCATTTGCAATAGCCATAACACTAGCAAGCAACAAAGAAGCACAAGAATAAAATATTTCTAGGTAAATTTCTATTTTATCTTTACAATTCACACTGAGTCTTTCCAGAAATATACATAAGGAGGAGTGGAAAATGCACTGAAAATCAGATTCGAAATCTCCGCCAGTGGTTTCGGTGCTAATCAAAAGCACCAAGGAATTCGTCTCTCACCTTAAGGCATACTGTAAGTCAGCAGCTTTTAACTATTTTTTTGGTATTCATACCGTAAAGAGCCCTGCTCACCGTTTATGTCGGCTTTTCTCTCCGTTGTTAGTCGCAGAGGATCGCTAGACCGGCAATAGGCTACCAGTTTATGTCGTGGATCGTTTACTTTACAGAGTACATGCCACAGACCTGTTTATGTCACAGCTATTGCTTCTTTAAGCAATACTGTAGTGTAGACCGAGTTTATACTCACCCGTTTTATGCCGTAGTCCCTTCGTTTAAGTAAGGAGGAACTACAGGCCGAGTTCTGCTCAAAAAGTTTATATCGGCTTTTCTCTCCGTTGCTTCGAAGAGGATCGCTAGACCGGCAATAGGACACCAGTTTATGTCGTGGAGCGTTTTGCTTTGGACGGTTTATGCCGTGGACGGTTTCTTAGGAACCCCACAGACCTAGTCTTAAATTGAGATTCAAATTAAAATATATTATACGAATAAAATTGTTATTTTAATTTTGCAATTCATTGAATTTTGCTTGTTAAAAGAAAATTTTAAATCGAAGTATTATATGCAATACATTGTTAAGTTCAATTACAAGAAAAATAAACGATTTGGAGTTCTTAAATCATAAGTTTTCGCTTTCTTTTTGATACACCCTGGACACCGACGAGCTAACCTCAGCCTCGACACAAAAAAGCAACAATCCTTCTAAAGTTTGGGTTTTAAGGACCACAAATGTCGATTAGTATGTTTATTGCACTGGACAAGAGTTCAGATTGTTGAAAATAAAATAATACGGGCAAGTGTGAGTTGGACTGGCGCACGAAGGGTTCCGTACAATTATCTTTAAAAACGGCGAAAAAATCACGTTTGTTGTATGGGAGCCTTAAATATTAATTTTATTCAGTTTTTAGTATTTTGTATTATAGCGGCAACAAAAAGACATCATCTGTCACAATTTCAACTGTCTAACTATCACGAATCATGAAATACTGATGACAGATGGCAAAAAATCACGTTTGTTGTATGGGAGCCCCTCTTCAATATTTATTTTATTCAATAAAAACACTTGCTGAAATTTTTCATTTTAACAGTCGATCAGGATTAGCAGAAGAAAACGAACTGATAGTTTGTTTAGGAAAGATCGCCTCAAAAATCATCTTGTTTGTGTGAGTGAAGGAAAAACAGCAAATCAGCAAATTCAAGTTCCAGAAATCCTTAAAGAAGAAAATAGCCAACCTATGCTTTTAAAGCTCAACTGTCTTCCATTTATGTTCGAATTCCAATTCGAACAGAAGAAGAATATAGAAAACTAAAAGAAGAATCTCAAACAAAGAACAAGAAGTCGGTATTAAATTTGCAATTAATTTTTAACGTCTTAAAAATAAATATGTATAAATAAATAATAACAACTTCTTTTAAAAAAATCGGATCGAAACATCCCAGTACTTCTTTTGTAAGTTTAGTTTATATTATAGGACTAACAAAAGTTTTAATAATTTAAAATTAATTCAGTGATTCAGCATTAGCAGCAGAAGAAGAAGAAGAAAGAAGCAAATTATATAGAATATTTTAATAAGAAGTTAATATTATTTATATTTATTTTTAAGATTTTAAAATTTGGTCGGTAAGAAAATCTAATACCGAATTGTTGTTCTTTGTTTGACATCCGTTTTGTTTTCTATTTTGTTTTCCGTTCGAATTCGAATTCGAACACGAATAGAAGAAAACTGAGCTTTAAAAGCATACATAGGTTAGCTCCTTCATTGCATTTAAAATCTATAATATTCCCAAAAAGCGGAACCATTGTATTTATATTTTATAGTATACCCAAGAAGCGGAACGTTTTGTGCGGCATCTATGGACGACGTTCACAAGCTTTGATTGTGCAGTAATTTTAGTGGTTTTTGTCTAAACTGCCATGGAAAGCAAAAACAACAATAGAAGAAATTTTATGTAAAGTAGACAAGACAACTAGTGCCGCCATTGACGACGTTCAGAACTAAAATAAAATGTTCCGTGAAATTACTATAAAATATAAATACAATGGCGGAACGTATGAAATTACTATAAAAATGTACATACGATGGCTCCTTTCTTCTAAAAGAATTTCTGGAATTTACATGTAGGTAAAGCTGTTTCTCACTAACACAAACGAGAACATTGTTTGCGCGATCTTTCCTAAACAAACTGTCACCACTGACAAATTTCAGTAATTTTTTTTCTCAGCAGTGTTTTTACTTGCGATTATAGGTACTATAAGGCAAGTTATGGATTCGTGCAGAAAAAAAATTTCGAGATAACAATCACACATGACATTACGATGATGGAGAAGTCGAAAAAAGTGGGTCTGGGAATTCCGTCCGTCTGTCTGTCTGTCTGTCTGTCTGTCTGTTCGCGCTTCTAGAGCCTGAACGGATGGGCCGATTTGCTTTGAATTTGGTATCTAGGATTTATTTGGCCGTCCCTCGGAACATATTTTTTTACTTGCGATTATAGGTACTATAAGGCAAGTTATGCATTCGTCGAAAAAAAAAGTTTTGAGATAACAATCAAACATGACATTACGATGATAGCGAAGACGAAAAAAGATGGTCTAAAAATTCTGTCCGTCTGTATGTCTGTCTGTCTGTCTGTCTGTCTGTCTGTCTGTCTGTCTGTCTGTCTGTCTGTCTGTCTGTCTGTCTGTCTGTATGTATAGAGACCTACAGCCCAAACGGGTGTCCCGAATTGCTTCAAACTTGGTATATAGACTTTTTTAGGTATTGTACAGAGGGGAAATTGAAATTTTTTTTTTAGCTCAAAAAATAACGGTACCTGCCATACAACCGTTACGTTAAAGCTTATTTTTCTCAAAAACGGCTCTAACGATTTCGGTTTAAAAAAATCAGTGTTGGTTTTTTAGGTACGACCAATCATATGGCTGAAAAAAAAATTTTTAAAAATGGCTAAGAACGGTACTTTCCATAGGACCGTTTTTTTTTGCTTTCGACTAACTCGAAAACGACTCAACCGATTCTTTCGAAATTCCACACACATATAGCTGTAGATAGCTCAATTTGTATTGCATACCAATATTTTTGAAAAATATTTTTTTGTATTTTTAAAAGCATTTTTAAAAAAAAAATTAAAAAAATTAATTTTTTGAAAACTGCTTATTAAATTTTTTTCTAAAAATTTTAAATAAATGTATTTGCTGAATACCTATAAATTGGCGTTTTTAAATTTTTTTTAAAAATTTTTTTCAAAAAAAACTTTTTTTCTCAAAAACCGCTCCACAGATTTTTATAAATTTATTCTCATAAATTCAAATTTACCCAAGAAATAAAATGGCGTACTTTTTTTTCAGCTCAAATTTGTTTAAGTATTTATTTAAGAATTTTGAAAAATTTATTTTTATCAAAATCTCAAACCCTTAGACCACTGTCACACATTAGAGCAAGTTCGTGCGACCAAGTCGTGCATTTTATTTATTTTTGCTCTAGGCCCAAAAATAACGGCACCTGCCATACAATCGTGAAAAAAAATTGATTTTCTCAAAAACGGCTCTAACGATTTTGATAAAACTTTCAGGATGCTAGTTTTGTAAGACAATCTATCTTTTGGTTGGAAAATATTTTTCAAAATTTGTCTTATAACGGTACCTCTCATAGAACCAGTATTTTCAAATCAAATTTTCTCGTAAACTATACATTCGATTTCAATAAAATTTTGGCCACAGGAAGTTATTTATAGTTTTATTAATATGGCATTTCAAAATTTTCAAAAACTTTTTTTTTTGATTTTTTATAATTTTTTCAAAAAAAATTTTGGTTTCCCAAATATGTTGGAAACGGGTATATTGATTTTTTTTTAAATTATTTTTTCAAATGTAAACTACAGATTGCCATATATTTGCATACCCAAATAAATTTCAAAATATTTTTTGGAAAAGTTTTTCAAAAATAACCTTTTTAAAAAAAAACTGGTCGAACGATTTTCAATATTTTTTTTTCCTAGATTTACGTATAGCTTCGAAATTTTATTGCATACTTTGTTTTTCCGAGAAAACTCTTAAACTAATTTAAAAAATCAAAGAATTTTCGAAATTATTTAAATTTTTTTAATAGCCATATATGCAGCCACAATAAGCAATTGCTTATCATAAGAGCAAGTTCGTGCGACCCAGTCGTGCATTTTATTTTTTACTCTTTCTAGAAATCACTCAAATCACCTCCAATGACAATAAAATAAAGAAGAATGGCATACTTACGTTTGAAAACCCTTAATCCTGATTTTATATAATTTTATAAGAAAATCTTATACCGACTTGTTGTTCTTTGTTTGACATTCGTTTTGTTTTCTATTCGAATTCGAATTCGAACACGAATAGAAGAAAACTGAGCTTTAAAAGCATACATAGGTTGTCTCTTTTCTTCTAAAAGAATTTCTGGAATTTACATGTATATAAAGGTTTTTGTGTGAGTGAAGGAAAAGTAGCAAATCAGCAAAAAGAAGAACTATCAGAGACAGTTATATTTGTAAATTCCAGACTTCCAGAAATTTCTAAAGAAGAAAAGAGACAACCTTGTGATGGACGGACAATCATAGCAAAAACGAGCAAAAAATCACTTTTTTTGTATGGGAGCCCCCATACATTTTTTATTTTATGTTGTTATAGTAAACACAATAATACATCATCTGTCAACATTTCAACAGTCTAATTATCACGGTTCATGAGATACAGCCTTGTGACGGACGGACAGACGGACAGCGTAGTCTCAGTAATAGGGTTTCGTTTTCACCCTTTGGGTACGGAACCCTAAAAAGAAGAGAGTACAAAAGGTTTTCCTTGTGCCTTGGAATAATTGTGATCTATACATATAATAAAATTGTAACGGGTCGATGTCTGTACATTGAAGATATAGATGCAAAACTAATATGGTTAGTCTCTATTAGACCCACAGAAGCCAAAACAACCGTTTTTAGAATTTTTGTCTGTCTGTCTGTCTGTCTGTCTGTATGTTTGTACGCGCATCACGCAAAAACTACTGCATGGAATTGAATGCGGTTTTCGCAGATTTATTGGTAGTACGCCACCTTAAAATGTAGGCTACATTTTATGGCAGGAAAATATATAATTCTGGTTGTTTTTTTAAATATTGCTTCAATCGAACGTTATTCAATGAACTTAACGCAAAATTAAAAGATTTTAAGGGAGTTAGCGTCTCACTTACATAAAGGCGCTGGAAATCATAAAAATAGCGCCACATTTACCTACATATACATGAATAGAAATTAGTTAGTCGTTCTGAATAGAAGTTACATCAAAAACATCATAGATGGCGCTATTTGCCACCATATAAACAATGTCTCATTAAAAATAATGTAACCATAAAGAACGGTGAACGAGCAATACTACGCCCAAAACTGATGAAGCAGAGCTGCCATAAATAGCAGTATCGGCGCGTAGCATCGTTTTGAAAGTGGGCATTCCAATTAGGTATATTGCTTCAGAACTTAACCCTCCAACTTTGCAATTTAAACCGTTATGATACTTCGAGATAATATTATACAGAAGCCAAAAATCTTACGGCTGTAGAGCTGGTAAAGTTTGTAGCTTTCATACCACGTATACCCCCCATTTTGAACCGGTTGTGCAAAAACAAAAATATACTGAGATACCTACTTTATTCTAAAGTCCACGCGTACGAAGTAGCGGGCAAAAGCTAGTTTATAATAAAAGCAGATTTGAAAGAAACAATTTTGTCATTACTTATAATGAAATAAAAAACCCTCTGCAAAATACATTGAATTTTCTGTGTCAATCTCATATACATACATATATGCTCTTTGTTTTGATTATCTGTCCCAAATATTCATGGTTTCCTTTCAATAAAGAGTATCGACTCATCTATTGTTGAGAGCTTTTTTCCGCATTTATATTTAAGAGACATTGGTTTTCTATCATCCATCAACCCTAATCGCGTAGAACAAACTTCGAGATAATAATATGAATAACTTCTAGTTTTAAACGAAAACATCAGCATTTTTTTCATATAAAAGACATGTTGATGCTTGAAGTGATGAATTTTGTCCTTTATGTTCAGCTCACTTACAAACAACCAAGAGTTCAGCTGGGAATGTAAGCTTTATTTTATTCAAAATTAAATGTTAAATTCCCTATTTTTCTCTTTTCAAAAGTATTCAACTTCCTAAAAAGCTCAAGAAGATTGTCGATTACACTTAAGACGGACTATCTCTGAATTGAGTATTTAGAATACAGGATCATGATACTAAAGTATTTTAAATAGGTGTTTTTTTTCATACTCGCCCACAAGGTAGATGAAATTGTTCAGAAAGCAATTGATTAAGTAGTGAGAAATGATCAAATTTGAGTAAATTTAATATTTACGTCCGATTTGTTAAGTCATATACAAAAATTCAAATTCAAAACTAGTACAGTACCTACCTATATACGTAATATAAATAAAAATAATGGAAGATCCTGCAATAATTTTGGGTGAGCGCCATAAAATTCTGGATTACAAAATTCCGAATTACCGAAATTTCGGCTATTATCCAGAAAAACATAACTGAAAATAACGGATTACCCGAATATGGAAAACCACGAATTTATTCGGAATTTTATCATGGTTTTGAAATCTTTTTTATTTCAAAAAAGGCAGTCAAACTAACTATTATATTTAATTATTATCAAAGTTAATAAGAAAAAAGAGTTTAAAGCGCTTCAAAATCATTCATCGTTCTTTGTTCTTAAAAAAACCTTTTTAGGGTTTTGAGTATTTTTCCCTGCGTAAGGGGCCAGTTATAGCGATACGGAAAACAAATCCGAAAAAATTTTCAAATGGCAAATTTAGTATGTTATGGTTCGATTTAAAACACAAATGTTACACACTGATCGATGGCAACCAACGCAGAGAATTTATTTTGGAAATACAAACTTTAATTGAACTTGGACTTTTTGTTAAAAACGAAATTTGTTATTTTTCTTTTATACGTATAACAGAAAAATAAATACACACATTTTTAGCAAAAAGTATTTGATCATTTAAAATTATTATGAACATAAAACTTTCTCTGAATTGATTGCCATCGATCAGTGTAGCATTTATCTTAAGAATCGAATCAGAACATACAAAACTTTCCATCTGAAATTTTTTTCGGTTTGGTTTTCCGTATCGCTATAACTATAACGTTTGTCTTGGGAATATTTTTGCATACATACTTTGGTTTTCCGAGGAAACTTTTAATTCATTTGAAAAACTAAAAGAGTTTAAGTAAGGTTTTGTTCTCTTTTAAAACATTTTAAATAAGTTAAAACCATTTTTCACTAGTATTTTTAGAACAGCAAATCGTTTTTGTAAATTTTCGCTTTTTTAGCGGCAGACCCACAGAACGGACCAACAACTTTAAGCCGAGGTATTTCTCTATTTTTCTCATATAAATGATCGCTAAAGTCAAATTAAACCTATTTGTGTTCATGAAGTCGAGTGTCGATCAAGTACTCGTCGTGGGCGGTCGATTGTCGTGTGCGGTCGCGTTGCTAATTGTGCGCGTGTGTCCCCCCCAAAAATTAATCAAACAAAATCAAAATAA
Source organism: Platycheirus albimanus (assembly GCA_916050605.2). Classification (NCBI taxonomy): domain Eukaryota; kingdom Metazoa; phylum Arthropoda; class Insecta; order Diptera; family Syrphidae; genus Platycheirus; species Platycheirus albimanus. Next base: position 19,708,118 of record OU696699.1, on the reverse strand, counting down.
ACCACTAAATCCCCATATTCTTATAACATAGTGCAAAAAAAAATAACCCAGCCCATTAAAATACCCAAAATTACAAATAATTAAATAAACCAGTGTCAAAAAAAGAAAACAAAAAATACACCAAACCTTGCTCGCATTCGCAGCACAGCATCCAACAACCAACAATACCCATCCTCTCCACCCGCGCCACCCATAACTGTTGCTTTTTTATGCAATTCAAGCCTCTTGTGAGGCTTATCGCAAGAGGTTTTGCATTGGATAAGTGAGCAGCATTTGATGTATATTTCTTTCGTGTCTTTTGTCTATATTAATTCCCGTTTGCAAATTGTTTTATGGGCATAACACCTAGGACAGTTTGTTTATAATTGGAATTAATATGGGCCTATACTGCACGGCTGAAATTAGTTTCGTCAAAGTTGAATCTTTTGTGTTTAGTTTTTTCAAAATGGTAAGTGATTTTTGTGTTGTATATTCAAATGTTCGTGGGCTAAGAAAGAATTTCTTTTCTGTATACGCCCATACTGTGCAATACAGGCCAGCTGTTTTGGCATTAAGTGAAACCCAGGTTAGACAGAATACTGATTTATCAGAATTTTGTTTGTTTGGATATAACTTAGTGCCATTACTTTTTTCCCACCATGGTCTTGTCGTTTATGTTAGGAATGATATTGCTTGCCAGAGCCTTCCCCAATATGGGCATTGTTCTAATACGAACTTTAATTTCCTGTGGCTCAAATTCACTGTCCGCAAGCATATCATTCATTACTGTCTTCCTTACAGGAGTCCGAATCTTGACAGAATGTCTACTTGTGATGAGTTAGATGTTTTGTCGGATTCAATTTCCCGAATTGTTTCCCATTGTCCTCACACTGAAGTCGTGATTACGGGCGACTTCAATGTACACAATTCAAGTTGGCTCCGCTATTCTGGCCAGACAACACTCGAAGGAAGTTACACCGAGATCTTTGCTGAGTATAAGCATCTTACCCAGCTTGTCGATGAGCCTACTCGTATATCGGATGTTGATGGGCATTCCGCCCATACTCTTGACTTGTTCCTTACTTCCCATCCTGATAAATATACTATTAAAGTAACTTCTCCATTTGGCACCTCGGACCATTGTGTCATTTCAGCTAATTTCTCGATCTCCAACCATCCAGTTAAGGAAAAAATTCCCACTAGGACCGTTTGGCAATACGAGAAAGCCAACTGGGACGGTCTGAATAATTTCTTTCGCAACTTTAACTGGTCATTATGCTTCCTCGATAATGAAATTGATGCCAGTGCTGAAATAATTACAGAAGTGATTTTTCTTGGAATGAGAACTTTTGCCCTCACAGAACAAAATGTATCAAACCAAAAGAAAAGTCTTGGTTTTCCGAAGAGTGTAAAGAAGCTATCAGGTTGAAAGAAGTAAGCTTCCGATCCTACAAAGCCAACCCAACTGAGGAAAATTGGAAGAAACACAAACAAGTTAGGAACTCGTGCAACTCCGTTATACACAAAACGAAATTTTTACATGATCAGAAGTTACGGCAAAAAATTCTGCAATGTCCCAAAGGCAGTAAAAACTTCTGGTCATTTGTAAAAAAACGTCAAGAACTCAACGTCATCATCAGTTCCAACGCTCATCTTCGACGATAAACCTATTGTCAGCTCTTCAGAGAAGGCGAATATGCTCGCAGCTCATTTTGCTGCAAGTTCTACGTTGCCTGCAAGCAACAATGTCCCTCCTGTACTTGAGAACGTTAATTTTTCTATGGGACAGATATTTTTCCGCACTCGTACAGTAGCAAGAGTACTTCAAGATCTTGATATTCGCAAATCCGCTGGCCCGGATGGTATACCCCCTATTCTTCTGAAGAAGTGTTCTTCATCGCTGGCAAAACCACTGCGTAAGCTTTTTCATCGCTCCTATCGTTCAGGAATCTTTCCTAGTAGATGGAAAACAGCATTTGTCCAGCCCGTCCCAAAAAAAGGTGACTCCTCCTCCCCCTCCTCCTACCGACCAATTGCACTTACGTCCCTTCTTTCCAAGGTCATGGAAACGCTGATAAATCGTCAGCTGAAGAAATATCTCGAAGATCGGGAGCTTTGAAATGACCGTCAATACGGCTTTCGCAGCAATCGTTCCACTGGTGATCTGATGGCATATCTCACCGAACAGTGGAACAAATCTGTGCATCGCTTTGGCGAAAGCAAGATTATTGCGCTTGATATTTCAAAGGCATTTGATAGAGTTTGGCATGAAGCTCTTTTATCGAAAATGCGTGCATTTGGTATCGATGATACTCTTATTCGTTGGATTAGAAGCTATCTTCTGGACCGATCAATACAAGTTGTATTAGACGGTTTCAAGTCTGATCTCCACAAAATAAATGCTGGTGTGCCCCAGGGCTCCGTTCTGTCTCCGACTTTCTTTCTCATTTGTATAAATGATCTCTTGTCTGTGATTTCTAATCCATTAAATTGTTTTGCTGACGACTCAACCCTCAGCTTTTCGTATACGGTTGATAATTCACGGCCTTCGCCTTCGGACGTGTTATTACAACGAAATCGTATGATAAGCTTGTTAAACTCCGATTTAAACAGCATTGTGAATTGGGGTACTAGAAATCGTGTGGAGTTTAATGCGTCGAAAACTCAATGCTGTCTTTTGTCGTTGAAGCTAAACATTCCCCCTATGCCATTATATATGAATGGTACTTGCATCGAGGAGGCCGAAAAGCTATCAGTACTCGGTATGTGTATCAGTGACAATCTTCGTTGGAATGATCATATAGTTAAGATTGCCAAGAATGCTGCAAGATGCTTAGGCTTTCTTAATAGATGCAAGAAGTTTTTCACCCCTTCTGATCTGGCTACAATTTACAAAGCGTTTATACGCCCTAAACTCGAGTATAACTCCCATCTCTGGGCAGGTGCTTCTCAAACTTTTCTTCACCTGCTCGACAGAGTTCAGAAAAAAGCGTTAAAATTGATAGGAGAGAGAAGCATTATGGAAACATTTCCATCCCTTGAACATCGTCGAAATGTTTCATGTCTTTCCTTATTTTACAGATTCGTTTACAAAAAATGCTCACTCTAGGTAGCCAGTTGCGTTCCACCCCTTAAACATATTCCCCGTAATACTCGTCTTGCTAGGAACGCTCATCAGTTTACACTTGAGCCCAATTTCGGACGTACCGTGAAATATAGGGATTCTTTCTTTAGCCGTACAACACGAATGTGGAATGAATTGCCTGGCACAATTTTCCCTTGCCATTTTGATCTTCAAACATTCAAGATCAATGTTCATCGACACCTCCTTTCCCTTCCTCCCTAACTTTCTATCGCTCGCGCTGTGACTTATCATTAAAAGGGCTATAACAAACCCCTTGAGCGCGTGTGCCGTTAAAAAAAAAAAAAAAAAAAAAAAATTAATCCTCTCGAAAATCGCTATTTAATTATGTACAACTTAATACATAATGAATCCCAAATGGAATTCGCTTTTCGATAAACTTCTGTAAAACTTAAATTAATAATTCCTCAAAAAAATATTTTTACAATCGATCTTCTGCACCAACAGGGCAAGAACGTGCGACCAAGTCGTACATACGAATACTAGCCGTTTATATTGCATATAAATTAGTAGATTGTTAAATTGAATTTCGTTTAGATTCACACTTCGTTTACTGGGAACTGGGTTATAGCTATATGCATCTCATAGTGTTGAATGCTGTACTCCGTCGGAATTAGGTTTTTATTCATTAGCTTTGTTTGTTGAACTTTACCCAGGGTCGCCCTGGGTTTTCTTGACAACTCCAAGAGTTGTCAAAAAAACCTGGGTTTTTCGGTTCTCAAAAAACACATGACGGCTGCTGATTGAATATTTTTCACAACGCACAAAATCAAAAGTTTCCATTTTGCTTTGTTTGTTCGATTTGTATTTACTTTTATCAAAATAAATGCATTCACTTGCATTTCATTTAGTTTTATCGAAAAAAATACATGAAAAATCAAATACAGAAGAAAAATACACAAGAAATGCTTGACAGCAAAAATCACTTCAACAGCTGATTCGTTACCTCAACTCGCCCCAGCTAAATAGCAAGATCGACTTCAGGGTGACTTCAGGACGACCCCAGGTTTCAAAAAACAGAGAATTTTGTATTGAGGGCGAGTTGAGGTAATTCAAAAAACGCGCTGTGGCGACCCCAGGGCGACCCCAGGGTGACTTCAGGGCTCAACAAACAAAGCTATTAGTAGCCTTGGCCCGCTACTTCGTATACACGTGGATTTTAGAATCAAGTATCTAAGTACATTTTTATTTTTGCACATCCAGTTCAAAATTTAAAACCAATTAAATGGACTTGGAACGGGCATTGTATATATAAACTATAGTATTCCCACTTGAGGTGCGCCATCTATCGACGAAAAACTAAGCTCGAGAATAGCATGGGAAGCAACAACAACAATTTCCACCATTTTAATTGTTGTTGTTGCTTCCCATGGTATTCTCGAGCTTAGTTTTTCGTCGACAGATGGAGCACCTCAGGTGATAGTACTATAGTTTATATATACAATGGAACGGGTAAACTAAACAGTGCTTATTTTTGTGCAAAATGAAACAACAAAATTAAAACAATTTGTTTATATATAACATGTCTTATATTCTACGCCTAGGAGCAATTTTAAACAAAATAGCTGAGCTTGTGACCCTAGAGCAAGCAACTTATAGTTGTTCGTGTAAGGAATTCGTCCCTAGGATGGTAGTTGCAAAACATACTCTCAAAACGTGAAATTGCTGAAAAAGGGGGGTATGTGTGGTATGAAAACTACACACTTTACCAGCTCTACAGCCCGTAAGATTTTTGGCTTCTTTATAATTTTATTTCGAATAAACATAACTTTAAGACGCCTTCCATTTTATTATTATATTATGTACATAAGTGAAACGCATACTTCCAAAAAAACTTTTAATTTTGCGTTAAGTTCATTGAATAACGTGCGATTGGAACAATATTAAAAAAATCAAACAGGATTAGATATGTTCCTGCGATAAAATATAGCCTATATTTTAAGTTGCGAAAACAGCATTTAATTCCATGCATTAGTTTTTACATGCTGCGCTTACAAACATACATACGGACAGACAGACTTAAAACTGTTGTTTTGGCTTCTGTGGGTCTATTATAGCGCATTTCATTCAAATTTGTTTTTTTTTTTTTTTTTTTTGCACTATCAGTTCTCGAGAGTAAGAAGCTTATATCAAGCATAAACTTACAATCAGACATTAGCCAACACATATTATGTGCTCACTGGCTACATCATTTAGTGCAGGTGTTAGTTGTTAGTAAGCAAAATATACAAATAGCATAACACAAGCACAAAGATAAAAAAAAATAAATAAACAAAAAACACATTTATACAAAATAGATACAAAAACATTGAGAACATACTAAACATAAACTATGAGCGTGGTGCACTGGTTTTGAATGTTTTTTTTAGGCAAGATTTACTAATATTAAAATCAACAATACTTTTATTTGAGTTGAAAAGTTTGCACATGCGGGTAAGAGGTTCATTCATGCCATAATTAGTACGGTGTTGGGGACAATGCAATAGCTCTAATCTACGAAGATGATGAGCCCTTCCGCGATAGTTAAAACCTACACACGATAGAAGATCGGGTGAGTCCAAAGATCCCGTTAAAAGTTGGTGAATAAAAATAACATAATTGTTAATACGCCTTTGTGACAAAGTTTGAATCTGTAGAAGTTGAATCCGGTGTTCGTAAGGTGGGAGGTTGTATGGATCTGCCCGGGAGAGACCTTTTAAAGCAAATCGAATAAAATTACGCTGAACTGCCTCTATCCTAGACTTATGAACTTCGTAGAAAGGAGACCATACCTGGGATGCATATTCTAGATGGGGACGAACATGACAGTTATATAAAGCTAGGGTTACATAAGGATTTTGAAATTCCTTCGACCATCTTTTAACAAATCCCAACATGGAATTAGCTTTTTTAACAATAAAGTTGATATGTTCCGTGAAACTCAAGTCTGGGCTTAAGTTTACTCCCAGATCTTTAAAACTAAAAACGCTATGCAAAACTTGTTGTGAAATGTAATAGCCGTGTGTACTTGGTACCCGTTTCCTTGAAAATGTCATTGTCTGACATTTCGCTGGATTCAGGCTTAAACAATTCTTGCTACACCAGATAGCAAATCTGTCGATGTCGGCTTGCAATTCTACGCGGTCATTAGCTGAGTTAATAGATTTGAAAATTTTCATATCATCAGCGAAAACAAGGATCTCACTAGAATGAATACACGAAGTACATTACATTTGTTATCAAAATCGAGAATTGCTCCTTGAATGAAACTCATGTTTTGGGTATATCCATGGCAATTTGATTTCTTGTCATTTGGTTTTTGTCTTTCGTCATTGGAAGAAGTAAACGTTATATAATTTCTAATTGATAATTAATTGGATAGTTTAAGTTCTTCGTTCATTATATGTTTATTTTTGTTTTATTTATCACAGACTGGCACAATTTCACAACACACGACAAAAAATAACAAATTGTTTCTCATTTGACTTTAGACAGAGAAGAATTCAGATTTAATCTACCAAGCCATCAGAGATGAAATCTTTTGTGTGAATTGATCTAGAATTGCTCTTTTTTTTGCAATCAAACTTGCAAAACTGAAAAAGATCAAATCTTTTGACACAAAGAATAAATCTTTCCTTGAATGAAACTCGCTATTAGAGACTCCCCTATATTAGTTTTTCATCTATATCTTCGATGTACAGACATTGCCCTGTTACAATATTACTATAATGTATGTATAGATGTTAACCTCCTTTACAGCAATCTTTGCATAGAAAATGTTGAATTCGCCAACTAACGGTTATCAAGATTTTTAACCTTAAAATTGTTAAAAGTGAGAAATAGAAAAGAGATTAAAACAAGATAAATTAAAGGAATTTATTTTCCCTACCTTATTAATTTTAATAATTTAAAAACGTTCATATATATTTCATCAATATAACATTAAACGATGATCTGCGTTTCGAATATTTTATATAAATTTAAATTAACTAAGTTATCTCGCCCTTGCTTCCACCATCAACATGGAGACAACCAACACAAAATTATTGACATTTCTGCAATAATCATCCAACAACTTATCTATAGCATTTCGCGCCAGAGTGAACAAATTGGAATAGCAGAGACTAAGTTTTTTTTATAAATTGTATTGCATTTTTTTAAATATCGGTAAACTAAACGAAGAGCTATTTGAGCCAAAAAGAAATATACAAACTAGACTTGCGCGTGACTCAAATAACGCAATAACTTTGAAAATGGTATGTTCATTGGCTCTTGAAGTTCAAGTAGCAGAGCATAGGGTGTTGATTAATTTTGGTGAACATAAGGAAAAAGCGTTGTACAGTTAAAAAGAGCCATCTCATCATGTATGTATGTATTGCGCTAAGAAAATAAAATAAATACGAAACCAAAATGTCTACTTTCTTTAAAGGTATACCTATAATTTTGTAAAATAAACTTTGTTTGACGGAGAAATCACCTTCTCCCCTCTGCAAGCTTTGGTATATTCGTAAGCTCGCCCGAAGTTCATCAACACCCACTCTCCTTTTATATTAGCCCCGTTTTACCCCAGTTGACCGTGACCCGACTATTTATTTTTGATTAACCTACATATGTATATGCATATCAATTTTTGATAAGACCTGTTTTTTGTGGGCCGCAACTTTTGTCTTTCTTTTTTCATTAAACTATAGCTTTTACCCGCAGCTTTGCTCACGTCAAAGCCAGTGTTTAAGGGATCTCCATAGTACCTAACCTAAATTTTGAAATGAGGCAGCGCATGTCAAATAATGACTTTTAAAGGAACATGTTTAAGACCATGGGTTTCATTATTATAATTTTGGAAGGGATTTTTAATTGAGACTGAAAAAAAGTATAGCTTATCTTACTCACTGATAATGTAGCTTTCTATTTGTGAAAAAAAAATTAAAATCGGTTCTGTGGTTTAGGCGTGAAAGCGTAACAAACAAACAAACTTACTTTCACATTTAGAATATCAAAAAGTTTAAGTATATCTACCTAGTATAAGTCATATAAATGTATAATATTGATGATATGATAGAAGATAGTATGAAAGTATGAAAGTATGATAAATGTGATTTAAAGTATTATGAATGGTAATATGATTTAATGGTTCTGTCATACTTTTGATAAATTTCCCAAAATCCGTTTAATATGAAGAATCCACAATTAACCCTTATAACGCAGAAGGTACTTTATATTGCTAAAACTAAAAATATGAAAACCATACAATCTGGCAAGCCTGTTATAGGATGGTTAACGCGGTGCGGTGCGGTGTATTGAAAAAATGTCATTTGAGTTCACTTTCGCGGTTGTTCAGTCTGTATAAGCTGTTGGAGTATTTTTTCGTCTTGTAGTATTCAAAGAGGATGAGTGGTGAACAGTGTGTGTGCCGTTCGTGCAACGAGACTTTGTCAGAATAAGAACATTATCACACGTGTTTTTTTTTTTTATTATTGAACTTTGTTTTCCCGCTTCTGTGTTTTTAATTTTATGTTACGAGTCCCTTTAAAATTCTATTTAAAGTATATACTTCCTTCATTTATTTAAATATTAAGTCCAATTGGAGTGCCGATTGTATTTTGTTTGAATTATGCTGACCAACGTGTTAGATAGCTTTGTTTTAGTTTCTTAAATCGATTTATTCAGCACATTGGGTACCATTGTAAAAAGAACTACTCGCAAAAAAGCAGAAACGGAAAGCATTAACGAAAATATTCTCCTATGTCTAAGAATTAAGGTAAGATATGATCCACACTCATATGCTTTTAATATTAAAACTTAACAAATAAGGTTTATTCGCACTGTTTTGATTTAAATTTGTTAGTTTAAGTGTTGTTTTGCTGACTTCAAGTATCTAGCAAGCAGAACATAGTTTTTTCTAAATTTGTATTTGTTATCAATATTTGGATTTGCATTTGGTATCTGGTTTCCTCGATGCGATTATTCGCCCTTTTTATTATTACACAGATAATATCATGTTAAAACTCCCAATGTTCCCTTGTACACTTCGTACTTTGACATATTGGACTCGTTTGAAATTTCAAGGTTACCAAATACGTGTATGTAGGTATATAAGTTTTTTAGATCAACAAAAAAGAAGTTTAGTTATTGTTGGAACAAACACAGCTTAAGAATCGTCATCATCATTGAATACCTACCATACAAACTCTACGTTTGGTTTTTGGTTTTGCCATTTCAAATTAAATTGATGATAATGATGATGCTTGAGCACAAGCAGTTCAATTGTTTTTATAGTTTTTGCTTAAATTTGTTTTTGTTCACTGATAGTGGGAGCAGCGGCTGAAGTAAAGTTATGTTGAGTGATTTAAACTTCGAATTTTTCCGTTTTCTTACAAAGTATTCTTCTGGGGTACCTATATTCATATTTATAGTGTTTAAAAAAATCAATATTATTTTAATAATTTAAATTCTGTCGGTTCCATACATGTTCAGAGTCATCTACACAATTATTTATATATATACCTATATGAATCAGTTGTAATTAATTTTTCTTAAATGCATAACGTTGTGAAATAGAGATTATAACAATAACAATAACAACAATCATATGAGGGGAGTTGTGGATAGTTGTGTCACAGTCAAAATCATTGAAATGTTTTTAGGTAGATGTTTCAAATGAAAAGTTGCGATTCAGTAACTAGCCGGCCTTGGAATTGAATTATTGTTCATTATTGGAGCATTTTTATTTTATTGGAAAAAGTGTTCAATACAATTATTTATGGTGATTAATAATGACTCTTAAGCCAATTGCAATCACATGTAAGTTAGGCCACGTGGGTAATATATTATGTAGGTAACTAGGTATTAAACAAAACTACGTACAAACAGAAACAATTATATGTTCTAATTGCCTTTTTTTTAAAGATAATTAAGGTGTTAGATCAGGAGACAAGGTGGTGTATTAATTTATTGTATAGGAAAACACAAATTAAATTTCTGTAGTGACTTCCTACATTACCTAGTATTTATCAGCAAATCAAATGGCAGTTTGATAAAATCGTTTTTAATACGACTACTGTTTTTATCAATAAATGATACATATATTTATATGTAAAAAAAAAAAACTGCATATGACCTCAACAAATAAATAAAATAATATTTATGCGTTTCTAACTAGACATATATTAGATCATGATAAGTAAAAAATGTGGTGGAGTGAAAAAAGGCCCGCGGGTCTTTGTTCCAATCAAAAGGAAGTAAAGTCTGCGCCCGCAGACATTAATTCCTTTTCAAAATGGGAATCAAATCCGCGGGTGTTAATTCCGGTTTCTCGTTAGTTTTTACTCCAATTGCAAATGGAAATAAAACACATTAAAAAAAATCTTTTTTTCTTTCCTTTATGTATAAACAGAATCTTTCAATTAAATAATAACGAAAATATATTCATTATAATATAATACAAAAAAAAACATTTTAATAGATATTATTTATAATAAATTACGCAAAGACTTTGCTTGAAGTTTCAACTTCTTGCCTGCAATATAGGGATCGAATTTTGGAATTTCCGTTTTTTAAAAAGCAATGGATTGCAAAACAAGGTCCGCAAAATTTGAGATGATAACACGGACTCAAAATAATATCGCTATCGTTTTTGCAACAAATTACACACATTTATATCTAACTCTTGCGAATTTTGAAACTTCACAATCCTACATTTTTGGTTTAATTGTTTGATGGTATATGTAATGTTAGTTAAGGAGGATTTAGTTAACCAAAAATTGAGGATTCTGAAAATTAGATCAAGATTAAACCAAAAATTTAGGATTGTGAAATTTTAAAATTCTTGCAAATTCTTAAATTTCACAATTCTAAATTTTTGCTTTAATTGTTTGATGGTAGATGTAATGTTGGTTAGGGAGGATTTATTAAACCAATAATTTAGGATTGTGCTAAGATTAGTATATTTTTTTGTAAGGGGGTATTTATAATTAACATGATGAATGAACTGAACTTCTTTATTGTCAAAACCCATTTAGGTAGCTAGCTTTTTTAAAAAATATATCAAATATATGACGTTTTTAACCTTTTAAGCAATCAATTTGATGTTTTTTTAACCGTAAGATCTTAGCTTAATTTTTTCTTGAAAAATATATTGCATTGGGTTCTAAGTTCTTACGTCTTTTAACAGTATTGTATGTGTTCGTGAAAAGTCGAACTCAGTCATGACGTAGCTATAATAGAAAAGTAGAAATCTGAACAGTCCGTCTGCCCATGCGTTGGAAATTTACATTCAGTCCAAACAACTACATGCTTTTGTTTTAATTGTTTTAATAGCGTTAAAAAGCTATTTCCTCACATGATCTAGAAAACGGCTGAAATAAAACTTCTTCAAACTTCTTTTCTCTGTTAACGTTAAACGATCGAATATAAACCGAGAAAACTTAACGAGTTTTGTATATTTATTGCACTGCTATACAATAGCGCTTTGTATCATTGATTTTTGTTTTTATTTCTATTTTCGTTTGATAAGAAGGGCTGCTTTTAAATGTTTGCCTCATATGACATATGGTTTAATCTTGCTTTGTTTTATAAAATAATTTTGATTATATTTGAAATTAGACAACTCTATGTTTCGATTATGTTTTTTTTTCATTTAAGCATATGATGTGTTTGTTATGTATATTCCTATCTAAACTACTTACAGGCTTCGGAACAGAAGGGCCATAATGCTTTTTTATGCGGTCCATGTGAAGAGGTGCTATGTCCAAAAAACAAAAGACCAATATTTTGGAATTAAAGACTTCTCCACTATTATTCTGGACAAGGCAGATAGTTGACAGTTAAGTTCTTAAGCACATACACGCATAAGAAACCTTAAAAAATCATCAAAGGTGGGGCATGTAAGTAATAACTTGAACCTAGCTCTTAAATGCAGGTAATTTCAATGTATAAAGCATGCAAAATATAAGGCACAACATTCAAACTTCCGTTCATAACCTTAAAGTTTTGAATTGATTAACAGAAACATTTCATACAAAAGTAAGTTAGATATTTGCCTTTTCTTTCAAAGAAAAGGTTTCTATTGGTAAACAAAATACAAAATACAGATTCTACTATTTCGTTTTGTGTGTACAAGATTGAAAAATTTAAAAATAAAAGTAGTTGGGTAGGATTGATCTTTAAAAATCTATGTTTCCAAATACCTAAGGTTATAGGTTATACAATATTTTAGATCTCCTAACTCTGTTTCGACTTTTCTTTAACGAAAAGGTTAAGATAACTGATGTCAAATACATAGGTGAGAGTTCTGTAATTGAATTGAATCTTATAATGAAGGAGAGCATCCCTGTAAGCTGTTCAGATTATGTGGACAATTATAGGTAACTTCCATTTTATGAGGAATAGTCGAGTTGGAGATATGTAACAATTCAACCAGCGGCGAGGGGCGGCAATTCGGAGCGGTATTTTTTTTTTAATAAATAAATTACAAAACGGATTCTTTTTCCAGTGCAACGAATTTATTTGAAAAGTTAACCGGCATTAACACTGCTTAACTGAACGCAATCGGACATGCCTTGAGTTGTTTAACAATAAAACTTTATCTAAATTTTATCAGAAATGAAAACCCTCTGCAGCTCACCAAATAAGGTATAACAGAGTACCAGTGATACCACCCTATAGATGATTGAACGCAGTCATTGTATTTATAATCTATAGTGCTCCCAATAAGAGGAACGTTTGGTTCGACATCTATGGACGAAGTTACAAAGCACTTGATTAGTGAGTTAGGAGTGTTTTTTGTCTAAATTGATATGGGAAGCTAAAACAACAATAGACGACATTTAATGGAAAGTATATAAGACAACTAGCGCCGCCATTGACGAAGTTCAGAACTAAAAAAAAACATGTGCCATGAAATTACTATAACAATTTATACAGGGTGATTCACGAGCGTTGTGCCAAAAAGCTTGAGCGTGTAGGTTGAGTTGAGACAAGAAAAAAATCGTATGGGAGAGGGGGTCTATTCTCCCCGTTTAGCCAGGAGGGGCAATTTTCTGAAAAATTGACTTATTTTGTATAAAAAAATATTAATATTGTTGTAAACGAAGCCGTTGACTTCGTTTACAACACCGTGTTATACCTTTTTGGAAAGCCAAAAACTTTTTTTTTCATTTTGTTTTTAAATTAAATTGTTTTAATGAATAGTTTAAGAAATATAAATTTACAAACTCAAAATTTTGAAAAAAAATTTGAAAAAATAATTTTAAAAGTAATTTTTTTCAAAATTTTACGTAATTAAGTATAATTTTTGTTCTCAGAATTCAATGCTCCCATTAGTCTTTAATCCAACACTGGAAACCGCATGGCTCTACGACATTTTGTTGCCAAGGTATTCAAAAATAACCGAACCTACTTCTTCACAAAAACAAGAAAATCTAGCCTTACGGGATGGCACAAGTGATCATTTAGCCAATTTTTTTGTGTTTTTGGGAAGAAGTAGGTTCGGTAATTTTTAAATACCTTGGCAACAAAAAGTCGTAGAGCCATACAATTTCCAGTGTTGGATTAAAGATTAATGAGAGCATTGAAACCTGAGAACAAAAATTGTACTTAATTACGTAAAATTTTGAAAAAAATTAGTTTTAAAATTATTTTTTAAAAATTTTTAGTTTGAAAATTTATATTTTTTAAACTATTCGTTAAAACAATTTATTTTAAAACCAAAATGGAACAAAAAGGTATAACACGGTGTTGTAAATGAAGCCGTTGATTTTTAATATTTTTTTTACAAAATAAGTCAATTTTTCAGAAAATAGCCCCTCTCGGCTAAACGAGGGGGAATAGACCCCCCCCCTCCCATACGATTTTTATCTTGTCTCAACTCAACCTACACGCTCTAGCTTTTTGGCACAACGCTCGTGAATCACCCTGTATACAATGGCGCAGTATATTTAAGTACAAGAAGCAGTACACCATACACCTCAGTAGATATTACAATATAATATGTACCTTTTTCAAATATAATATGTACCTTCTACAAATGGCTTGAACTTGCTCTTCTATGTGATAGTGGTCTTGGAGTTTTTGAAAACAAATTAACAGGGAAAAAATCATATAAAATTTTGTTCATCACTTAAAAATTAGTAGTTAAAACGTTTTTTGGAAAAATGTAGGAAGATATCTAATTTCTTATGCTGTTTTGAAAAAAGAATTATTAAATTGTTCGAATATTCTTTTCGAAAACCGATTTTTTGTAACTTTCCGAAAACATATTCCATTTTTGTTAAGAATTCGAATTTCTATAACTTATTAGTTCTTATCACGGAAATAGAATTTTAAAACATTGATCAAACAGTTTTTGAAATAACCAAACATTTAAAAAAATGAAAATTTTAAAAAGCAACATTATTTTGTGTACCTATATCATACAATTATAAAAAAATTTCATCGAAATCCATCAGTTGGCTCGCGAGAATATCTGATTTGTAAAAAAAACGGATACTATGGGAGTGGAAGGTACCGTTAAAAAACTTTTCCTGAAAAATCTATTCCAACCAAAACAAATAAAGTTTACCCAAAAATTTCAGAATTCCTTAATATCTATATAGTTCATACACAGTGGTATTACCAGTCTCGTTTTTCCAACTTTTCGTCACTTGCGAATGCTTGGACGACATTGGTTGCTAACCTAATAGTTGTGGGTTCGAGCCCCAGCCTGGGCAGCAATTTTTCAATATTCCCCCAGCTTCAACTGGACGCCACCCGTGGGATTTTCGTGAGATAAATATCACCTTATTCTCAATCCATTGTGCCAACAAAAAATCTTTCCTATCTTCATATTCCTTCTACCTAATTCCGTGCAGTTTGCATTCAAAATACCTTTGGTCTTACAGGCATATACTCGTAGTTAAAATTATTATTATTAAGTCTTAAGGGTGAAGGGCCAGGTGTACAGTATAGTGGTTCATCCTTATATCAAAATTTAGAAAACAATTTTTTCTCGTTTCGTGTTTGCATAATCAGAGTTCAGACGGTGGCCCAAGAGTAGTTTGAGAGTTATTACACCGCTTTCCATGGATTAAATAAAGTTGATCCACGCATCAGGAATTTAAAAACAAGTTTGACTTAACTCTAATCAATTCGTCTTAGTTTTGATTATGCGAACATTTATTTTGCAAAATTTTATTTTCATGTCCATAAGAACTTTGACACATTTTTCTGCCGGTGCATTTTGTAGTAAAATCACTGTCAATGTGTGTTAATTTTATTTGTTCCTCATAGTATCTTACTTTACAGCAAGACAGTACTTCACTTCTGTGGAACGACACTCTAACCGTTTACTGGCGCTATATTGCAGCTCCGCTGTTGTGTTATGCGATTTAATTCATACAATTTCATACAAGAATACGTGCATTTCAATGCAGTACATTTAAATAAATAATGAACCATCTGTTCGTCGGTCGTTTATCTTTGTTCCGATTCTGTGGTCCTAAAGGCTCCAACCCATAGAATCCGTTGCGTCCGTCCATCCGGCATATTCTACTGACAGCTCGATTAAATACACGTGTTCTTATAGGAAGCGGTCCATACGCACAACGCGTCAACGCACAAAGTATCCGAAATGTTAGCTTTGAAAATGTTCCCTCCGTTGACGCAACGGATCAACGGATTCTATCCTATAGGCTAGGGCCTTAAAGCAAAGTTCAAGAGTTGACGCTGGAAGACTGCAGCGTGGTAACAAACACTTTTTTCAAAAAACGATACAATTTTCTGTTGATTTCGAGAGGGTGCACGAAGAAGGAAACAGCGATTTTTACAAATTTCGAACTAAAGTTAATAGTAGTCAGTGCATACCACTTTTTGAACTTAAGTTACGTACCCATTCACACACAAATAGCGAGAAAACAGAAAAAGAGTGTTTTCGAATGCTGTTGTGTACTTAATTATTAAATCATTGTTTTACTTTACATTTGGAGGTCCCAGGTTTACTTGACAAATATAAGAGTTATGTCAAAAAACCTGGGGTTTTCGGATATTAAAAAATCGGTTATTAAAAAACACATTAAGGCTGCTGGTTGTATAACTGTCACAATGCAGAAAATCAAGAGTTTTCATTTCACTTCGTTTGATTTTGATTTACTTAAATGTATGAATTTGCATTTCTTTCAGTTTCTTTCCAAAAAATAAATGAAATATCAAATACAGAGGAAAAATACACAAGAACTGCTTGACAGTAAACGTCACTTCAACAGCTGATTCGTTACCTTAACATGCCATAGCAAAATACCAAGATGAACTTCAGCGGGTGACTTCAGGACGACCCCAGGTTTAAGAAAAACAGACAATTTTCTAGACTTTCCAGGGCGCCTTCAGAGCTAAGCAAACAAAGCGAATTCATGTGCGCTGTTGAGTGTTGTCACTTCTGATAAAATGCAGCTGCCTACTAGAGTGCGCAGTATTCACGGAATTTTGTTGTTAAGCAACAAAAGGCATGTCCGATGTCTTACTATGAACTTGGTTAACTTTTTACTTGCTCTATAGGGCAAGTATTGGTTTCGTGAAGAAAAAAAAATCGAGGTTTTAATCAAATATGACATTACGATGATAGAGAAGCCCAAAAAAGTGGGTTTCGCCATACCGTCCGTCGGTCTGTCTGTGCGTTGTGCGTCTGTGCGTCTGTGCGGATGTGCGGATGTGCGCTTTTTCACGTCATGTTACAGCCTAAACGGCTTGACGGATTTTCTTCAAACTTGGTATACAGCAGTTTGAAGAAAAACCGTTGTCGAAGTTTTTTTTATTTCATTTTAGCCCGGCTCAAACTGGTACCTTTCGAGTAACGGTTTTTTTCATTTTGGATTTGCTCGAAAACGGCTGTAACGATTTTGATTAAAATTGAAATTTTGCTAACTTTAAGCATTTCTAACAAAACTGCGTTTTTTGTTTTTGGCTCAAATAGTCGTAACGAAAATCAGGTTTTAACGGCTTTTTTTCAAATAGCCATAAGTTCACAACGGCTTGATTGAATTAACTCAAATTTTGTTTGACATAGTTTTTCATAGTGTTCTATAGGATGCTTTAGTAAATTTTTCACTGAAGCCTTTCTAAACGGTGGGTTCCATACAACGAGCCGTTGAGTTTTAGCCAACTTTTTTTGGTTTTTTCTAATTTTCTCGAAAACGGCTCTAACGATTTTGATTAAACTTTGAGTGTTATATTCTTTTCGTGTTTTTAAGAGAACTGCGTTTTTTAGTTTTTGGCTAAAAATGTAAATAACGGAGATCTGCCTTTAACGGCTTTTTTCAAATGGTCATAAGTTGTCAACGGTTGCATTTAATTCACTCAAACCTTGTATGGTATAGTTCCTTACAGCTTCCTATCAGATGGCATTGATTTTTTCTCAGTTTATCTTTTTTAAATGGTGGCTCATATGCAAAGAGTCACTAGATTTTGGCCAATGTTTTTCATTTTTTCTAATTTACTCAAAAAAGGCTCCCCCGATTGTATGTAACATACATAGAATACTTCAAACAAAACTGCATTTTTAGTTTTTGGCTATACATGATAATAGCGGAAATTTGCTTTTAGCAGTATTATTAATTTGGCCATAAGTGGGCATTAGTATCATTTATAACACCCAAACGATAACTTCTTAATTTTAAATATTAAAGGTTTCGTAACATTAGCTCCCGTATATCGGTTTTTCCAGTTTCAGTCAAATTTTTTTTAGGTTTTACCAAATTTTTCAAAAATGAGTTGTTCTCATTGATCGAAAAGTTTGTTTTCATCGTACTATTGCACCCACAGAGCAAGTACGTGCGACCCAGTCGTGCATTTTATTTAATAAATGCGTTGGACTGGAAAAAATATTATATTATAGCTAAAAAAAAACATCAACCTCTCCAAATTGCCGCTCCTACAAATGTGCCGCCCGGGGCCTGTGCCCACTAGGGGCGTCAAAAATTAAGTGCCCGAGCGGCCCTTACCCACACTACGCCCTTGATATCAAAGCATTTTTTTAAGAAAACATAAAAGCAATCATATTTTTAAACCAATTTTCTATCATTTTTGAATATCATACATTCTATGCTTGTAGACCTATGGTATTTAAATTGCAAATTAAAACAAAATGTTTTGCATGAGCCAACTTATTTTTCTATGGTTTCTTTTATAATGTTGACGCTTCAAATCAACGAAGTAACTCCTCTTCTAGTAAAAAATATGAGGACACTTAAATTGCAATTGACACTCATATTCTTCAAAGATTCTGTCACGAAACTATCAGCTCAAAATCTGACTAAAACCTTGTCAGAAATATAAAACCACATACCCGATTTGATGTACCTACTCTGATCATAACAAATACATCAAAACAAACAAAACAAAATTATTTATACTCAACACTAGCCGTTAGCCAAGTGGCTAGCCTAACAAAACAAATACATAAGGTACATGCTTGTAAATGGGGCAAATATTTGCATGAAAATTCTGAAGATTGTTAAACAATTTCAGATATGTAGACGGTTTCGGAACTAACTTCGCACTTTACTTTTTTTCATATTGTTTTTGTATAAAAAACTTACTTACTTTACTTATGATGGCGCCAATAGAGCGTGGTGCTCCAGGGCCTTGCTTAGTATCCCCCTCCAGCCGGCTCGATCTCTAGCCTGCCGTCTCCAATCTCGTACTCCAAGTTGTCGGAAGTCTCCCTCTACCTAGTCGCTAGATCCGAGATGAGGTCTAACTTGGCTTCTGACCCCCTCTGGTTTGGCGTTGAAGACTTTACGAGCTGGAGCGTCGATGTCAATTAGTTCTACATGGCCCAGCCATCTTAGTCCTTGGATTCGAACTTTTCTGGCTAGGCTTATGTCGCTGTACAGTTCGTATTTATTTTCATTTCGTTAAATACTAACGGTACATAAATTTTTTTTAATTATAACAAAAAAAAAGAAATAAAAACTTATATCTAATGTTCATTATGGATTATTTTGAATAAAAAATACTGTTCTTAAGTTGAGTGATTTTACATTGTCATTGCTGGAATTAATTAAATTCGATTTTTTATTGTAAATATTAATTAAGAGATTTAAAGGACTATTAGCACCGTAGTTTGATCTACTATAAATGTTGGCTATTGGGCAAGTGCCTTCTCAAATTATACTGACTAGCTATGAAATTTAATCTATAAAAGTATCAATGAAGTTGAAATGGATACATTGATTATCCCAACAATAAAACGAAATTGTAGATACGCTCTGTGACTCGATAGAGATGGAAGATTTATTAGTTGAATACGTTGAGCGTATAAGGTGGCAAGATAATTCTATTTGACCATGGTAGAAATCTTAAACAAAATCTCATAAATCTTCTTTGAACGGACTCCAATCTATTTATATGAAATGCATAATATGGCGCCCATACAATACAACCATACTCTAAGATGGATCTTACGAATGAGACATAAAGAGTTTTTAGAACATAGGGATCACGAAATTCTCGAGCAAATCTTTTAATAAAACCGAGAGTCATGTTAGCTTTTTTAATAATGTAGTCAAAATGGTCAATAAAAGTTAATTTTGAGTCCAACACTATCCCAAGGTCAGTAAAGCAAGATAGGTTACTAAGAGGTGACAAATCAATCGCATAATTATTATAGACAATCATATTTTTCTTGCGTGTAAAACACATTGTTTTACACTTTTCAATATTTAAAACTAAACCATTAATATTGCACTATTCCCAGAAACTTTGAAGGTCTTTTTGTAAGAGATCACAGTCTTCTACAGAGTTGATTGTACGAAAAACTTTAACATCATCGGCATATATATGCTACCCTGAGGTGGGTACACCGGAGTTAACAGTAAAAAATTTAGAACGTTCACTTTTAAAAACAACACTATAAAACCTATCTTTTAGATATGAAGATATCCACAAAACAAATCTATCGTTAAGACCCAAATATTGCAGTTTCCTTAAAAGAATATGGTGGCTTAGCTTGTCAAATGCTTTGCTGAAGTCAGTAAAAATACAGTCAACTTGTTGTTTTTTTTTTCAAACCCGTCATTACAAAATGTAGTAAACTGTAACAAATTGGTTATAGTGGATCTCTTTTTAACAAAGCCATGTTGGTTGTCACATAAAACGGAGGAACAGTGAAAAGACAAGATATCACAAATAATAGATTCAAACATTTTGGGTATAGCAGATAGTTTAACAATTGGTCTATAATTTAAAATCAAATTTTTTGTACCTTTCTTATAAGTAGGAATAAGGAATGCGTTTTTCCAAAGGGTCGGAAACTTACAGCTATTTATTGACAGATTAAAAAGTAAAAATAACGTATGACATATATATTGCACATTTTTTTAACATAAAAGCAGGAAAACCATCAGGACCAGGACTTAAGCAATTATCTAATTTTTTAATATACTCTTAGTAAAAGTAAAGTTAATCGAATTAATTAATTAAAAACTCATCAACAGCGGGAATATTATTTGTATCGCAAGTAGATACTTCAAAAGGTGCTGTGAAATAAGGCCGTACGAAATAAGGCCATATTTCAAAATTTGGCCTTATTTCACTTTGTAATTGTGAAAGAGGGCCATATTCCAACATATGGCCTCATTTCACTTTGACGAAGTGAAATAAAGCCAAAATGGCCTTATTGCGCTTTAAGTTTAGTTGGCCTTATTTTACTTTCAGCAAGTGAAACAAAGTCTAATGTGCGGGTGGATTTTGATATATCTAAAACGAAATTTCTCCCATTACACCTTATAGTTTTGATTGCCTGATTACACATTTCTTCATTATTATAGTTCAGTTGAGAAAACAGCCTTCATTTTAAGTGACAGTTAAATGTAACAAGAAATTTAATGAGTAGTATTTTATTTGTATTTGATTTAAATAATTAAATAAAGTATTTGTAGTTGAAGTCAGTTTTAATTTTGGAGATTTGTTGAAAGTGATAGCCTAAAATTGTCGCAAATTATAATATTAAAAACGAAATGTTTCAGTTTTCAATTTGGAGAGTTTTTGAAAAGAATAGCTATAATATGAAAAGAAATAGTTTTGTTTTTGTTTTGGAGAGTTTTTGAAAATAATAGCCCAAAATTCGCACGAATTAGCTATTCTTTTCAAAAACTCTCCAAATTTAAAACTGAAACATTTCGTTTTTAATATTATAATTTGCGACAATTTTAGGCTATCACTTTCAACAACTCTCCAAAATTAAAACTGAAACATTTTAAAAGCTTCGGTTTTAATTTTGGATAGCCTAAGCTGGCAGTGTTAATTTTGGAGATTTTGTCAAAAATAATAGATAGTCGCACATCGCCCAAATTTTCTTTAAAAAAAACTGCAGCTTTTAAAATGTTTCATTTATTATTGTACAGCTTTTAAAGTTTTTTCAATATTACATTAAAATATATGCGCAAATATACTGAAATTTTGTGTAATGAAAAAACGCTCCATATGGCTTTGCTACACTTTCGAAAAGCGAAATAAGGCCATATTTGGCCTTGTTTCACAAATAAGTTTGGCTTTATTTCACTTCGTCAAAGTGAAATGAGGCCATATGTTGGAATATGGCTCTCTTTCACAATTACAAAGTGAAATAAGGCCAAATTTTTAAATATGGCCTTATTTCGTACGGCCTTATTTCACGGCACCACTTCAAAAGCACACTGAAAATACTCGGCAAACATATATGCTATGTCCTCTGGGTTGTGACTCTCTGAATTTTGATAACACATATTATTTGGGTAACCATATCAGATTTTCTTTTACAATTGACATATTTCCAGAAGTTTCTGGGGTTATATTTAAGATCATCTTCAGTTTTAGAGATAAAGTCCGAATAAAGAAAATTATAGTAATTAATAAACTCATCTCTTAGTTTAATGTAATCATTTTGAGTCTCGACGCTCCCGAATCGATTCAACTTCACCCAAGCCTTGTTTCTTTTATTTTAAAGAGTTTTAATATGTCGATCAAACCACGATAGAGTGTTATTTAAAGGTCTTATTTTTCGTAACGGAATGGTTTCTAAGAAACAATCAAATAAAATTTTATAAAAACGAAAGACCATTTCATCAAAACTGACATTAAAAAATAAACTATTCCAGTTAATATCTTGCAATAAACGATAGAGTTCTGAGGAATTACATTTTTTTAAATTGAATTCATGCATATTCTCACAATGATAAGTTACATTAATAATATTTAGGTTTAATGAGATAGATAATGCAGGATGATGCCGATCTTCCTCAATGAGTTTTGCATCCGAAAGTATCACAGTTCCATCAGAATTATTAAGGTCAGAAAAGTATACGAGGTCTAAAATTTTACCAAATTGGTTTTTGACATTGCTTAATTGATTAAGACCAAATGAAGTCATTCCATCGATAAAAAGAACTTCGTTATTGCTCAACGCATTAACAGCATAATAAGATTCATGTTCCGATGATTTAGTCCATTCAAGATTTGGCAAATTAAAGTCACCAATGACAAAAAGTTCATCTGAAGGTTCAATTTTGTCATTTATAGATTCCAAGCAATCGATAAGTTTATTGTAGACATTACTTGTAGAAGAAGGCGGGATATAGCAAACAACTACATATAAATGACCAGACGGGGTTGATATTTTCACACATATTATTTCGAGGTCGGAGCCCAAAAAATCGTCGACGAGACTACAAAACAAATTATTACGAACGGCTAGTAACAATCCTCCTCCAACAGTAGCTATATTGGGGTCATTATGACGATCACGACGAAAAATTTGAAAATTGGAATCAAATAACTCTGTGTCAGCAAAAGATGAATTCAGCCAAGTTTCTGTCAGTATAAGGACGTCATGTGGAATATTATTTACATTTTTATAGACCTTGTTGGTCTTTGTCCGGAGCTGTTGTATCTTCTTCTCCAAATGTTGTTTCCCCGATTTACGCATAGAGGACCATAAATCTTACGCAGAACTTTTCTCTCGAAGACTCCAAGTGACTTTTCATCCCATTGGGAGAGGGTCCATACTTCCGCACCATATATAGCAGGTGACCAAGTAGGTGGTGTAATTGGGCTTTTGTTGATGAAAGCATATACTTCGTCTTGTCCCCGTTTATTTTCGGCCCCATTCTGCTTGCTGCTGACTCCATAGTAGTGAATGCACCGCTTACTGCTCGCTTTATTCTTCCTATCACGTCAATATCGTCAGCAAACCCAAGTAATTGTGTCGATTTATTGAGAATGGTGCCTGATGTACTGGCATGGGTGCTCCGTATTACATTTTCAAGCACAATGTTAAAACAGCTGCATGACAGTGCGTCGCCTTGTCTTAGCCCTCTGGTGGTATCGAAGATTTCAGTAGAGTCCCTACCAACTTTGACGGAACAGCGAGCATTCTCCAACGTCATCCTGATAAGGCGTATCAGTTTAGCAGGGATTCTAAAGTCAGACATAGCACGATACAGTTCCACTCTATTAACACCGTCGTATGCGGCTTTAAAACCGACGAACAGGTGGTGGGTGTCGATGTTATATTCTTGGGTTTTCTCCAGGATCTGTCGTAATGTGAATATTTGGTCGGTAGTAGTTTTTTCAGGTCTGAAGCAGCATTGGTAAGGACCTATCAGATCATCAGCAAACGGTTTGAGACGTTCACATAAAACGCTGAACAGGATCTTATAGACGATGTTTAAAAGACTTATGCTTCTATAGTTGGCGCAGAGTATGCCTTTGGGCTCAAGTGTAAGCAGATGAGCGTTCCTAGCAAGACGAGTATTACAGGGGAAATGTTTAAGGGGTGGAAAGCAGCTGGCTACCTCGAGTGAGCATTTTTTGTAAAAGAACCTGTAAAATAAGGAAGGGTGTTCTTTTTTCTTCCTCCTGAGTAGGCGTTTCTCATCTTTCCTTCGCTCAACATAGAGATTTCTGGATGCTCTAGTATCTCCCTATAGCCACGACTTGAATGCCTCCGTTTTGGCTTTGTTTGCCTGAGCACGTTCAGAGTCGAACCGGGGGTTTCTGGTGGAGGATATGAGAAGCACAATACCTTTGACGCAGCACTTCTCATGGCTTGTTGACATAGCTGCCATTGGTATTCCAGGTTCATGTCATCAGTCGAAGGATTTTTCGCAATTTCAGGGGATACGCGGCGGTCTCTTCCGATTGAAGTCGTGCAAAATTGAATTTCCTCGGCGTAGTCGGTGTTCGCCTAAGAACTTTCATGTAGATCCGTACCCTAAGTTTTGCACCGACTAGGTAGTGGTCCGAGTTGATGTTTGCTCCTCGGAATGTACGGACATTCATAACGCTGGAGGAGTGTCTCCCATCAATCACAACATGGTCGATTTGGTTGCAGGTTCGACCATGTGGGGATCGCCATGTGCCCTTGTGGATGTCGGGACGTGGGAATCGTGTGCTGCACAGCACCATGTTTTTTCAAGCTGCAAAATCGATGAGCCTGAGGCGTTGTCGGAGGTGGTGTCGTGCAGACTGTGTTTTCCTATCATCATACCATTAAAGTCTCCCAAGAGCATTTTAATGTCATGTTTTGGGCACTGCTCATATGCTTTGGCGAGGAGCTTGCAGAAACATTCATTGGTAGCGTCGTCTTTTTCTTCTGTAGGGACATGGGCGCTTATAAGACTTAAGTGGTGGAATTTTGCCTTAATGCGGATCGTTGTCACTGTTTTGAAATATGCTGCAAAAAAAGACCTAAAACCATCATCATCGACAGAAACACCCTTTATTTATTTTATGTTTCATTTTCATTTTGTTAAATTCTGTTGTTTGTTATGTAATCTAACTTCTAACGGGCTTTTCAGTTATTTTCTTTTGCGTTGTACATACAAACTTATTATCTAACTTAATTTTACTGTTTCTTTTGTAACATTAGCCCTTTGCAATTGTCACTCAGTCTCTTTGCTGTTTGACCATCACCGCGATCAGTACTTCTTTTTGTTGAGTCCAACATATATTGTTGTTTGGCCAAGTAAAATTCCTTAATTTGTTAAAATCATTACAAATCTATTAAAATAAATTTTATTAAAGTAAAGACACTTTGCCAATATTATTTATATTCATTTTTTGGTCCTTCTGAGTCGAATTAAAATCTTTTTTGTTTGTTGGATATTTGCGATACGTGATCGCGGTAAGATCAGTGGAGCACTTATCGTTGCATATGGCAATTTGATGATAGAGAATTGCATGATAGAGCATGTATGAACATTTTGTATGGTAGTTAGATGTGCATGCTTTAATTTAAGAGATGAATGTGATATAAAACACTATTAGCTTAAATACCAAAAAAAAAAAAAGTGATATTGTGCAAGCATAATACAAAAGGGATCGCAGCCAAACTCGTGCGTTATTTTTGAACATTGAACAATTCGGTTATTTGATTAATTAATTAAAAATGAATGCGATTAAAAATAAACGTGGTTATGCAAAAGGCACAATAACACGTGCAGCAGGGCTTGCAGATTCGTTACCCGCAGATATTACTCTTGCAGAGCTAGAGATTAGGTTAGAAAGGCTTTACCAAGTGTGGTTAGACTTTTTGACTTTAAACCATGAACTATCCGAATTTTGCAATGATGAGAACTTTGTTGACCCAGTTCCAGAGTTTGAAGAATATGAAGAGAAATATGTGAAGGCTTATTCAATCTTCACAAATCGAGTGCGTCAGTTAAATTCGCAGAACTCGGGTGCTGATGATTCAATGATTGAAAAATTAGCCGATCAACAAGCATCTTTTTTAAAAACATTAAACTCCGCTGCACATAAATCGTCGGTTAAGCTACCTACTGCTAACATTCCTACTTTCGACGGGAAATATGAAGATTGGCCTGAATTTAAGGATCTTTTTTGAGTTCGGTTTACTCGAATGAACGGTTGAGCGGTGCACAAAAATTTCAATATCTAAAGTTGTTTTTGCGCGGTAGTGCTGCGGGCTTGTTAAAACATATGCGCTGTTCCGAAGAAAATTATGTTCAGGCATGGGATAGACTAGAAGCAAGGTACGAAAAAACTAATCTAATTGTTCAGGCCTTTATCGAATCGTTTCTGTCTTTACCGTCATCTAGTACTGAAAATATTCAATTACTTCGTAAGATAACTGATGGAGCAGACGAAGTCATCCGCGGACTTAATGCATTGCACTCCGACAATCGCGATCCGTGGCTCATATATTTGCTCCTGCAGAAGGTCGACCCTGTCACACGACAAGAGTGGGCTGATAAGGTAGAATCTCGAGATGATCTTACCATAGATGAACTGTTGATTTTTTTGCAAACTCGGTGTAGTAATTTGGAGACATGTAGTTCTCTTGTTCCAACTCGTAAAAAACCTCTCGCGTCATCTGTTCGGGCACATTTTGTGGAAGCAACGCAAGCTTGTCTTCAATGTAATGGTGAACACAATTTGCCACAATGTACAGACTTTATTAAACTTGATGTCGTTTCTCGTCGTGATTTCGTAAAAAAACATGCAATTTGTTTCAACTGCCTTCGTCAAAGTCATGGTTCATATAAATGTCGGTCAAACTTTCGGTGTAAGACGTGCAAAGCTCGCCATCATTCACTTGTACATCTTACACAAAATTTAGCAACTGAAACTTCTTCCTCGAATAAAAACATTCAACCTTCCAAATCAACTTCATCGCCAGATCCTCCGATTGTTTCAAATCTTTCGCTTGAATCTTCTCGTCAGTCTCAAACAATTTTGCCCACAGCAATTGTTAAGATTCAAGATAATCAGGGATCTTTTCAAAACATTCGTATTTTGCTCGACACAGGCTCTCAGGTCTCTCTCATAACCGAACGTGCAGTTCAACGCCTGGGCCTTAAACGAGTTAAACATTCTCGAATTCCAATAACAGGAATTGCTTCAACTTCAGCTGGAGTGACCAAAGGTTTAGTTACCACCAACCTCCATTCTCGCTTTAATTCTTGTTTCGTTGAAGTTGATTGTTACATAATTTCAAAACTTACTTCAGTATTGCCATCGTCTTCCATCGTTGATATTGATTCCAGTTTATTTTCACTTGATCTAGCTGATCCCAGCTTTAAGGAACCTGGTGAAGTTGATATTTTAATCGGTGCAGATAGGGTATTTAGCATCATCACTGGACCTGCAACTCTAACAAAGGACCAAACACCCAAACGTATTCCTACTATCTTTGGCTGGGTTGTAGTTGGTCAATCTAAACCAAGTAATGCCGAGATCTTAACATTCTGCACTCAGTTAGACTTAAGTCAAGAATTCGATCTTGAAAAGTTTTGGAGGTTAGAGGAAGTATGGGACAGACCTGTTCTGTCCATAGAAGAGCAACAAGCTGAGGATAGTTTCATTAATACTCATACTCGACATCCTGATGGAAAATTTGTAGTAGAGTTGCCATTTAAGTCTGATCAAAATACTAATTTTGGAAACTCCTTTTCAATCGCTTTCAATCGCCTACAATCAATCGAAAGAAGATTCGCATCCAATCCTGACTTGAAGAGTCATTATGCTAATTAAATTAACGAATATTTAGTGCTAGGGCACATGGAAGAGGTACCTTCGAATGAAATAGCTGTCGATAACAAAAGGTGTTACTATCTACCCCATCACGCCGTTTTTAAGAGCGATAGTACCACAACCAAAATAAGAGTAGTTTTCGATGGCTCTGCCAAAAGCTACAGTAGTAAATCCTTAAACGAATGTCTTCTCGTAGGCCCAACAATTCAACGCGACATATTTTCAATATGCCTCAGATTTCGTCGGCACAGATACACAATATCGGGCGACATAGAAAAAATGTATCGTCAGATTTGGGTTTCACCCAAACACATTGACTTTCAAAGGATAATATGGCGTGAAACTCCTGAAAGCCCGGTTAAATATTATCGTCTTTTGCGGCACCCTTTTTAGCGGTTCGTTCTCTCAAGCAAGTAGCTCTTGAAAGCACTTTTTACATCCTCATGCTTCTTCGGTTATCCTTAACGATTTTTATGTGGACGATGTTATGACGGGGGCCGATTCTATCGATGAGGTTATCAAGCTTCGATTCGATTTAGTAGATTTACTAAAATCAGCTGGCTTCAACCTTAGGAAATGGACAACCAACTGTTGGCCTTTGTTTTTGTCTCTGCCAGACGAAGAGAGAGAACTTTCTCCAGTAGAATTTGAGGATTCCAGTTTAGTAAAGGTTCTAGGGTTGCAATGGTGCCCATCGAGGGACTGTTTCTCTTATAAAGTTCGCTTAGATACATCAAAATCAATCACAAAACGTCGAATACTCTCGGAAGCATCTAGGATTTTTGACCCAATCGGATTTTTGGCTCCAGTTGTAGCTGGGGTGAAAATTATCATGCAGGACCTCTGGAAGGAAAAGTTATCTTGGGACGAAGTAGTTGCAGAGAATCTTGCTGAGCGTTGGATATTAATTCATCAAGAACTTTTTCAACTTGAAACCTTGAGCATCCCCAGGATAATGTGGTCTAACAAGTCTAATTGGGAGTTGCATGGCTTCTGTGACGCATCGTTGGACGCCTACGCAGCAGTTGTCAACTGCAGAAGTGTCAACCCAGATAAAAGTGTGTCGGTTTCTCTGGTAGCAGCTAAAAGTAAAGTTGCACCCATAAAAATACTCTCACTCCCCAGACTAGAACTGTGTGGAGCTCTCCTTTTGACCCGTCTAATAAGTAAAATTCAGTTTTCTTTACAGGAGAAAGAAATTAAAACTTTTGCTTGGACGGATTCATCCATAGTACTCCATTGGTTGTCTGCACTACCAAAAAGGTGGTTTGTATTTATTGGCAACCGAACTTCGGAGATACTATCTTCAGTGCCTCGTTAGATGTGGAACCACGTACGCTCAGCCAGCAACCCGGCAGATATTGCTTCTCGTGGCATTTCACCATCTCATTTATGTGTAAACGAGATGTGGTGGAAAGGACCTCATTGGCTAAGTTTGGATAGAAAACATTGGCCTGCATCAACCACAGTTCCTGAAGAATTTTCTAAAGAGGAGTTGGAGGAGAGAAGTATACCCACAACAAAGACAAAGGTATTTGTATCTAATTTAGACATTAGCAGTCTTGACGTGGATAAATTAATCAAAAATTCGTCCAGTTGGATAAAACTTGTGCGCGTTGTCGCGTATGTACGCCGTTTCTTATATAATTACTACAGAGAATATTCTTTTCGTAATTTTCAACCGCTGTCTACTACAGAACTATTACATTCAAAAATTATTCTCATCAAACGGGTACAAAGTTCGTTATTTTCATTCGAAATCGGTCTTCTCAAGAAAAATAAACCTTTACCAAAAAGAAATAAACTCGTATCTCTTAGTCCTTTTCTCGATTAATTTGGAGTGCAAGACTCATCCCATATCGACACTTATAGTAATTTATAAACACGAACAACATTTACATTCGGGAGTGACATTAACTTTTTCGTAAATAAAAGCAAACTTTTACATACTTGGCTGTAGAAACTTAATTCGCAACATCGTTCATAAATGTGTGGTTTGTTTTCGGCAACGTATTGCCACTTCACAGCAGCTAATGGGTAATTTACCAATGGATCGGGTAATTTATTCGCGACCCTTCAGTAAAGTAGGCTGTGATTACGCCGGTCCAATCACGCTGCGAACGTCTCACTTGCGAAACTCTAAGGTTGTTAAATCATATATCGCTTTATTCGTGTGCTTTGTAACAAAAGGAATACATCTCGAACTCGTCGGAGATCTCTCGACAAATGCCTTTTTGTTATCCTTAGATCGATTCGTCGCGCGTCGCTGTAAACCAAGCGAAATTTGGAGCGATAATGGCACGAATTTTCAAGGAGCCAAACGTACTCTTGACGAAATGTACATTCATCTTCGAAGTCAACACCATAACACCATTGTAGCTGATCATTTGTCAAAAGACAACATAACATGGAAATTTATTCCCCCTGCTGCCCCTCATTTCGGGGGGTTGTGGGAGGCAGGTGTTAAATCTGTTAAAACCCACCTCAAACGTGTTATTGGTGACAACAAATTGACATATGAAGAGATGTACACGTTATTAACAAAAATTGAAGCTCTTCTCAATTCACGCCCAATGTAGCATGTATCAGATGGAGAACCCACTGCCTTAACTCCATCTCATTTTATGATTGGGGAACCATATGTCGCGCAGTTCCTCAATCAAAAATTTCAAATAATTGCATAAAAACTAATTGGTTTGCTTTACAGACACTTTTTCAAGGCTTCTGGAAGCGATGGCATCAGGAATATCTGACATCTCTTCAACATCGACCAAAGTGGCAAAAACTTAAACCAAATCTTCAGGTAGATGACGTCGTTCTTCTCAAGGAACCAAACTTACCACCATCAAAATGGATTCTCGGTCGTATCTCAGAAATTCATCCTGGAAAGGACGGCAAAGTCAGGGTCATCACTATTCACACGAAGTTTGGAACCTACATTCGACCCGTCACAAAGGTTGCCCCACTTCCAATCGCTGAAAGACCGGAGTCTTTCAGGGGGGGCTGAATGTTTTGAAATATGCTGCAAAAAAAAAACCTAAAACCATCATCATCGACAGAAAAACCCTGTATTTATTTTATGTTTCATTTTCATTTTGTTAAATTCTGTTGTTTGTTATGTAATCTAACTTCTAACGGGCTTTTCAGTTATTCTCTTTTGCGTTGTACATACAAACTTATTATCTAACTTAATTTTACTGTTTCTTTTGTAACATTAGCCCTTTGCAATTGTCACTCAGTCTCTTTGCTGTTTGACCATCACCGCGATCAGAACTTCTTTTTGTTGAGTCCAACATATATTGTTGTTTGGCCAAGTAAAATTCCTTAATTTGTTAAAATCATTACAAATCTATTAAAATAAATTTTATTAAAGTAAAGACACTTTGCCAATATTATTTATATACAGTCACTCTTTCGCTGACTTCGCGAAAGCTCAAGACGTTTTGCCTAAGTCTTCCTCTAACAGCGAATCCGCACCCAAACAAACGCGATCTCCTATCAAGGTGGCATTTCCCATAGTAGAAGTTACAGTCCTCTGTACTTCTCAGGCCCGGTCTATCCCATTGCATCTCCTGGAGGGCTGTTATATCAGCGTTGAGACTGGCGACGGTCTCGGCTAGCTGCTCGGCTTTACGCGGCCTGTTTAACGTACGCACATCCCACGTGCATATGCGTAAATTGTTGTCCGTTTTTCGTTTGCAGGGGGGGGGGGGGGAAGGTAGTCGGCAACATTTTTGGTTTGGTCATCCGAGGCATTTTTTGCGGTTCTCATCACAATGAAATTTCCCTTTCATGACCGGCTTGTGAGCCCTGTGCATGACACATAGATCTTGGTGGTGGTTGGATCTTCAGAGCGAATATTTCCTTCTGCTCCTAGTTCCTGAGAAGAGAACTCAGGTATCTACAACCAATGGATCCGATGGATCCAACGCTCGTCGTTCGTTCACCTTTCGGTGAACTAACGATGCGATTTTGTTCAGCCGCATAAAACAAAAAAAAAAAACACAATTGGCATACAAAACTCCAATAATTATAAATTTTATCGTGGGCTTCAACTTTTAAACCAATGTTTTAAACATTAAGAGTTCCAATTAATACATAGCGAAATGTTTGAGCCATTTTAAATGTACCTAATTCGGGATCAAACTTCACTGGAACACTTCCAAAATAATACCAGATATCGTAATCGATACAATTATTGACACTCTTAAGGAATTTTTCAGTTCACACAGCTGGCAAATATATTTGGTATGGATATATGAAACTATAAGTACATTTCTAAATACCTTACTCAATTTGTTTTTTATGATATAGCTATGTATTAAAATCGATTAAGGGATTCGTGATAATGTTTAATTTTGATATTTATAAAACATTATCAAAATATATAGTAATTGACACCCATGTACAACTATTGACAACACATATTTATACAATTATTGACATATCTTCGAATAGATAGCAAGGAATAAAAATAGCAATATTTTGGTTAAGGTTGGCTTCAATCATTTTTTTAAAACTGTACGAAGCTTTACTAATAAAATTTAAAAACAAATAAAAAAACTGCGCTAAGTCTGTGTTAAATCTGTTCTAAGTCTGTGTCTTGTCTGTGCCTTGTTTGTATTAAATCCGTGCTAAGTCTGTGCTAAATCGGTGCTAAGTTTGTATCTTTTCAAAATAGCTTTTTATGGCCTTTAGTCCAACAAAAAATTGGCGTTTCATCCAGGAATCTCACTATGGAATCATCAGTTGACATACAGTGAAAGAAACCTTGTCAATACGCAATTTTTAA
The DNA here is from genome assembly GCA_916050605.2 of Platycheirus albimanus. NCBI lineage: Eukaryota > Metazoa > Arthropoda > Insecta > Diptera > Syrphidae > Platycheirus > Platycheirus albimanus. The sequence continues at coordinate 19,675,728 of OU696699.1, read as the reverse complement.
ATTTTTCTAGTACAACTTACATAGAATTTTTGACAAAACCCTAATGTGAACTATATCCAACAAGATTAAGATTTTAATCATTAAGAAGGAAGTTTAAGCCCGTGGCCTGGCTCAGAAGTAGTTTTTAAATTTTTTTTAATACAAACTCTATATACTGCATTGATAAATTAAATAAAATAAAATCAACCAAGTAGAAGACTCAGCACTAATAATGGACTGTTGAATTATTGATTCAAAATAGCTTTTTATGGCCTTTAGTCCAACAAAAAATTGGCGTTTCATCCAGGAATCTCACTATGGAATCATCAGTTGACATACAGTGAAAGAAACCTTGTCAATACGCAATTTTTAAATTTTTCTAGTACAACTTACATAGAATTTTTGACAAAACCCTAATGTGAACTATATCCAACAAGATTAAGATTTTAATCATTAAGAAGGAAGTTTAAGCCCGTGGCCTGGCTCAGAAGTAGTTTTTAAATTTTTTTTAATACAAACTCTATATACTGCATTGATAAATTAAATTAAATAAAATCAACCAAGTAGAAGACTCAGCACTAATAATGGACTGTTGAATTATTGATTCAAAATAGCTTTTTATGGCCTTTAGTCCAACAAAAAATTGGCGTTTCATCCAGGAATCTCACTATGGAATCATCAGTTGACATACAGTGAAAGAAACCTTGTCAATACGCAATTTTTAAATTTTTCTAGTACAACTTACATAGAATTTTTGACAAAACCCTAATGTGAACTATATCCAACAAGATTAAGATTTTAATCATTAAGAAGGAAGTTTAAGCCCGTGGCCTGGCTCAGAAGTAGTTTTTAAATTTTTTTTAATACAAACTCTATATACTGCATTGATAAATTAAATTAAATAAAATCAACCAAGTAGAAGACTCAGCACTAATAATGGACTGTTGAATTATTGATTCAAAATAGCTTTTTATGGAAACGCCAATTTTTTGTTGGACTAAAGGCCATAAAAAGCTATTTTGAATCAATAATTCAACAGTCCATTATTAGTGCTGAGTCTTCTACTTGGTTGATTTTATTTAATTTAATTTATCAATGCAGTATATAGAGTTTGTATTAAAAAAAAAATTTAAAAACTACTTCTGAGCCAGGCCACGGGCTTAAACTTCCTTCTTAATGATTAAAATCTTAATCTTGTTGGATATAGTTCACATTAGGGTTTTGTCAAAAATTCTATGTAAGTTGTACTAGAAAAATTTAAAAATTGCGTATTGACAAGGTTTCTTTCACTGTATGTCAACTGATGATTCCATAGTGAGATTCCTGGATGAAACGCCAATTTTTTGTTGGACTAAAGGCCATAAAAAGCTATTTTGAATCAATAATTCAACAGTCCATTATTAGTGCTGAGTCTTCTACTTGGTTGATTTTATTTAATTTAATTTATCAATGCAGTATATAGAGTTTGTATTAAAAAAAATTTAAAAACTACTTCTGAGCCAGGCCACGGGCTTAAACTTCCTTCTTAATGATTAAAATCTTAATCTTGTTGGATATAGTTCACATTAGGGTTTTGTCAAAAATTCTATGTAAGTTGTACTAGAAAAATTTAAAAATTGCGTATTGACAAGGTTTCTTTCACTGTATGTCAACTGATGATTCCATAGTGAGATTCCTGGATGAAACGCCAATTTTTTGTTCGACTAAAGGCCATAAAAAGCTATTTTGAATCAATAATTCAACAGTCCATTATTAGTGCTGAGGGTTCTACTTGGTTGATTTTATTTAATTTAATTTATCAATGCAGTATATAGAGTTTGTATTAAAAAAAATTTAAAAACTACTTCTGAGCCAGGCCACGGGCTTAAACTTCCTTCTTAATGATTAAAATCTTAATCTTGTTGGATATAGTTCACATTAGGGTTTTGTCAAAAATTCTATGTAAGTTGTACTAGAAAAATTTAAAAATTGCGTATTGACAAGGTTTCTTTCACTGTATGTCAACTGATGATTCCATAGTGAGATTCCTGGATGAAACGCCAATTTTTTGTTGGACTAAAGGCCATAAAAAGCTATTTTGAATCAATAATTCAACAGTCCATTATTAGTGCTGAGTCTTCTACTTGGTTGATTTTATTTAATTTAATTTATCAATGCAGTATATAGAGTTTGTATTAAAAAAAATTTAAAAACTATTTGTATCTTTTCTGTATCTTGTCTGTGTCTTGTCTGTGTCTTGTCTGTGTCTTGTCTGTGTCTTGTCTGTGTCTTGTCTGTGTCTTGTCTGTGTCTTGTCTGTGTCTTGTCTGTGTCTTGTCTGTGTCTTGTCTGTGTCTTGTCTGTGTCTTGTCTGTGTCTTGTCTGTGTCTTGTCTGTGTCTTGTCTGTGTCTTGTCTGTGTCTTGTCTGTGTCTTGTCTGTGTCTTGTCTGTGTCTTGTCTGTGTCTTGTCTGTGTCTTGTCTGTGTCTTGTCTGTGTCTTGTCTGTGTCTTGTCTGTGTCTTGTCTGTGTCTTGTCTGTGTCTTGTCTGTGTCTTGTCTGTGTCTTGTCTGTGTCTTGTCTGTGTCTTGTCTGTGTCTTGTCTGTGTCTTGTCTGTGTTTTGTCTCTGTCTTGTCTGTGTCTTGTCTGTGCTAAGTCTGTGCTATGTCTGTGCTATGTTTCTGCTAAGTCTGTGCTAATTCAGTGCTTAGTCTGTGTTAAGTCTGTGTTAGTCTTTGTTTTGTCTGTGTTAAATATGTATGTCTTGTCTTTATCCGTTTCGGTATATTTCTCAGGACAATTAGTCATTTTTCCAGCTAATTATTAAGTTAAAAGCATATTATTGACACTCTTTATAAGTACAACAATAGACACAGTGTCAATTTTTGTACTCCAATAGAAGACAGTTCTTGACACTGAGGTCTCAATTAGAGGAAATGTTTAAATCTTAACACAATCGTTGACACCCCATTTTATTAATTACATAATCAACAGAAACCAATACAAATAAGTCGAATCCTCCTCCAGGGCATTATATGTCATATATAATATATACACATAAATAAAAATGAAGTGTCTGTTTGTAATTTCAAAATATCAGTTTTTTACTAAATGCTTATGAAAGTACATACGGTACTTAGAACAAAAACGCAATTTTTAAAATTTTTGTCGGTTTGTCTGTAAGTCTGTCTGTTTGTTCCGGCTAATCTCGGAAACGGCTAAGCCGATTTTGACGGGATTTTCACTGGTGGATAGCTGATGTTGTAAGGAGTAATTAAGGCTATTTTAATTACTCCCGTAGGTGGCGCTGCGGTTGCAATTTTCAAAAATCCTTATTTATTGGCCGATTTTGACGGGATTTTCACAGGCAGATAGCTGATAAGCCGAATTAACTTAAAATTACACAGTATCTATACACATTAATGTAAAATATCAGCTATTAACTAAATGCATATCAAAGAATTATTATTTTCAATGCATTGAATTTTGGCGAAACGAAGTTCGCGGGTCAGCTAGTATTAAACTAATATGATCAAGCCTGTATTAAATATAGTATAATTATCCCCTTACATGTTCGGATTCTTTAACAAAATACTCTCTTTTTTTCACAAAACACACACTCGCCTAACAGTGATGTTTATGTTTTGGAATTCACAACAAACCTGACTAGCCCTTAACTATATAAAAACAAAGAGTGAGAGAATAATAAAGAGTGAAAATATTGAAGGAAACAGTTATGGGAACCATTCAGATTTGTTCCAATGAAACGTTCTGTAAGAAGAGGGTGTCAATAACGGAGCAGGGAAACTGGTCTCGAAGTCAAAAGTAGCGAATTTGACTTTCGGGACTTATTACCTACTTAGGTAGGTCATAATCCCCGAATATGAATTCGTTACTTATGATTCACTGAGCTATGTCATATTAAGTCGTTTTTTATTTCGTTTCTAATGGGACAAAAGTCCCGAATGAAACCATATTGTAAATTAAGTTCTTTGATAACATAACAAATCTATTGGTTTTTATTTATTTATGTACCTACAAAAATTTGTTACTATAAAAAAAAAAAAAACAGAACAATTAAACATAAATAGTTTAACATTTATGTACAAATGTACATACATATGTCCGCATGGCCAAATTCGCGCGAATTTTTGTTTTTTCACACCTCAAACTGATTCTATGTTATTGGGCAAAATTTTTGCATACTGCATTTTCTTTTTTGTTCAAGCTCATCATACTTAATCATATAAAATTATTTGATTTGAAATATTTTGGTTTGATAAATAAATAAAATGCACGACTGAGTCGCACGAACTTGCTCTTATGATAAGCAATTGCGTAGTGGCTGCATATATGGATATTAAAAAAATATTAAATAATTTCGAAAATTCTTTTATTTTTTAAATTAGTTTAAGAGTTTTCTCGGAAAAACTAAGTATGCAATAAAATTTCAAAGCTATACGGTAATCTAGGAAAACAAAATATTGAAAATCGTTTTACCAGTTTTTTTTTTAAAGTTATTTTTGAAAAACTTTATCAAAAAATATTTTGAAATTTATTTGAGTATGCAAATATATGGCAATCTGTAGTTTACATTTGAAAAATAATTTAAAAAAAAATCAATGTAGGTACCCGTTTCCAACATATTTCGAAAACCAAACATTTTTTTGAAAAAATTATAAAAAATCAAAAAAAAAAGTTTTTGAAAATTTTGAAATGCCATATTAATAAAATTATGAATGACTTCCTGTGGCTAAAATTTTATTGAAATCGAATGCATAGTTTACGAGAAAATTTGATTTGAAAATACTGGTTCCATGAGAGGTACCGTTATTAGACACATTTTGAAAAAAAAAATTCAAACCAAAAGATAGATTTTCTTGCAAAAATAGCATTCTGAAAGTTTTATCAAAATCGTTAGAGCCCTTTTTGAGAAAATCAATTTTTGTCTTCAAGATTGTATGGCAGGTGCCCTTATTTTTGGACCTAGATCAAAAATAAAAAAATTTTCCGAGGGACGGCCAAATAAATCCTAAATACCAAATTTGAAGCAAATCGGCCCACCCGTTCGGCCTCCAGAGGCGTGAACAGACATACAGACAGACAGACAGACAGACAGACAGACAGACAGACAGACAGACAGACGGACGGAATTTCCAGACCCACTTTTTTCGACTTCTCCATCATCGTAATGTCATGTGTGATTGTTATCTCAAATTTTTTTTTCTGCACGAATCCATAACTTGCCTTATAGTAGGTACCTATAATCGCAAGTCAAAATGTATAGCTTAAGATCTTGTTGTTGCGTTCCTAAAAATGTTAAATCTAGTACGATGACTTTCTGATGCCGTGACATTTGGCCAAGCAGACATTTCTGTTAGCGTTGAACCTTGAAAGCTAGCGAAGGATTGAGTTTCTTTCTATTGCCTAGCACTCTAATTTTTACTGTTATGAGTATGACAGCAAAAACCATGAAACTAAAACTGTCCAATAATTTTTTTTTCTGAAAAAATTACCTGGTGGGTCAAAAGTCCCGAATTTATTTTTTGGGACTTATAGCCCATAATGGTGGGTCAAAAGTCCCAAATTAAGATTAGGGACTTATGTCTCACAATAATGGGTCATTAGTCCCGAAAGTCAAATTCGGGACTTTTGACTTCGGGACCAGTTTCCCTGCGCCGTCAATAACTAGGCCGAAATTTTGCAGTGTCAATAATTGTATCGCTTACGCTATAACCTGCAAAATTGAGTACAATTGGTTAATGGTTTCGTAGATCAATGTTTCCATTTACAAACGTAGGCGCATAGGTTAATGAATTGGTAAACTAATTTTATATAATATACACATTTGTTACTAACATATTCTTATACATTGTATTAAATAATAGCAAAGAGAAAAATCAAATATATTTATTATTAAATAATAAACTACTTGCTTTTATTTTCAATCATATATAAATTAACACTTTAAAGTTTATTTTAATTGGCAGATACTAAAAAAAGATAGAGTTGATGCATAGAGGAACGATAGAGAACAATCACCAGTCCATAATGTACTCCCCAGAAGATGGTCTTATCCAACGAAAGACTAATTTCTGCTATGCGCTTGGTGGTAAATGATTGACGAAATGTATTGGAGCCTATTCAAATTTAACGATCACAATTTTGCTTCTTATTTTAGCAAAGGTTCCATCACGCATGGTCCTTTATTTTTTGTCATGGTCAGGATTTTTAGTTTCATTCATGATGCGAAATGATATAAATTTCGCACTTGTGGCAATGGTTCGTACGAATGAGAGTTCTAGTGTAGATGATTCACAAAACTCACTTAAAAACCATACCAACGATGACAGGCAAACGTTACAAAATAATTTTTTGAACCTTAGTATAAACTTCAATTCCACACCTTCATTGTTATTTGATGAAAATTTATCAAACGCTAGTATCTACACAAGTACAAACAGCAGTTCCGTCAAAAATCTAGTTTCCACCGAAGGGTTTGCGGAAAAATATAAAAACAAGGTAAAAGAAAACATAAATCAATCAACTTATAAATTTTATCACTCTCTTATCCGGTCTTATACCTATTTTAGAGCAATCAAATCATCTTGCACATCATAATTCCTCAGCTTGTTAGAAACTTTCTTGAATGAATCTTTAAGTATTAACGAAACAAAATATTTGACTCAGATAAGGTCTTCTATTTAAAAACAACGTTTATTTAGGTAAAGTAGTGAAAGTTTCATTTTAATATAAACACAGATCATTTTTTCGCAAACAGGGTGCCCAAAACGACATAAAATAATATATGATATTAACTGTATTAATAATATTACTAAAATAAAATATTATTTTCAAGTATAACACATATTTATCTCTTACTTACACGTAAGCCATTGCATTTAACCAAAAATGTTCTTAATTTATATCGTTACTCCCCGTAAAAAGTCAGTATTATAACATACACCATAGAAGGTTCTTATAATATGATATTAGTAGTTATAAAAATCAGTTAAAAGTCACTCTAGGAGTTATTTTCCCACAACGCAAATTTCTGTCGAGCCACTTATTCTAGGCATTTGAATTGTAAGAATTTTGTTTTATGTAGTATTCGATCGGTAAAACATTATTGTTTCTATACAGGGTGATTCACGAGCGTTGTGCCAAAAAGCTAGAGCGTGTAGGTTGAGTTGAGACAAGAAAAAATCGTGTGGGAGGGGAGTCTATTCCCCCCCGTTTAGCCGGGAGGGGTAATTTTCTGAAAAGTTGACTTATTTTGTAAAAAAAAATATTAAAAATCAACGACTTCGTTTACAACACCGTGTTATACCTTTTTGGAAAGCCAAATACTTTTTCTTTCATTCTGTTTTTAAATTAAATTGTTTTAACGAATAGTTTAAAAAATATAAATTTTCAAACTCAAAATTTTGAAAAAAAAATTGAAAAAATAATTTTAAAACTAATTTTTTCAAAATTTTACTGTATTAAGTATAATTTTTGTTCTCAGAATTCAATGCTCCCATTAATGCTTAATCCAACACTTTAAACCGTATGGCTCTACGACTTTTTGTTGCCAAGGTATTCAAAAATAACCGAACCTACTTCTTCACAAAAACAAGAAAATCTAGCCTTACGGGATGGCACAAGTGATCATTTAGCCAATTTTTTCGTGTTTTTGTGAAGAAGTAGGTTCGGTTATTTTTGAATACCTTGGCAACAAAAAGTTGTAGAGCCATACGGTTTCCAGTGTTGGATTCAAGATTAATGGGAGCATTGAATTTTGAGCACAAAAATTAAACTTAATTACGTAAAATTTTGAAAAAAATTAGTTTTAAAATTATTTTTTCAAAATTTTGAGTTTGAAAATTTATATTTTTTAAACTATTCCTTAAAACATTTTAATTTAAAAACAAGACGGAAGAAAAAGTTTTTGGCTTTCCAAAAAGGTATAACACGGTGTTGTAAATGAAGCCGTTGATTTTAAATATTTTTTTTTACAAAATAAGTCAATTTTTCAGAAAATTGCCCCTCCCGGCTAAACGGGGGGGAATAGACCCCTCCTCCTATACGCTTTTTTTCTTGTCTCAACTCAACCTACACGCTCTAGCTTTCTGGCACAACGCTCGTGAATCACCCTGTATATTGTATTAATACTAAAAAAGATGTTTTGGTAATTATAGTTCAAAAATTTAGCCCATCAATCTTTATTTTATTGGTTTTAATTTGTATACAAATTGTATACTTATGTATTAAGACTAAAGACTTAAAAACGACAACAATGTTTAAGAATATTTCGTTAACTTAAATGAATGGCTTCTGATTTAGTGCTAAATAGAAAACATCTGCCTGATATATTTGTGTAAGATTACCTCAACAAAAAATTCGGAAATATTTATATACGAGGAATAAGTTATGGAGACACTGGAAGGGAAAATTCTGAACATCTAATCTTACTCAGCTTAAATTGATCATTTTCATTTTGGAGTTTTATTTTGGGACACCCTGTTAAAAGTTGCACTATTCATAAACTAACAAAGATAATTGTACATTTTAAAATTGCAGGAAGATGATTATGGCCAACTGTTTTATTTCTTCCACAGAACAATATTACATACCAGCAATACAACTGGGATTCAGCAACAAAAGGGGCAATTTTGGGCTCTTTTTATTGGTGCTACGTTCTTTCTCAAGTATATTTCGAACGATTTACTAAAATGTTCAAGTTGATTATAAACTTGTCTTTCTGTTCTTTTAGGTGGCGGGTGGCATTGCCACGCAATATTTCGGAACAAAAAAAGTATTTGGTTGGTCGCAATTCGCTACAGGCTGCTGCAGCTTTCTTATACCATATGCGGCTAATCTACATTACATAGCTGTAGTTATTTTGCGTTCAGTTCAAGGTTTTGCGTCGGGTTTGACTTGGCCAGCAATGTATGCACTTGTTGGATTTTGGATTCCTCTTGCCGAGCGCAGCCGATTTATGTCTAGTTTTCAGGGATTTAGCATTGGCATTGGTCTAACATACCCATTGTGTGGTTTTATAATTGATCATTTTGGTTGGCCATATGTTTTTTATACGACTGGTACCCTCGCCATGCTGTGGTGTATAATGTGGTATTTACTAGCGTTTAATAGCCCTAATGAACATCCGAGAATTTCACCAAAAGAACTAGAGTATATAGAAGTTAATGTAAGCCGTGAAGTAAAAGAATCTCAAGGAATGAAAGTTCCATGGAAAAGTATATTTACATCGTTGCCTGTCTGGGCAATTGGAATAACTACATTCGGAAGGATATGGGTACACTATCAGTTTATTTTGTCAGGACCTATATTTATGAAACAAATACTTGGCTTACGATATCAGTCTAACGGGCTGCTTTCTGGAACTCCATTTCTGTGCTCATACCTTTCATCAGTGTTTTTCTGCTATGCGGCAGATAAGCTTGTCTGCAAACAAGTCATGAGCTTGACAAGCGTGCGCAAAGTGTTTACAGCTGCTTCGCAAATCATTCCGGGAGTTCTTCTTCTCTTTATTGGATATATTGATAATATAGTTCTTGTTTTGGTTGTGTGGTTTATAGCAGTTACATTTGTGACAGCTTCTTATGCCGGTGCTATGGCTAGTATTGTCGATATAGCTCCAAATTTAGCTGGGCCTGTTTTGGCCTTTGCACAAACTATACATATGTCTGCTTCATTCTTATCGCCTGTAATTACTGGACTTATTGTTGTAAACGAGGTAAACATTTTGTATTTATTAAAATCTCCATACAATTTTGATTATATATATTTAAAATATTTTAGAAGTCAATAGATCAGTGGCGCCAGGTGTTCTGGGTTTCATGTATAATAGCAATTTGTACTTATTCCATGTTTCAAATCTATGGAACTGCTGATGTTCAGTCCTGGAATCATATGCAAAAGAAAAATAGCTCATTCGACGAGGAAAGTGATAAACTAAAAAAAAATGAAATGGGTTCCAAAGATAGCGAATAGTATTAAATAATTATATGTTTCTTACAAATTGTTACATTCAATTTATTTAATGGATTTTTGTATGTGTAGGTATAATTTTGTTGTCAAAAAAATTATAAATTCCTTATATATACAATATGGGATAACTTGACAGAATGACTTTTTATTTATATTTTATTGATATTAAGGATTTAAGCGTACCTTCATAATAATAAGTAGCTAAACTAGTTAAATTTCTAGTTTACACAAAAATTGTCATTTTATAATAGACATTTGAATAAAAATCAAGTGAAACATTAGTAGGTATTCTGAAAAAAGTCCTTATGTGGCCTTACTGCAGATGCATAAGGCCATATATGCATCCCTAACTTGTATCTATACATATCAAACTGATAATCAACTCCTACAACTTTTAATTTTGTCTGAAATTTAGGGTTTTAGCTATGCGCTTCTGGAAAAAAAAACTTTAGCCATTGAAATGAGCCAACAAGAAAAATGTGTGAATCTTGCGGCTTCTCATTGTTTTGGAATTGTGAACCAACTCATCTTAAGTAATAAAGTGGAACAAAAATTTCAATGTACTTATACATTATATTAAAATTTCTTTAGCTGATTCAAAACAAATACTGCTTTGTAATGTGCATTTTTGAAAAAAGCAAATTTTAGCAAATAGTTTCTGATATATCTTGAGTAAGCTTGGCATAACAAAACCTAGTTGATACCACTGAAAACCCTTTCTTAATGAACTTTAATTTATATGTAAATTAAATTATAATAAAAGTGGCCCTCAATAGTCTTAAACTATCCTTAAAAAATTTTGGGTGATTACATTACTAGGTTCAATTTATGACAGTTTTGATAAATAACCCAGAAAAATTAGAATCTACACCATATTCCACGAATGCTCGTCAGTTTTTTTTTTTAATAATCTCAAAGTATTTTAAAAATTTACAAAAGACTAAAAGTTCTTACCTTTAAAACATTGTTTTAATTGTTTACTAATAGGTAATAGTACAAATGTACACATAAAAATTATTAATTTTTGATTCATATTCACGTGTACATTTTTAGTTTTCATCCGTTTCAGCTCTGAAAACATAAAACGTGACTTTAATAGCGGACTAAATACGACTCTAATTCTTTTTTGAAGACCCGAAGGTCTCTGGTTCGTGTTATACTTCGAGGTAATGGGTAGAGAATATCCCTAAATTATTTTCTTAATTTAGTCCATAAATTAGTAACTTGGTTATATAAGAATAAATAATGTGTTGTGCCACCACGGTGAACTATGACCTCGTACACTGAACCGAAAAGCTACATAATATGAATTAAAAAGTTTATTGCGACAATTAACTTTTTTATTGAAACTCGTCCAACAAACAAGTTTATTGCGACAATAAACGGCTGTTTATTGATTTAATTTTTCCATAATAATTCAATAAACTGTTAATACATTAAACAAAACTGATTTGGCCGCTATCCCAACGACTCCTCTATCCAATCCTATGCCAGAAAAAATGGATTTGCTCATGGGTAATGTTACAGACAAATTTTCTTCGCTCCGCGTAGATTTGGAAACACAGCTTGCTTCACTTTCTAATATCACCTCTGCAATTGAAGAAAAATTTAAGTCATCTATCCAGGACGTCAACAATTTATTCATAAAGTTTGAAAAAAACCTTCTAACATCACTTAAAGAGCATCAATCTGCAGTAGACTTGCACATTGAAGAGGTTTCAAAGAGAGTCTCACAAAATGAACAGCGCCTTGATTATCTTGAGAGACAGCAGAGAGTGGCGGATCTTATTCTGGCTGGTGTTCCTTATATTCAGAATGAAGATCTTTATAAATATTTTTCCGAACTTTGCAAATCATTAAATCTGCAAAAACCAATTACTCCGTTGAATATTTTCCGAACAAGAGTCACCTCCTCCAGATCACTTGCTTCACCGATCATTATAAAATTGAGCAATATAAATGACAAAATGAACCTTCTCTCAGCTGTTCGTAAGACCATGCATCATCGTCGCGCTAGCAGACCTAACATCAAATCACTTACATTAGCGGACCTTGGACTCGGTAGAGACGGAGATGCAGTTGCTGGTTTGATATACATAAATGAGAGTCTTTCACCTTTCAATTATGAATTGATGAAAAAGGCCTCCTATCTACGAAGAACCAAGGTCATCGTTGCGGCGTTTACTAGATCTGGAAGCGTATGGATAATAAAATCTGAAAACGATAAAGCCATCAGAGTCAACACTTTTAATGATCTTTCTTTTGAACTTTAATACTTTCTTAATATTATAATTTTTAGCTATGTGCGTATGTATTTATGTTTCTTATTCAATATCTTATATTTATATTATCTTGTTTTCTTTCTTAAATCGTTTTCTTTTTAATTTTATTTATCTATCTTTTTATTTTATTTTTGGGTATCTGCTTCTTCTTTGTTGTTTCAGATTCATTATGCCTCTATCTGTTGACTACTTACTTGTTTTGATGTGGCTTTGGCATTTCAAATGGTCATAGTGGTGTGACGGGAAGGGGCAGCACTGGTGCTTTAATTAATGCTCTTTTCAATCAAAGTTCAGGTTTAAGGATATGTCATTTTAATGCTCAAAGCATTATACCTAAAATTGATGAAATTCGATACATTTTTAATAACTCTCTATGTGATATTATCTGTGTGTCTGAGACATGGCTCGAGCCTGAAATTCTGAATTGTGTAGTGGATGTGCATAACTACAACGTGAATCGAAAAGATCGAGAAGTTTATCATCGACGCTCTGGAGGAGTTGCAATTTACGTAAAGGCTGCTTTAAAATGTCGTGTTGTGCTCTCTTGTAATCTGAACGAAGAATTTATATTTTGCGAAATACAATCTCATAATGGTGATACGTGTCTGGTTGGTTGTGTGTATAAAGCTCCCAGAATTCGCAACCTTGACTCTCTTCCTGTTGCCTTACAAGACATATCTCCAATCTACGAAAATATCATCATGGCTGGAGATTTTAATTTAAATTTTTTAAACCCTGATGCTTTAACAAATTCTTTTAAGCAAACTATCGATTCTGTAGGTCTGTTAAGAGTGAATAATCAACCTACACATTTCACTAGTACCTCATCTACACTTCTTGACATATTTTTGACTTCAAATAAAAATAAGGTTAAATTTTTTGATCAGATTTCGTTTGGTGGTTTTCTTGGACATGACATGATACTGCTTATTTTTGAATTTAATAGTAATTGTGACGGTAACATGCTAAACAATTCATTTTCTTTCCACCGGTATAACCTTATAGATCTTCACTCTCTTCAGGAAGCGGCATTGACAATTGATTGGGATTTCATTCGTTATATTTCCAGTGTCGATGAGCAAGTTATAGTTTTAAACCAAAATATCTCTTCTCTTCATAACAGATTTGTTCCCTTGGTAGCGCGGACTATACCTAATCAAAATTTTCCTTGGTTGACTAATCGCATACTTAACTTGATCAAGGATAGGGATTTTATGTATCTTAAATGGAAACGCTTTCGAATTTTAATTTTTTGGAATTCTTACATCCGTGCCTCTAAGAAAAATTATTTTTCTAAGATTTTAAACACTAAATTGCCTACAAAACTTCTCTGGAATAATATCAAAAGATCCAAGGTGTATTCCAAGGAAAATAAGAATGGTCCTGCTGACCCTGACGTGCTTAATAGAAAATTTTTATCACACACGAATAATTTCACGGATCTCATAGATGACGGACAAACAGATTTTTCACCCGTTTCGAATACTGCTTTTTCATTTGAATTCAATTGCGTTTCTCCTGAGGAAGTAAGTTTTGCACTAGGGTGCATAAAAAGTAATGCGGCTGGAACTGATCTTATCCACCCTAAATTTATAAAAATTTTACATCCATATTTGGTAAGGCCGCTTACACATATATGCAACTCCATTTTTATGTCCTCTACTTTTCCTACTCCATGGAAACAAGCCAAAGTAGTTCCCATACCTAAAGCCACAAACTCTAACCCCATCGAATACCGGCCTATAAGTATTTTACCTGTTTTATCAAAAGTGATGGAAAAACTTATGGTATTGCAAATAAGCTCGCATCTGCAAAGTCAAAACCTTCTTCATCCTCATCAATCTGGTTACAGGCCTAGGCACAATTGCACAACTGCTTTGCTCAATCTTCTCAATTCTTTTCACAAGTTCATGGAATGTGATAAGCTCACACTTCTTGTTATGCTTGATTTTACAAAGGCGTTTGATTCCATCAGCCATAAGGTTCTTTGCAGAAAGCTTATCTCTGAGTATAATTTTCATGGAACAGCAGTGAAATTGGTAAGAAGTTATCTTAGCGAAAGAACCCAAGCAGTTTTCACTAATGGTTTTTTTTTCATCCTTTCTTCCTGTAACAACTGGAGTGCCACATGGATCAATTTTACGACCCCTAATATTCTGCATGTACATTAATGACATTTTTAGTTGTGTAACCTACAGTGAACTCCATCTTTATGCTGACGACGCACAACTCTTCCTATCAAGGCCACTAGGCCTTGTCGAAGATGGTATTAGTTGTCTAAATGATGATCTTTCTTCTATCCAACGATGGTCTTGTACCAATTCTTTAGTTCTTAACCCTAAAAAGTCGTCCAGTATGATTATATACAAACACCCAATTCAAAGTGATAATTTCTCGCCAATTTTGCTTAATAATAACAATATTCCTTTTTTAAGCTTCAATAAAAATCTTGGTGTTTTCATTGACTCTACTTTAAGTTGGGATAACCATGTAAATTATATTGTGCGAAGGGTTTATGGAGGATTGCGATCTCTGTGGCCCTCAAGTAATTTTACGCCAGAGAACACTAGAAAACTTCTTGCTCGTTCTCTTCTTATACCATTTTTTACATATGGCTGTGAAGTCTTTGGAAAACTTGACTCAAATAACTTTCAAAAATTGTCTGTTGCATTTAATTCCGTTATAAGATATGTATATGGCCTCCGTAGGTATGATCATATTTCGAATTTCAAAAAATTGTTACTAGGATGTGATCTCCGAAAATATCTAGATTACCGAAGTTATAAAGTACCGCACTCCAACATATCTGTATGCCAGCCTTACGTTCGCTAGGTCTCGACGCACATTTAATATAATCTTGCCTAGAACTTCTCTCCTAACAACCAGTCGTCTCTTTCTCTGTCACACCATTCAAATTTACAACTCCTTGCCACATCAAATCAAAGAATCAATCCACAACGATAGTTTTAACATTGTTAAAAACACCTTATTCAAATATATATCTGAGTCAACATAGAAGCAATATAAGTGTATGTGTATATATTATATTTATTTTCTATTTAGTAATCTTTTATTTTCTTTACTTCCTACACTTTTTAAATTAGTATAAATATTAAAAAAAAAAAAAAAAAAAAAAAAAAAAAAAAAAAAAAAAAAAAAAAAAAAAGATCTTGTGTAATTTTGCTATCTTTATATTAAATTGTTATTAATTTTTGTTATTTCTATTTTAATTTTTGTTATTTTTATAAGTTTACATTCATTTTAAACTATGTTTTCCATTCATACATCATTTGTTACTTTAAAAGACATTGTCTTAAAACATTTGTGACCATATATATTTTTGAATAAATGAATAAATGAAATGAATAATGGATTATTAAAAAAATGTATTAAAATAGTTTATTGAATTTATACACAATTAATTAAAAGAGGTTATTGGCGCAATGAACGGTTATTTGCGGCAATAAACCGTTTATTGTGGCAATACACGGTTAATTGCAATAAGCGGTTATTTAACAAACTCAGTTTATTGGTGCAATGAATTCAGTTTATTTGCACAATTAGCCATTTATTGCCACAATAAACTGTTTGTTGAGACAATTAATAATTTATTGAAAGTTGAATTTTTTTAAATGGAAATTTGGATCATCAATTAATAGTTTATTTCGACAATAAATTGTTTATTGTCGCAATAAATTCATTAATTGGCGCAAGGAAGTCAGTTTATTGGCGCAATTAACCGTTTATTGCCTTAATAAACAGTTTGTTGTTGCAATAAACTGTTTGTTCGGACAATTAATAGTTTATTGAAATACCAAGTTTGAAGCAAATCGGGCCATCTGTTAAGGCTGTAGAAATGCGAACAGGCAGACAGACAGACAGGCGGACGGAATTTCCGGACCCACTTATTTCGACTTCTCCATCATCGTAATGTCATGTGTGATTGTTATCTCAAACATATTTCCGCTCACCTGTCAAAAACGGTTTTTGGTAGAATAACAAAATGGCCAAGTCAAAGAATCACACAAATCCCAACCAAAAGCGCAAGGCTCATCCCAACGGTATCAGAGGCCAACACGTAGCCGTCACGAATCTACCTTGGGTATGGATTAAAAGTTCTTGACCAACCAAAAGTTTTCCCGCAAAGGCAACTTATCTGGTTTGGAAGCCAAGAAGCGCTACAAAGAGCGTTTGGCTGGCCGTGCCGGCAACCCAAAACCAGTCAAACTATAAGCTGTGTATTGTATTGTGTGACCATGAATAACATTTTTTTTTCCAGGAATCCATAACTTGTCTTATAGTACCTATAATCGCAAGTAAAAAGTAGCTCATAAAAGTTTTCCAACTTTATAAATGTATTCTGAAAAATTTTAACATTACAAGCATTTAGATGAATTTTTATATTTATTACGATACTATTACACCAAGGACCTAGTTTAAAACATTTACCAATTGTGTAAGTATTTGGTTCACTTTTATATTTGTAATCTAATTATCTTCAAACACAAGGATAAACAAAAAATGCTTTTACGTACTTGAAATTTTTGCTGGGTTCGAGCTACGGTCTCATGTGTGAGAGGCGAGTATGATATCCAATGTGCTTTAATTTTGGTGGGGCAATACCCCATTTACTTAGCTTAGTACAAGCTTCAAACTTAACTTTAAACTATACATGTTAAACTTAAAACTAATTGGGTGGTTGATTCCGGAGAAGGAGTTTAACCCTAGTTTACGACACTCAAAATACGTGAATAAAAAAACTTGGGGTTCGCGCGAACCCCACAGTTTTTAATCATTTCTAATTCTTTATTATTTAGTAGGTGATAGGTGATGCATTTTTCTTCTTCGTTGAGTTGACAAATGAGGTATGTTGCAACTAAAAAACGTGTTTGGTTTTCCCAAAATTTAGTAAATATTGTTTAAATTTGTGCAAAATAAAGTTTGAAGATTAGCAAAAAGTAAGTTGTAATATTAAAATTTCAAGTTTTATTATTTTTATTCACATTGTTTTAATTTATCAGTGTCTTATTTAGATAGATTATTGAGACAATACAATAGAGGCAACGAAGATGAAAGGGCAACGGCGTTGAGGGCAATGCTAGACATAAAATCTGATGAAGCTGGCAAGATTGATAATAGCTTTGTTTGTTGAACTTTACCCAGGGTCGCCCTGGGTTTTCTTGACAACTCCAAGAGTTGTCAAAAAAACCTGGGTTTTTGGTTCTCAAAAAACGCATGACGGCTGCTGATTATATATTTTTCACAAAGCACAAAATCAAAAGTTTCCATTCTGCTTTATTTATTCGATTTGTATTTACTTTCACCAAAATAAATGCATTCACTTGCATTTCATTTAGTTTTATCGAAAAAAACATGAAAAATCAGATACAGAAGAAAAATACACAAGAAATGCTTGACAGCAAAAGTCACTTCAACAGCTGATTCGTTACCTCAACTCGCCCAGCTAAAAAGCAAGATCGACTTCAGGGTGACTTCAGGGCGACCCCAGGTTTAAAAAAATAGAGAATTTTGTATTAAGGGCGAGTTGAGGTAATTCAAAAAACGCGCTGTGGCGACCCCAGGGCGACCCCAGCGTGACTTCAGGGCTCAACAAACAAAGCTAATGATCCAGACTATGTGCAAAATTAAGCATTTGACGACTGACAGTATTTTATGTTATGATGTTTTGTATTTAGTTAGGTAGGTACATATATGGTTTTACTTCTAGGTGGATTATGATGACTTTGACGAAGCTGCGGCAGAGGCATTACGACCATTAGAAAATCTGCCTGAACCAGATCAATTTGGAAGTGAGCATGAACAGGAACCTTCGACGTCGGCGTCAAATGAAGAGTTTTTTCTTGCCATCAGTGGTCGAAAATGGACGAAAGAGCGAGAGGCAGAAGTTTTGTCTAGTATCCAAGGTAGTAATGTCTTCAGACCTGGTGGAACTGTTGGCATTGTGGCAAATTTGCAAAATGCGTCTCTTCTAGTTATTTTCAATCGCATTTTTTGTATACCATTTTCAGCATTGGGGTTCGCACGAACCCCAAGTTTGGTTTGTGACTTTTTTTCAGAAAAAAATTCCAGAAAATTTTCTAAAACCGCTGTGATGGAAAAAAGACAAGAAACGTAAAGAAAAATGAATTTCGTTAACTGAGTTTTTGTCCCAGGTCGGAAATGTGATTTGAAAAAAAGATATAAGCACTCAAACGTGTGCTGGGGTTCGCGCGAACCCCAATTTGTAAACTAGGGTTAAGGCATGGAGTGCTGAGATTAAAGTCGAACATGTCTTGGTTCAAATTTACCCTCCGCAGCATTCGAGTTAGGTTAGGTTGGAGCCGTATGAGGTACGGTGTGGAGGAAGATAGAAGAAGCGAGGATATCTTAAGTAACGAGGGTTCGTGTTGAAGAAAATAGAATTGTAAAGGGTTTCACAGTCAACGGAACCGCAGAGGAGTCGATGAATAAAGAGAATGTCGGATATTTCCCTTCGTTCTTGTAGCTATCAGGTTAATTAGTTGAAGGCGATTTTGATACGGGGGCAGGATCAAAGGATCATTCCAAGAGAGACCACGAAGAGCAAATCTTAGGAAGCGACGCTGAGTGCTCTCGATTCTAGAGATATGAATTTGTTGGTATGCTGACCATACTTGACAGGCGTATTCAAGTAGCGGGGGTACAAAGGTTATGTAGAGAGATCGGGTGACGTATGAAGAATTTTTTAGACCATCGTTTCACAAAACCAAGTGTTGAGTTGGCTTTTGAAATGATATTGTCGCTGTGTGCCAAGAAATTGAGTTCTCGGTCGCATAATATGCCAAGGTCGCGGATCGCCTCCACGGAGGATATGGGTTGGTTATGGAGAAAGTAGGGCCGGGGAGGAGGTTTAATGCGCTTACGTGAAAAAGTGATTGATTGTCATTTGGTAGTGTTGAGCTCTAAGCAGTTTTTAAGGCACCAGATTGAGAAGCTGTCGGGATCAAGTTGAATAAGAGAAGAGTCGTGTACCGATAATATAGTCTTATAGAACTTAGTATCGTCAGCGTAGAGCGAGATATGGGAATATTTTATTACCATTTCTGTATCGTTAATGGTAAGAATGAAAAGGAGTGGGCCTAAGTGACTACCTTGGGGAACCCCTGAGGTAGCCAAGAAAGGATTGGAGAGGGCAGATCTGAAACGTACGCTGTAAAAACGGTTTTCTAGATAAGAAGAAATCCATTTCAAGAAGACGGGCTCGAAGCCGAGGAGGATAATTTAAAAAGTATTAGTCTATGCGAAATTTTATCAAAAGCCTTGCTAAAGTCTGTAGAAATGACATCAACCTCGTTCCCATTCTCAAGAGCTGAGAGGGTATACGATACAAATTCAACAAGGTAAGTGGTTGTAGACTGAAGTGCACATGAACTACCTAGCTAAATCTAAGTCTCATGCTATTCTTATCCCAGGTGATTAACACAATATTTTTGTATGGCAATATCCAAAGTACACTCAGTTTCTCTGTTTTCATCCAAGTCCACTTCAAACTTCATTTGATGATATGGTCAATGCCACTTCAGGTTTAATATTTCTATAGTTCAATGCATTCGCTTATGTTTGCCGTCCTCTGAGATGTGGATTGTTTATACTCGAAATCTGACCGGGTATATTTGTGTATTGTCAAAGGGGCATGGGACATAGGCAATGTAAATTAGATTACTCAGCAGAATATATTTTATAAATTTTTTGATGACACTTGTAATATTGTAGGCTTAGAATATATGTGTGTGTAGTTATAATATATCCGTATGTTATAATAAGCGTGTAAGAAAATTCATAGTATGTAAGATATTCATTTGTATAAATAGGCTAAGTTTTCGTAAAATAAAGTAACTCTGAAATCAAAACTCACATCGGCAACATTAGCCATTCTTTGTTTTCAGTCCAAGATCGGCACTATAGCCATTTATTTATTAGGCTTGATGAAGCCCGTATAATATCCCCCACAGATTAGTAGGTGAGGTAGGAGTAACACTACATGGCGATCTTGCCAAATTAAATATGTACAACAAAGAAGAACTGGACAACCTTTTTGAGAATTTGAACAGCCCATATAATCCAGGTCACCCGGCAGAAGAAGCCCCCGTTTACGTGCCGACGCCAAAAATCGCTGGTCCACAACCGCTGTCAATAGAAGAATACAAAAAAAGGCAGCAACCACACCAGCAAAACTTGGAGCCCAAAATAAAGCAAAAAAAAAGAGGGAAAGAGGCGGACGGAGAGTAAGGATACGCCAGGAAATTGGTAATCTTTATAGGATTGCCACACTAGCCGATAAGGAACACAAAGAAAAATTTATTGAAAAAGCAAAAAGCCTGCAACACCAACAATTTTTAGAGAAGCAGTATAAACAAAATCTTAATAATGGGAGGAAAAACCTCCAAAGATGAGATTGTTCTAAACAATAACAATAATACCAATATAAACTCAAACTTACTGATTATTGACATTGTAATCATTATTTAAATAATATTAATAGTATACCTTTTCTTTAAACTTGCAAAATATTTTTTTAAACAAAGAGTTCAAAAAAATTTATCAAATGAAGTTAGAAATTTAAAAGTATATAAAAAAAAAATTTTACAAATGAATTAAGAAATTTAACTATAACAAAATAAAAGATAATTATAATGAAAATGTGTGAAATATGTTAACAACAATAAAAAATTTGAAGTCAATTCTTGAAAATTTTAATAAAACACTGCAAGTATATACTGCTAGTTACATTAATAAAAAGAAATTTCAAATACAAAAAATAGAAGAAGATTTTATTGAACAATATGAAAAGTCATCTAAAGATACAAATCTTAAAGCATTAAATGAAGTTATAGATAGGTTATTAGTAAAATTAAAAGAAATATTAGAAAGCAAAACAAAATTGTTAGAAGAAACAAAAATTGAAGAAGAGTCAGATGATAAAGAAATAAAGAAATTGGACTTCAAGATGGCAAAATTCGATATCCTTTCAAGCATCAAGATCATTCCAGAATTTGAAGAAGTAGAGAAACTGAATAACTTTCTAAATTTAGTAGAATATGTTGATGAAACCATTAGTGAGGAGATTGAAAAAGGCAAGCTCATAAAGTTTGTCATAGGGGCAAAACTAACTGAAGAGGTGAGGAATAAACTAGCTATCATTCAGGAACCAAAAACATTTAAAGAAGAAACATTCAGTCAGCTTTTAAGAGTAAGCAAAACCCAATCCAAGTTATTTCAGAGCTTTTTTCTATAAAGCAGAATTCAAGTACAACAACTTCTTTTGCAACACAGGTTGAAACGTTAGTAGCAACACTTAAATCCTTGCAACTAATAGATCAGAAAGGAGAAAATAAAGAAGTTATTTGCAAATTAAGTGACCAGCTAACACTTATAGCCCAGTAATTTTAGGTTTTATCTGCGGAAAAATTCCAACCAAGCTGAATTTTGGTACACACCTTACGGCATTGTAATGAAGATGTGAAAAATCGACATTGATATCGTGCCGGCAAAAAAAGTCATGAAGGTCAAAAGGTCACGAAAACCTAAAAAAAACCGCTTTTCGCAAAAATTCGTGAGGTCACGACCTTCATAACTTCTTTTGCCGGCACGATATCAATGTCGATTTTTCACATCTTCATTACAACGCCGTTATAAAGGTGTGTACCAAAATTCAGCTTGGTTGGAATTTTTCCGCAGATTGGGGTTTAAAATGCCTAAAATGACTGGGCTATTAATGCATTTAAAAAAGGTTTAATAGAACCTATAAAATCAACCATCTATTCAGCAATGCCAAAAACACTTAATGAAGCAAAACAATTAGCTGCAGAATTAGACGCCTCAAATGAATATGCACAAGTTAACCATTTTAGAACAAACATGCCTAGGCAAAGCTACCAAAACTTCAATAGAAATAATAACATTAGATTCAGTAGAGCAGGGCAGAACAACAACAATATTAGATATAATAATCACAATAGATACAGCAATAACAACAGATTCTATAACAATAGATATAACACAAATAATCAAAACAGAGTTAACTACGTAGACTGTTCGGAAAACAGCCAAGGAGTCTCCGAAGCCCAGAGGGACTCAGAGCACCAGTTAGAAAACAATCAGTAAAGGCAATTCTAAATCTCAACCTTCAATTTACTAATTACATAATAGCTAGATCGAATATAACATTAAAAGATCAAAAACTTTTAGTAGACACAGGTGCTGACATCACAATCTTAAAAAGAAGTAGTTTAAATTCAAAAGAAAACATAAAAACCACAGATAAAATTATGATTAAAGGAGTTACAGATTCAGAAACTTATTCGATAGGTTCTCTGCTAGGACAATTAGAAATTGAAGATATAAATATTGAACAAAAATTCTATATAGTAGATGACAATTTTCCAATTATAACAAGTAGTATATTAGGAATAGATTTTCTAATAAAATATAATTGTAAAATAAATTATGAAAATTTCACCCTTTCAATTTTAATTAACAATCATGAATTCACTTTGCCAATGTATATGCAATAACCAAAAGTACACAATATTCTTCTACCCGCAAGAACACAAACACTTCATCCAATAAATCTTGAGATACTAGAAGATAGCATTGTACTCAATCAGTTAATACAAAATGAAGTTTTTATTGCAAATTCAATCATTCCAGCGGAAGGCATTGCTCAAGTTGCATTCTTGAACACTTTAGATCATGACGTGACGATAAAGTCACCCAAACCAGAAATAATTCCCCTAACCAATTTTCACGTAATTGATCTTAAGAAAAACTTTAAGAAAAACAAAAAAGAAGACCAATATGAGAGGCTATTAAAGGAACTAATAATCGACATTCCAGATGATAAAGCAAAGCAATCCATTTTAGACATATGTAAAGAATTCGCGGACTGCTTTCATCTAGACGGAGACACATTGACAGTAAATAATTTCTTCAAACAAAGGATTTCTATGACGGATAGCAACCCTGTTTTTATTAAAAATTATAGACTTCCCAATGGACAGATAGAGGAGATCAACAAACAAGTAAATAAATTACTAAATGATAACATAATCGAAGCTTCAGTAAGTCCATTCAACTCACCTCTACTTGTGGTACCTAAGAAGGATTGCGAAGGAGAAAAGAAATGGCGTTTGGTCGTGGATTTCCGTCAATTAAATACAAAAATTGTAGATGATAAATTTCCCTTAACAAGACTAGATGATGTATTAGATACGCTGGGCAGAGCTAAATACTTTTCAACCTTAGATTTAACCAGTTCTTTCCATCAAATAGAGCTTAAAGAAGAATCTAGACTAAAAACAGCGTTTTCAACCCCCCGTGGGCACTTTCACTTCAAGAGGTTGCCATTTGGACTAAAAATTTCAACTAATAGCTTCCAAAGAATGTTGTCCGTAGCCTTAGCAGGTCTTAGCACAGAAGCTTTCGTATATGTTGACGATATTATTATATTTGGTTGCAGTCTAAATCATCACAATAGTAACCTCTCGAAGATTCTCCAAAGGCTCAGAAAAAATAATCTGAAACTAAACCCTAAAAAATGCAATTGGCTGCAAACACAGGTTACATATCTTGGACATTTAAAACAAATGAGGGAATAAAACCAGATCCACAAAGGTATGAAGCTATAACCGCTTACCCAACACCAAAAAATGCAGAGGAAGTGAAAAGATTTGTAGCGTTCTGTAATTATTATAGGAGATTTATCAAAAATTTTGCAGCAATAGCCAAACCGCTTAACATGTTATCAAAAAAGGGAGTTGAATTCAACTGGACTAAAGAATTTTGAAAATTCTTTCGTATCATTGAAAGGTAAACTTATAAAGCCACCAATTCTGAAGTATCCAAATCATGAAGAGGAGTTCATAATTACAACTGATGCTTCCAATACTGCCCTGGGAGCAGTATTATCACGAGGTAAGATAGGTAGAGAATAGAGATCTGCCAATTTCCTATGCCAGTAGGAGTCTGAATAAGCATGAACTTTAAGAACTGCTTGGCATACATTGGGCTATAAACTACTTTAGACCATACATATTCGGAAGAAAATTCACTGTAGTAATAGATCACGGACTATTGGTAAGTCTTTTCACACACAAAAACCCATCATCAAAATTAACGAGAATTAGACTTGACCTTGCGGATTATACCTTTAACATTATCTATCTACGCTGATGCACTATCACGCGTCAAACTTGATTCGGATATACTAAAAGCAATGATTCCAACCTCGAATATCGACATAATAACCAGATCAAAAACAAACAAAAAAAAGCAATGGAGAATGCAAGAAATCTATAAATAATAAAATGCACGACTGGGTCGCACGAACTTGCTCTTATGATAAGCAATTGCTTAGTGGCTGCATATATGGATTTAAAAAAAAATTTAAATAATTTCGAAAATTCTTTTATTTTTTAAATTAGTTTAAGAGTTTTCTCGGAAAAACAAAGTATACAATAAAATTTCAAAGCTATACGTGAATCTAGGAAAAAAAAATATTGAAAATCGTTCGACCAGTTTTTTTTTTAAAGGTTATTTTTGAAAAACTTTTCCAAAAAATATTTTGAAATTTATTTGGGTATGCACATATATGGCAACCTGTAGTTTACATTTGAAAAAATAATTTAAAAAAAAATCAATATACCCGTTTCCAACATATTTCGAAAACCAAAAAATTTTTTGAAAAAATTATAAAAAATCAAAAAAAAAAGTTTTTGAAAAATTTGAAATGCCATATTAATAAAATTATAAATGACTTCCTGTGGCCAAAATTTTATTGAAATCGAATGTATAGTTAACGAGAAAATTTGATATGAAAATACTGGTTCTATGAGAGGTACCGTTATAAGACAAATTTTGAAAAATATTTTTTAACCAAAAGATAGATTGTTTTACAAAAATAGCATCCTGAAAGTTTTATCAAAATCGTTAGAGCCGTTTTTGAGAAAATCAATTTTTTTCTTCACGATTGTATGGCAGGTGCCGTTATTTTTGGGCCTAGAGCAAAAATAAAAAATACGTTCCGAGGGACGGCCAAATAAATCCTAGATACCAAATTTGAAGCAAATCGGCCCATCCGTTCAGGCTCTAGAAGCGCGAACAGACAGACAGACAGACAGACAGACAGACAGACAGACAGACAGACAGACGGACGGAATTCCCAGACCCACTTTTTTCGACTTCTCCATCATCGTAATGTCATGTGTGATTGTTATCTCGAAATTTTTTTTCTGCACGAATCCATAACTTGCCTTATAGTACCTATAATCGCAAGTAAAAATGATATTTTGAAATTACAAACAGACACTTCATTTTTACTTGCGATTATAGGTACTATAAGGCAAGTTATGGATTCGTGCAGAAAAAAAATTTCGAGATAACAATCACACATGACATTACGATGATGGAGAAGTCGAAAAAAGTGGGTCTGGGAATTCCGTCCGTCTGTCTGTCTGTCTGTCTGTCTGTCTGTCTGTCTGTTCGCGCTTCTAGAGCCTGAACGGATGGGCCGATTTGCTTCAAATTTGGTATCTAGGATTTATTTGGCCGTCCCTTGGAACGTATTTTTTATTTTTGCTCTAGGCCCAAAAATAACGGCACCTGCCATACAATCGTGAAGAAAAAAATTGATTTTCTCAAAAACGGCTCTAACGATTTTGATAAAACTTTCAGGATGCTATTTTTGTAAGACAATCTATTTTTTGGTTAAAAAATATTTTTCAAAATTTGTCTTATAACGGTACCTCTCATAGAACCAGTATTTTCAAATCAAATTTTCTCGTAAACTATACATTCGATTTCAATAAAATTTTGGCGACAGGAAGTCATTTATAATTTTATTAATATGGCATTTCAAATTTTTCAAAAACTTTTTTTTTTGATTTTTTATAATTTTTTCAAAAAATTTTTTGGTTTTCGAAATATGTTGGAAACGGGTATATTGATTTTTTTTTAAATTATTTTTTCAAATGTAAACTACAGGTTGCCATATATTTGCATACCCAAATAAATTTCAAAATATTTTTTGGAAAAGTTTTTCAAAAATAACCTTTTTAAAAAAAAACTGGTCGAACGATTTTCAATATTTTTTTTTCCTAGATTCACGTATAGCTTTGAAATTTTATTGTATACTTTGTTTTTCCGAGAAAACTCTTAAACTAATTTAAAAAATAAAAGAATTTTCGAAATTATTTAAATTTTTTTTAAATCCATATATGCAGCCACTAAGCAATTGCTTATCATAAGAGCAAGTTCGTGCGACCCAGTCGTGCATTTTATTTTACTTGCTCTATAGGGCAAGTATTGGTTTCGTGCAGAAAAAAAAAATCGAGGTTTTAATCAAACATGACATTACGATGATAGAGAAGCCCAAAAAAGTGGTTTTCGCCATACCGTCCGTCGGTCTGTCTGTGCGTCTGTGCGGATGTGCGCTTTTTCACGCCATGCTACAGCCTAAACGGCTTGACGGATTTTCTTTAAACTTGATATATAGCAGTTTCAAGAAAATCCATTGTCGAGGTTTTTTTTATTTTGTTTTAGCCCGGCTCAAACTGGTGCCTTTCAAGTAACGGTTTTTTTCATTTTGGATTTGCTCGAAAACGGCTCTAACGATTTTGATTAAATTTAGAATTTAACTTACCTAAAATATTTCTAACGAAATAGCGTTTTTTGTTTTTGGCTTAAATGGTCGTAACGAAAATCAGGTTTAAACGGCTTTTTTTCAAATGGCCATAAGTTCGCAACGGCTTGATTGAATTGACTCAAACTTCGTTTGGCATCGTTCTTCATAGTGTTCTATAGGATGGCTTTGTAAATTTTTCAGTGAAGCCTTTCTAAATGGTAGCTCCCATACAACGAGCCGTTCAGTTTTAGCCAACTTGTTTTGGTTTTTTCTAATTTTCTCGAAAATGGCTCTAACGATTTTGATTAAACTTTGTGTGTTATATTCTTTTAGTGTTTTTAAGAGAACTGCGTTTTTAGTTTTTGGCTAAAAATGCAAATAACGGAGATCTGCTCTTAACGGCTTTTTTTTTCAAATGGCCATAAGTTGTCAACGGTTGTATCAAATTCAAACAAACTTTGTGTGGCATAGTTCTTTACAACTCTCTATCAGATGGCATTGCATTTTTGTCAGTTACTTTTTTTTAAATGATGGCTCCCATACAAAAAGCCACTAGGTTTTGGCCAAATCATGTAGTTTTGTCTAATTAACTCAAAAATGATTCTGCCGATTTTTATTAAACTTTGTATGTAATATACATAGAATGTTTTGTAGAAAACTGCGTTTAATGTTTTGGCTACAAATGATGATAACGGAAATTTGTTTTAACAATTTTATTAATTTGGCCATAAACGGACATTCATATCATTAATAGCAACCAAAAGATGACATCTCAAATTTAAATATTCTAAGGCTTCTTAAAGTAAGTCCAGTTTATCGGGTTTTCCAGTTTAAACCAAAATTTTGTAGGTTTTCCCAAATTTTTCAAACATGCCCTTTTTCATATTGCTCGAAGACTTTGTTTTCATCGTACTATTGCACCAACAGAGCAAGTACGTGCGACCCAGTCGTGCATTTTATTTACTAAATGCACATGAAAGAACATACGGTACTTAGAACAAAAACGCAAGTTTTAAAATTTTTGTCTGTCTGTCTGTCTGTCTGTTTGTTCCGGCTAATCTCGGAAACGGCTTCACCGATTTTGGTGGGATTTTCACTGGCGGATAGCTGATGTTGTAAGGAATAACTTAGGCTATTTTAATTACTCCTCTAGGTTGTGCTGCGGTCGCAATTTTTTTATTTATGGGCCGATTTTGACGGGATTTTCACAGGCAGATAGCTGATAATCTATCCACATCTGTACACATAAATAATAAAATGCACGACTGGGTCGCACGAACTTGCTCGAATGTGTGACAGTGGCTTAGGGGCTTGAGATTTTGATAAAAATAAAATTTTCAAAATTCTTAAATAAATACTTAGACTAATTTGAGCTGAAAAAAATGTAAGCCATTTTATTTCTTCTATAAATTTGAATTTATGAGAATAAATTTATAAAAATCTGTGGAGCGGTTTTTGAGAAAAAAAGTTTTTTTTGGGACACTTTTTGAAAAAAATTTAAAAAAAAAATTCAAAAACCCCAGTTTATAGGTATTCAGCAAATACATTTATTAATAATTTTTAGAAAAAAATTTAATAAGCAGTTTTCAAAATATTAATTTTTTAATTTTTTTTTTTAAAAATGCTTTTAAAAATACAAAAAAATATTTTTCAAAAATATTGGTATGCAATACAAATTGAGCTACCTACAGCTATATGTGTGTGAAATTTCGAAAGAATCAGTTGAGTCGTTTTCGAGTTAGTCGAAAGCAAAAAAAACGGTCCTATGGAAAGTACCTTTCTTAGCCATTTCTTAAAACTTTTTTTTCAGCCATATGATTGGTCGTACCTAAAAAGCAACACTGATTTTTTTAAATAGAAATCGTTAGAGCCCTTTTTGAGAAAAATAAGCTTTAACGTAACGGTTGTATGGCAGGTACCGTTATTTTTTGAGCTAAAAAAAAATTTCAATTTCCCCTCCGTACAATACCTAAAAAAGTCTATATACCAAGTTTAAAGCAATTCGGCCCACCCGTTTGGGCTGTAGGTCTCTATACATACAGACAGACAGACAGACATACAGACGGACAGAATTTTGAGACCATCTTTTTTCGTCTTCGTTATCATCGTAATGTCATGTTTGATTGTTATCTCAAAACTTTTTTTTTCGACGAATGCATAACTTGCCTTATAGTACCTATAATCGCAAGTAAAAATGAAGTGTCTGTTTGTAATTTCAAAATATCAGTTTTTTACTAAATGCGTATGAAAATACATGGTACTTAGAACAAAAACGCAAGTTTTATAATTTTTGTCTGTCTGTCTGTTTGTTCCAGCTAATCTCGGAAAAGGCTAAACCGATTTTGACGGGATTTTCACTGGCGGATAGCTGATGTTCTAAGGAGTAATTACGGTTTTTTTAATTACTCCTGTAGGTGGCGCTGCGGTTGAAATTTTCAAAAATTACTATTTATGGTCCTATTTTGACGGGATTTTCACAGGCAGATAGCTGATAAGCCGAATTAACTTAAAATTACACAGTATCTATACACATAAAAAAAAGTGTAAAATATCAGCTATTTATTAAATACCTTCATAATGAAAGAATTATTATTTTCAATACATTGATGAATTTCGGCGAAACGAAGTTCGCGGGTCAGCTAGTATAGAAATAAATTCAAATCACGAAACAAATGTTCCAACTGTATATACTTGGGAATGTGGTTCTTTATCTGAAGTAACAAATATAAGAAAACTAAAGTTTATGAAAATGCTAAAGGAAAAACATGAAGTACATCAGCGAAAATCCTTATCTGAACTTAGGTTTGATTAAGGAGAAGCTAGTACGAAAATTCATGTGCACAATAAGGAAATAATAATAGAATACAGTGATAATCCGAGAATGAACTTAGGTTGAATCCTGGAGAAGCTGATATAAAGAATGAAGAAAGAAAAAATTAATAAATTAGCGATCACAAATGACGATGAAATATTTAAGCAAATACGAGTATGTATAAATGAATTTAAAGAATTATATAATAAATTACATGAAAAAATGAATCAAAATACAAGTGTGGAAATATTAATATATAAACCTCCAATCAGAATTATAGAGGAAGAAGAGAAGAAAAGAATAATACCAAATTTCCATGATACACCACATGCTGGTAGACATTCAGGCATTAAACCAGAGCCAAAATTAAACAAAAATACTGTTGGAAAAATTTAAGCAAAATGGTTAAAAACTATGTAAATGAATGCACGGTATGCGCAAAGAGTAAACAGATTAAAAACAGTTTTGTCATAAAGATTTTCAATCGATTTGAACGGATATTTAAAAGTAAGTTTTTAGAGCTTGGAAAGATTTTGTTTTTTTTTTGGAAAAGACTGGACCAATAGAATGTAAATACCCGAGTGTCTCGGTTTAACCAAATCTATTTTAATAACATAAGCGAGAGCTACAGTACGTTTGGAACGAACTGTTGGATACCCTATTCCCTATATTTTTATATGTGTATGCGTCTGCAAAACTTAAATTTTTAAAAATTAGATTTTGAATGGAAATAGCGGTTATGGGTGTTTTTAACAATTCATGGACCACACTCTGCTACGTAACCAAGGAATATAAATCTAAGCGTTTATCTTTTTACTTCAAAACTGCGACCGATAGTTAAAAAACGTTAAAAAATTAAAGCCTTATACAAATTTTGACGGAAACGCCCCTTAAAAGTTGGCGTGTCTAAAAAATTTGAAGCACTAACTGAGCTTTGATCAGTATTTAGGCATATGTGTAAAACTACAGCTGAATCAAGTAGTTTTTAAACAATCTTACATGAAAAAGGGTATTTTATCGAAATCACGCCTTCAAAAGTGGGCGTATTGAAAAAATGTACACAAGAAAATGAAGAGATATATTTTTCATAAAACAAACGGAAGGGAAAAAGGTTTAAATTGAATATTGGTAGTACCTTAAATTTTTAAAACTACGTTTTTCGTTCTTTCATGAAAAGTGGGCGAAAGCCACTCCCAAAATTCAAAAATTTCTTTTCATACACAAACCATTTAGTTTCTACTAAGAGACGCAAAATTTGGGCTTGCAGATTCATTATAAATACCGTTTATTTACAAAAACAATTTTTTAATAGTTTCTATTGAAAAATGGGCGTCAGCCACGCCCAAAATCAAATTTATTGATTTCATAAACAAGATGTTTATGTGCAAGTAATGCCCACAAAATTTAATGTTTTTCTCTTTAATATAACATTTGTTATTTTATAAAAACAATATTGATGGTTTTGTATGAAAAATAGGCGTCCGCCACGCCCAAACTGAAATATTTTTATATAATTAAAAGAAGATTTACCTAAAGCTTGCGTGTGCAAAATTTTAGCGTTATGCTTCTATCGTAACTGTAAAAAAACATAATTTAATTTTACCAAATTGAGGTTGTTCCTGATCAAAATATCGTCAACCAAATTGATCACATTGCGATTGATAGCAGACATGCGTCCAGTGTCATGGATGTCCGCACTTTCCGAGGGGCCAACATAGACTCGGACCACTACCTTGTTGTAGCTAAAGTGCGAATGCGGATCTCCACCAGACCGCAGAACCGAACATCCACTGTGAGAAAGTTTGATGTTGCTAAGTTACAATCGCAAGAGACCGCCACAACCTTTGCCAATCATGTCTCCTCTTATCTCTTGACAAGCCCGGCGCCTGCGCCAAACCCAGAGGCCCAGTGGCAACATTGCAAAATGGCCATCAAAACCGCTGCCACGGATGTTTTGGGTTTCATTAGGCGACCACAACGAAACACCTGGTTTGATGATGAGTGCAGGCTCGCACACTTGGCCAAAGACGAAGCCTATCATGCAGTTCTGAATGCCAGAACTAGAGCTGCCAAGAGCGCTTTCCGTGCGGTGTACCAGCAAAAGAGGAAAGAGGAACATCGGCTTTTCAGAAGAAAAAAAAGAGAACTGGATAAACGAATGGTTGAATCAATTGAGGGGTGCTACGGCAGAAGCAATGTTCGAAAGTTCTACCAAAGGGTAAAGCATTCGTCCAAGGGTTACAAAGCCCGAGCGGAAGCTTGTAGAGACGAGGGTGGGAATGTCGTTGTAGATACACAGTCGGTGCTGAGAATTTGGAAAGAACACTTCTGCAGACTGTTAAACGGCGAAGACAACCAACTAATCGCTGTCAGGCAGAATGATCCATTTGATTTGGATGATGATGAACAAAATTTCCGTCCTCCCGACCAAGAAGAAGTTCGGATAGCAATATCTAAACTAAAGTCCAACAAGGCTGCTGGAGCTGATGGCCTTACGGCTGAACTCTTCAAAGCAGCGGGAGATGACTTGGTGAGGAGCATACACCAACTCATCTGTACAATCTGGTCGGATGAAAGTATGCCTGACGAATGGAACCTCAGCATTGTGTGCCCTATCCACAAGAAAGGAGATACTCTAAGCTGCGCCAACTACAGAGGTATAAGTCTCCTAAATGTCGCCTATAAAATCTTGTCGGCCATTCTGTGTGAACGTCTGAACCCTTTCGCATGTGAACTGATTGGCCCCTATCAGTGTGGTCTCAGACCCGGTAAGTCAACCGTCGACCAAATTTTCACACTTCGGCAGATTTTGGAAAAGACCCAAGAATTCCAGATCGATACTCACCACCTCTTTATCGATTTTAAAGTCGCCTATGACAGCGTAAACAGGAACGAGCTATACAGAGCCATGTCGCTTCTTGGCATCCCTGCCAAACTCGTTCGATTGTGCAGGATGACTATGGAGAACTCTCGCTGCTCCGTCAAGGTTGGTAAGAACACCACCGACTCATTTAATGTCGAGAAAGGCTTACGACAGGGTGACGCGCTGTCATGTAACCTCTTCAACATCATTCTTGAGGCAATCGTACGCAACTCGCATGTCAACACCAGCGGTCCGATTTTTTTTAGATCCGTTCAACTACTTGGCTATGCTGATGATATTGACATTATTGGAAGAACGAAGCGCGCTGTCAGTGGAGCATTCGCAAGTATTGAAGTGGAAGCGGCTCGAATGGGTCTGGCTGTAAATGAAGATAAAACAAAGTATATGCTGTCCTCGGGTGAAGTAGATCATCACCGTAGGCTCGGACAAAACGTCACAATGGACAGATATAACTTTGAGGTTGTCAAGGACTTTGTCTATTTGGGTTCCACTATAACCTCTCAGAACAACATCAGTGAAGAGATCAGTCAAAGAATCACTCTTGCCAATCGCTGTTTCTTCGGGCTAAGAAGGCATCTTAGTAGTAAAGCCCTCTCTCAAAGGACCAAGGAGACACTATACAAGACCCTTATCATCCCAGTCCTGCTGTATGGGGCAGAAGCGTGGACACTGACACAATCGGATGAATACAGGCTGGGGTGCTTTGAGAGAAAGATTCTTCGGGTGATATTCGGGCCTTTATGTATCAATGGAGTATGGAGGAGAAGATTCAATGGCGAACTGTACGGGCTATACAGCGACATTGACTTGGTTAAGAAGCTGAAAATTCAGCGGCTTAGATGGCTGGGCCATGTGGAGCGTATGGACGAAAACGCTCCTGTCCGACGAGTCTTCAATTCCAACCCGGAGGGCCGACGCAGTTCTGGAAGACCCCATCTAAGGTGGCGCGATCAAGTGGTAAACGACCTCAACCAACTTGGTGTGCGCAACTGGAGGCCACTGGCTAGGGACCGGCCTAGCTGGCGAGGATTGTTGGTTGAGGCCGTGGTCCACAATGGACTGTCTGCGCCACCTTAAGTAAGTAAGGTTGTTCAACAAAAATGGCGATTGTGGGCGTGTTTGTGGGCGGATTTTACTGGTTCAAGAACTTAGCCTTACTCTTGTCCAAAGATTATATATACCAAATTTCAGCTTTCTAGCTCAAAAATTGCGACCTCTAGAGAGTATACATACGGACGGACGGACGGACGGACGGACGGACGGACGGACATGGCTAAATCGACTAGGCTTTTGATTCTGAGTCAGAATATATATACTTTTCTATACCTAACGGTATTATTTCTCTATGTTACAAACTAGACACCAAATACAATATACCCATTCTAGGGAATAGGGTATAAAAACAAAAGAAAGATTAATAATAACTGAAAAACCAACAAGCTACAGTACGTTTGGAACGAACTGTTGGATACCCTATTCCCTATATTTTTATATGTGTATGCGTCTGCAAAACTTAAATTTTTAAAAATTAGATTTTGAATGGAAATAGCGGTTATGGGTGTTTTTAACAATTCATGGACCACACTCTGCTACGTAACCAAGGAATATAAATCTAAGCGTTTATCTTTTTACTTCAAAACTGCGACCGATAGTTAAAAAACGTTTAAAAATTAAAGCCTTATACAAATTTTGACGGAAACGCCCCTTAAAAGTTGGCGTGTCTAAAAAATTTGAAGCACTAACTGAGCTTTGATCAGTATTTAGGCATATGTGTAAAACTACAGCTGAATCAAGTAGTTTTTAAACAATCTTACATGAAAAAGGGTATTTTATCGAAATCACGCCTTCAAAAGTGGGCGTATTGAAAAAATGTACACAAGAAAATGAAGAGATATATTTTTCATAAAACAAACGGAAGGGAAAAAGGTTTAAATTGAATATTGGTAGTACCTTAAATTTTTAAAACTACGTTTTTCGTTCTTTCATGAAAAGTGGGCGAAAGCCACTCCCAAAATTCAAAAATTTCTTTTCATACACAAACCATTTAGTTTCTACTAAGAGACGCAAAATTTGGGCTTGCAGATTCATTATAAATACCGTTTATTTACAAAAACAATTTTTTAATAGTTTCTATTGAAAAATGGGCGTCAGCCACGCCCAAAATCAAATTTATTGATTTCATAAACAAGATGTTTATGTGCAAGTAATGCCCACAAAATTTAATGTTTTTCTCTTTAATATAACATTTGTTATTTTATAAAAACAATATTGATGGTTTTGTATGAAAAATAGGCGTCCGCCACGCCCAAACTGAAATATTTTTATATAATTAAAAGAAGATTTACCTAAAGCTTGCGTGTGCAAAATTTTAGCGTTATGCTTCTATCGTAACTGTAAAAAAACATAATTTAATTTTACCAAATTGAGGTTGTTCCTGATCAAAATATCGTCAACCAAATTGATCACATTGCGATTGATAGCAGACATGCGTCCAGTGTCATGGATGTCCGCACTTTCCGAGGGGCCAACATAGACTCGGACCACTACCTTGTTGTAGCTAAAGTGCGAATGCGGATCTCCACCAGACCGCAGAACCGAACATCCACTGTGAGAAAGTTTGATGTTGCTAAGTTACAATCGCAAGAGACCGCCACAACCTTTGCCAATCATGTCTCCTCTTATCTCTTGACAAGCCCGGCGCCTGCGCCAAACCCAGAGGCCCAGTGGCAACATTGCAAAATGGCCATCAAAACCGCTGCCACGGATGTTTTGGGTTTCATTAGGCGACCACAACGAAACACCTGGTTTGATGATGAGTGCAGGCTCGCACACTTGGCCAAAGACGAAGCCTATCATGCAGTTCTGAATGCCAGAACTAGAGCTGCCAAGAGCGCTTTCCGTGCGGTGTACCAGCAAAAGAGGAAAGAGGAACATCGGCTTTTCAGAAGAAAAAAAAGAGAACTGGATAAACGAATGGTTGAATCAATTGAGGGGTGCTACGGCAGAAGCAATGTTCGAAAGTTCTACCAAAGGGTAAAGCATTCGTCCAAGGGTTACAAAGCCCGAGCGGAAGCTTGTAGAGACGAGGGTGGGAATGTCGTTGTAGATACACAGTCGGTGCTGAGAATTTGGAAAGAACACTTCTGCAGACTGTTAAACGGCGAAGACAACCAACTAATCGCTGTCAGGCAGAATGATCCATTTGATTTGGATGATGATGAACAAAATTTCCGTCCTCCCGACCAAGAAGAAGTTCGGATAGCAATATCTAAACTAAAGTCCAACAAGGCTGCTGGAGCTGATGGCCTTACGGCTGAACTCTTCAAAGCAGCGGGAGATGACTTGGTGAGGAGCATACACCAACTCATCTGTACAATCTGGTCGGATGAAAGTATGCCTGACGAATGGAACCTCAGCATTGTGTGCCCTATCCACAAGAAAGGAGATACTCTAAGCTGCGCCAACTACAGAGGTATAAGTCTCCTAAATGTCGCCTATAAAATCTTGTCGGCCATTCTGTGTGAACGTCTGAACCCTTTCGCACGTGAACTGATTGGCCCCTATCAGTGTGGTCTCAGACCCGGTAAGTCAACCGTCGACCAAATTTTCACACTTCGGCAGATTTTGGAAAAGACCCAAGAATTCCAGATCGATACTCACCACCTCTTTATCGATTTTAAAGTCGCCTATGACAGCGTAAACAGGAACGAGCTATACAGAGCCATGTCGCTTCTTGGCATCCCTGCCAAACTCGTTCGATTGTGCAGGATGACTATGGAGAACTCTCGCTGCTCCGTCAAGGTTGGTAAGAACACCACCGACTCATTTAATGTCGAGAAAGGCTTACGACAGGGTGACGCGCTGTCATGTAACCTCTTCAACATCATTCTTGAGGCAATCGTACGCAACTCGCATGTCAACACCAGCGGTCCGATTTTTCTTAGATCCGTTCAACTACTTGGCTATGCTGATGATATTGACATTATTGGAAGAACGAAGCGCGCTGTCAGTGGAGCATTCGCAAGTATTGAAGTGGAAGCGGCTCGAATGGGTCTGGCTGTAAATGAAGATAAAACAAAGTATATGCTGTCCTCGGGTGAAGTAGATCATCACCGTAGGCTCGGACAAAACGTCACAATGGACAGATATAACTTTGAGGTTGTCAAGGACTTTGTCTATTTGGGTTCCACTATAACCTCTCAGAACAACATCAGTGAAGAGATCAGTCAAAGAATCACTCTTGCCAATCGCTGTTTCTTCGGGCTAAGAAGGCATCTTAGTAGTAAAGCCCTCTCTCAAAGGACCAAGGAGACACTATACAAGACCCTTATCATCCCAGTCCTGCTGTATGGGGCAGAAGCGTGGACACTGACACAATCGGATGAATACAGGCTGGGGTGCTTTGAGAGAAAGATTCTTCGGGTGATATTCGGGCCTTTATGTATCAATGGAGTATGGAGGAGAAGATTCAATGGCGAACTGTACGGGCTATACAGCGACATTGACTTGGTTAAGAAGCTGAAAATTCAGCGGCTTAGATGGCTGGGCCATGTGGAGCGTATGGACGAAAACGCTCCTGTCCGACGAGTCTTCAATTCCAACCCGGAGGGCCGACGCAGTTCTGGAAGACCCCATCTAAGGTGGCGCGATCAAGTGGTAAACGACCTCAACCAACTTGGTGTGCGCAACTGGAGGCCACTGGCTAGGGACCGGCCTAGCTGGCGAGGATTGTTGGTTGAGGCCGTGGTCCACAATGGACTGTCTGCGCCACCTTAAGTAAGTAAGGTTGTTCAACAAAAATGGCGATTGTGGGCGTGTTTGTGGGCGGATTTTACTGGTTCAAGAACTTAGCCTTACTCTTGTCCAAAGATTATATATACCAAATTTCAGCTTTCTAGCTCAAAAATTGCGACCTCTAGAGAGTATACATACGGACGGACGGACGGACGGACGGACGGACGGACGGACATGGCTAAATCGACTAGGCTTTTGATTCTGAGTCAGAATATATATACTTTTCTATACCTAACGGTATTATTTCTCTATGTTACAAACTAGACACCAAATACAATATACCCATTCTATGGAATAGGGTATAAAAACAAAAGAAAGATTAATAATAACTGAAAAACCAACAACGAGCTTCGAAATTGTAACTGCGGACACAGTTGGTGCACTAAGGCCTTCAAATGACTTAAGGTACATATTGACTCTGCAATGTGAATTAACAAAATACATCGAAGCAATACCCATCAAGAGTAAGGACGCAAATACAGTGTCAAAAGCCTTGGTAGATAACTTCCTTCTTCGACACGGAAGTTTCAAAACCTTAAAAACAGATATGGGAACAGAATACGTAAATGAAGTAATGAAAAACATCTACAGTGCATTTGACATCAAGCACATAACATCAACACCATACCATCATGAAACATTAGGTTCGGTAGAACGAAATCCCAGAGTGCTGAACGAATATCTGATTGCCTTCGAAAAAGAAGATAACTGGCATGAATGGATTCCCTATTTTGTTTTCAGTTACAACACTACACCACATTCTAGCATAGGTATGTCACCTTTTGAGTTACTATAGGAAATTAGTTAGACTTCCAGAAGACTCATTGGATAGTAGAGCAAGTCCCATTTATAACATTGATAATTGTAGCTTAGAACTAAAATTTAGACTTCAACAAATGAGGATAATTGCTAAGGATTTATTAAATAAAAGTAAGTTAGAAAGACAAAAATTTGTAGATAAGATTTCTGATCAATTACGAGTATATCTAGAAGTAGGGGATATATCCCCCTCTATGAGTTGACCTTGTCGCGGTGAGGGGGCTTACGTGAGGTTCTTCAACACATACACACACAGACACACACACACACACACACACACACACACACACACACACACACCACACACACACACACACACACACACACACACACACACACACACACACACACACACACACACACACACACACACACACACACACACACACACACACACACACACACACACACACACACACACACACACACACACACACACACACACACACACACACACACACACACACACACACACACACACACACACACACACACACACACACACACACACACACACACACACACACACACACACACACACACACACACACACACACATACACACACACGCACACACACACACACACACACACACACACACACACACAACACACACACACACACACACACACACACACACACACACACACACACACACACACACACACACACACACACACACACACACACACACACACACACACACACACACACACACACACACACACACACACACACACACACACACACACACACACACACACACACACACACACACACACACACACACACACACACACACACCACACACACACACACACACACACACACACACACACACACACACACACACACACACACACACACACACACACACACACACACACACACACACACACACACACACACACACACACACACACACACACACACACACACACACACACACACACACACACACACACACACACACACACACACACACACACACACACACACACACACACACACACACACACACACACACACACACACACACACACACACACACACACACACACTCACACACACACACACACACACACACACACACACACACACACACACACACACACACACACACACACACACACACACACACACACACACACACACACACACACACACACACACACACACACACACACACACACACACACACACACACACACACACACACACACACACACACACACACACACACACACACACACACACACACACACACACACACACACACACACACACACACACACACACACACACACACACACACACACACACACACACACACACACACACACACACACACACACACACACACACACACACACACACACACACACACACACACACACACACACACACACACACACACACACACACACACACACACACACACACACACACACACACACACACACACACACACACACACACACACACACACACACACACACACACACACACACACACACACACACACACACACACACACACACACACACACACACACACACACACACACACACACACACACACACACACACACACACACACACACACACACACACACACACACACACACACACACACACACACACACACACACACACACACACACACACACACACACACACACACACACACACACACACACACACACACACACACACACACACACACACACACACACACACACACACACACACACACACACACACACACACACACACACACACACACACACACACACACACACACACACACACACACACACACACACACACACACACACACACACACACACACACACACACACACACACACACACACACACACACCACACACACACACACACACACAACACACACACACACACACACACACACACACACACACACACCACACACACACACACCACACCCACACACACACACACACACACACACACACACACACACACACACACACACACACACACACACACACACACACACACACACACACACACACACACACACACACACACACACACACACACACACACACACACACACACACACACACACACACACACACACACACACACACACACACACACACACACACACACACACACACACACACACACACACACACACACACACACACACACACACACACACACACACACACACACACACACACACCACACACACACACACACACACACACACACACACACACACACACACACACACACACACACACACACACACACACACACACACACACACACACACACACACACACACACACACACACACACACACACACACACACACACACACACACACACACACACACACACACACACACACACACACACACACACACACACACACACACACACACACACACACACACACACACACACACACACACACACACACACACACACACACACACACACACACACACACACACACACACACACACACACACACACACACACACACACACACACACACACACACACACACACACACACACACACACACACACACACACACACACACACACACACACACACACACACACACACACACACACACACACACACACACACACACACACACACACACACACACACACACACACACACACACACACACACACACACACACACACACACACACACACACACACACACACACACACACACACACACACACACACACACACACACACACACACACACACACACACACACACACACACACACACACACACACACACACACACACACACACACACACACACACACACACACACACACACACACACACACACACACACACACACACACACACACACACACACACACACACACACACACACACACACACACACACACACACACACACACACACACACACACACACACACACACACACACACACACACACACACACACACACACACACACACACACACACACACACACACACACACACACACACACACACACACACACACACACACACACACACACACACACACACACACACACACACACACACACACACACACACACACACACACACACACACACACACACACACACACACACACACACACACACACACACACACACACACACACACACACACACACACACACACACACACACACACACACACACACACACACACACACACACACACACACACACACACACACACACACACACACACACACACACACACACACACACACACACACACACACACACACACACACACACACACACACACACACACACACACACACACACACACACACACACACACACACACACACACACACACACACACACACACACACACACACACACACACACACACACACACACACACACACACACACACACACACACACACACACACACACACACACACACACACACACACACACACACACACACACACACACACACACACACACACACACACACACACACACACACACACACACACACACACACACACACACACACACACACACACACACACACACACACACACACACACACACACACACACACACACACACACACACACACACACACACACACACACACACACACACACACACACACACACACACACACACACACACACACACACACACACACACACACACACACACACACACACACACACACACACACACACACACACACACACACACACACACACACACACACACACACACACACACACACACACACACACACACACACACACACACACACACACACACACACACACACACACACACACACACACACACACACACACACACACACACACACACACACACACACACACACACACACACACACACACACACACACACACACACACACACACACACACACACACACACACACACACACACACACACACACACACACACACACACACACACACACACACACACACACACACACACACACACACACACACACACACACACACACACACACACACACACACACACACACACACACACACACACACACACACACACACACACACACACACACACACACACACACACACACACACACACACACACACACACACACACACACAC
The DNA here is from genome assembly GCA_916050605.2 of Platycheirus albimanus. Lineage (NCBI taxonomy): Eukaryota > Metazoa > Arthropoda > Insecta > Diptera > Syrphidae > Platycheirus > Platycheirus albimanus. The sequence goes on along the minus strand of OU696699.1, from coordinate 19,633,345 downwards.
ACACACACACACACACACACACACACACACACACACACACACACACACACACACACACACACACACACACACACACACACACACACACACACACACACACACACACACACACACACACACACACACACACACACACACACACACACACACACACACACACACACACACACACACACACACACACACACACACACACACACACACACACACACACACACACACACACACACACACACACACACACACACACACACACACACACACACACACACACACACACACACACACACACACACACACACACACACACACACACACACACACACACTGTC